>CM065590.1:319275323-319744608 GCA_033119425.1 Bufotes viridis
CACAAGGAATAAGGCATCATATGACCCACCACTGGAGATGGCCACTTTCAGTTATTTAGGCCCCAGCACCCAGACAGAGGAGAGAGGTCCCACAGCAAGCAATAAGGCATCATTTCACCCACCACTGGAGAAGGCCACTTTCAGTTATTTAGGCCCCAGCACCCAGACAGAGGAGAGAGGTCCCACAGCAAGGAATAAGGTATGATATCGCCCACCACTGGAGAAGGCCACTTTCAGTTATTTCGGCCCCAGCACCCAGACAGAGGAGAGAGGTCCCACAGCAAGGAATAAAGCGTCATATCACCCACCACTGGAGAAGGCCACTTTCAGTTATTTCGGCCCCAGCACCCAGACAGAGGAGAGAGGTCCCACAGCAAGGAATAAGGCGTCATATCACCCACCACTGGAGAAGGCCACTTTCAGTTTTTTAGGCCCCAGCACCCAGACAGAGGAGAGAGGTCCCACAGCAAGGAATAAGGCGTCATATCACCCACCACTGGAGAAGGCCACTTTCAGTTATTTAGGCTCCGGCGCCCAGATTGAGGAGAGGTTCATTCAACTTTGGGTTGCACCGCAAGATCATGGGAAAGTTAAAAAAATGAGGATTCGATAAAGAAGTGCCCTGGAGTACAAGAATACATGGTTGAGGGTGAGGCAGTTATAAATGTCTATTCTGCACAAGGGAGGAACAGGTCCTGTGGGATCCATGCCTGGTTCATTTTTATGAACATCAGCTTGTCCACGTTGGCTGTGGACAGGCGGCTGCATTTGCCAGTAATGACTCCCCCTGCCGTGCTGAATACACGTTCAGACAAAACACTGGCCGCCGGGCAGGCCAGCACCTCCAAGGCATAAAATGCTAACTCTGGCCACATGGACAATTTGGAGAACCAGAAGTTGAATGGGGCCGAACCATCAGTCATTACGTGGAGGGGTGTGCACACGTACTGTTCAACCATGTTAGTGAAATGCTGCCTCCTGCTAACACGTTCCGTATCAGCTAGTGGTGCAGTAAGCTGTGGCGTGGAGACAAAACTTTTCTACATTTTTGCAATGCTAACCCAGCCCTCAGAGGAGCTGGCTGTGACACAGCTGCGTTGGCGACCTCTTACTCCTCCTCTGCCTTAGCCTTGGGCTTCCACTGGTTCCCCTGAGACATTTGGGAATGCTCTCAGGAGCGCGTCTACCAGCGTGCGCTTGTACTCGCGCATCTTCCTATCACGCTCCAGTGCTGGAAGTAAGGTTGGCACATTGTCTTTGTACCAGGGATCCAGCTGAGTGGCAACCCAGTAGTCCGCAAACGTTAAAATCTTGGCAACTCTGCTGTCGTTGCGCAGGCACTGCAGCATGTAGTCGCTCATGTGTGCCAGGCTCCCCAGAGGTAAGGACAAGCTATCCTCTGTGGGAGGCATATCGTCATCGTCCTCCATTTCCCCCCAGCCACGCACCAGTGATGGGCCTGAGCTGTGTCGGGTGCCACCCCGCTGTGAACCTGCTTCATCCTATCCTCTTTCTCATCCTACTCATCCTCCAGTAGTGGGCCCTGGCTGGCCACATTTGTACATGGCCTCTGCTGCTGCAAAAAAACTCCCTCTGAGCCACTTCTAACAGACTGGCCTGAAAGTGCTAAAAATGACCCCTCATCCTCCTCCTCCTCCTCCTCCTCCTGGGCCACCTCCTATTTCATCATCGCCCTAAGCGTTTTCTTAAGGAGACATAGAAGTGGTATTGTAAAACTGATAACGGTGTCATCGCCACTGGCCATGTTGGTGGAGTACTCGAAACACCGCAACAGGGCACACAGGACTAGCATGGAGGCCCAATAATTGGTGGAGAAGTGGTGCTGTTCCGCAGTGCGACTAACGCGTGCGTGTTGCAACTGAAACTCCACTATGGCCTGCTGCTGCTCGCACAGTTTCTCCAGCATGTGCAAGGTGGAATTCCACCTGGTGGGCACGTCGCATATGAGGCGGTTAGCGGGAAGGCCGTAGTTCCGCTGTAGCACAGACAGGCGAGCAGCGGCAGGATGTGAACGCCGGAAGCGTGCACAGACGGCCCGCACTTTATGCAGCAGCTCTGACATGTTGGGGTAGTTGTGAATGAACTTCTGCACCACCAAATTCAGCACATGCGCCAGGCAAGGGATGTGCGTCAAACCGGTTAGTCCCAGAGCTGCGAAGTGTTTTTGCCCATTTTCGCACACCACCAGGCCGGGCTTGAGGCCCACCGGCAGAAACCACTCGTCGGTCTGTTGTTCAATACCCCGCCACAACTCCTGCACGGTGTGGGGCCTGTCCCCCAAACATATGAGTTTCAGGCCTGCTGACGTTTACCCCGGGCTGTGCTGAAGTTGGTGGTGAAGGTGTGTGGCTGACTGGATGAGCTGGTTTAAGCAGAGGAGGAGGAAGCCGAGTAGGAGGCTACAGGAGCCAAAGAATGATGCCCTGCGATGCTTGGCGGCGGAAGTACGTGTGCCAAAGAAATCTCTGCCTGGGGCCCAGCCGCCACTACATTTACCCAGTGTGCAGTTACGTAGATATAGCGTCCCTGGCCGTGCTCACTGGTCCACGTATATGTGGTTAGGTGGACCTTGCCACAGATGGCATTGCGCAGTGCACGCTTGATTTTATCGGATACTTGGTTGTGCAAACAAAGGCACGGCTGTCTGGGAACAACATACTGTGGGACAGCCATGGCCATCAGCGGTTTGAAGCTGTCTGTGTCCACCAGCCTGAATGACAGCATTTCAAAGACCAGTAGTTTAGAAATTCTGGCATTAAGGCCCAGGGCTCGAGGGTAGCTAGGTGGGAATTTACGCTTTCTCTCCAAGGTTTGTGAGATGGAGAGCTGAACGCTGCCGTGTGACATGGTGCAGATGCTTGGTGACGCAGGTGGTGGTGTCGGTGGCACATCCTCTGTTTGGTGGGCGGCAGGTGTCAACGTTCCTCCTGAGGCGGAGGAAGAGGCCGAGGCAGCAGCAGAAGAGGGAGCAGGGGGAGCCAGAGTGAGTTCCTTGCTTTTAAGGTGATTACTCCACTGCAGTTCATGCTTTGCATGTAGATGCCTGGTCATGCAGGTTGTGCTAAGGTTCAGAACGTTAATGCCTCGATTCAGTCTCTGATGGCACAGCGTGCAAACCACTCGGGTCTTATCGTCAGCGCATTGTTTAAAGAAGTGCCATGCCAGGGAACTCCTTGAAGCTGCCTTTGGGGTGCTCGGTCCCTGGTGGCGGTGGCCAGTAGCAGGCGACCTCTCTTGGCGGCGGCTGTTCTGCTTTTGCCCCCTGCTCCCTCTTTTGCTACGCTGTTGGCTTGGTCTCACCACTGCCTCTTCCTCTGAACTATGAAAGTCAGTGGCACGACCTTCATTCCATGTGGGGTCTAGGACCTCATCATCCCCTGCATCGTCTTCCACACAGTCTTTCTCCCTGACCTCCTGTTCGGTCTGCGCACTGCAGAAAGGCACAACAGTTGGCACCTGTGTTTCGTCATCATCAGAGACGTGCGTACTCCGATGAGGTGATATTCCCATGTCATCATCATCAGGAAACATCACTGGTTGTGCATCAGTGCATTCTATGTCTTCCACCACTGGTGAGGGCTAGGCAGATTCCCTTGGGAAACCCGGCTAGCAGAGTGTTCAAACAGCATAAGAGACTGCTGCATAACTTGAGGCTCAGACAGTTTCCTTGATATGCATGGGGGTGATGTGACAGACTAATGGTCTTGGTTTTCAGTCGCCACCTGTGCGCTTCCTGCAGAAGACTGGGTGAGAGATAATGTTGTGAATGTGCTGGATACACTGTCGGCCACCCAATTGACTAGCGTCTGTACCTGCTCAGGCCTTACCATCCTTAGAACGGCATTGGGCCCCACCAAATATCGCTGTAAATTCTGGCAGGTACTGGAACCTGAGGTAGTTGGTTCACTAGAACGTGTGGCTGTGGCAGAATGGCTACGTCCTCTCCCAGCACCAGACCGCGTCTGCATCCATTACTAGATGTTTTACTCATTGTTACCGTTCACCAAGCACCACAATAAGAAAAAAAAAATTTGGCCCAATGTATTGATTTCAAATTCAGGCCTTATTTTACAGGCACCTAACAGTATCTGCCTATTTATTTATGTAGCGTAATACTCTAATCCAGGCACAGCAGTAACCACTGATTTAGGGGAATATCTCTTTTAGGGCTAGTATTTAGGCCCTGGATGAAAGGTATCCTTTTATGGACAGATTTACACTTGGAGATGCACAGTAGCGTAAGAAAAAAAATATGTAGGATTATGCCTTCAGCAATTGTATTTTAACACTATGTGTAATATACCCTTTAATGGACAGAAATACAATGGGAGATGCACGGAAGCGTGTGAATTTAATGAGGATGACCTTCACAGCACTTGTTTATACACCTTGAGTGTAATATACCCTTTTACGGACAGATTAACACTTGGCCTGCAACAGCTGGAACACCAGATTCAGGGTATTGCTATATTGGCAAGTGAATTTCACCCCAGAACAAAATATATGTTTTGGCGGACACTATTATACTTTGCCAGACACTACTGGAACACCAGATTCAGGGCATTGCTATATTGGCAAGTGAATTTCACCCCAGAACAAAATATACGCTTTTACGGACAGATTAATACTTGGCCTGCAACAATTGGGACACCATATTCAGGGTATTGCTATTTTGGCAATTGAATTTAACCCCAGAACAAAATATATCCTTTGTAGAACAGATTAATACTTGGCCTGCAACAGCTGGAACACCAGATTCAGGGTATTGCTATTTTGGCAATTGAATTTCACCCGTGAACAAAATATACCCTTTTACGGACAGATTAACACTTGGTCTGCCACAGCTGTGACACCAGATTCAGGGTATTGCTATCTTGGCAATTGAACTTCACCGCAGAACAAAACATATGTTTTGGCGGACAATATTATACTTCGCCTGCTACTGCTGGGACACCAGATTTATGGTATTGCTATTTTTGCAATTGAATTTCAGCCTAGAACAAAATATATATTTTGGCGGACAATATTATACTTTGCCAGCCACAGCTGTGACACCAGATTTATGGTATTGCTATTTTGGCAATTGAATTTCACCCCAGATCAAAATATATGTTTTGGCGGACACTATTATACTTTGCCAGCCACAGCTGTGACACCAGATTCAGGGTATTGCTATCTTGGCAA
Organism: Bufotes viridis; assembly: GCA_033119425.1. NCBI lineage: Eukaryota > Metazoa > Chordata > Amphibia > Anura > Bufonidae > Bufotes > Bufotes viridis. The sequence continues at coordinate 319,280,529 of CM065590.1, forward strand.
TTTAATTTCACCCCAGAACAAAGTATATGTTTTGGCGGACACTATTATACTTTGCCAGACACTACTGGAACACCAGATTAAGGGTATTGCTATTCTGGCAATTGAATTTCACCCCAGAACAAAATATACCCTTTTACGGACAGATTAAGGCTTATTGCACATGACCGTATGGTTTTGCCGTCCGTTTTTTACGGATCCGTTGTTCCGTTTTTGTTATCCGTTGTGTTTCCGTTGTGTTTCCATTTCCGTTCTTCCTTTCAGTTTTTCCGTATGGCATATACAGTATACAGTAAGTACATAGAAAAAATTGGGCTGGGCTTAACATTTTCAATAGATGGTTCCGCAAAAACAGAACGGATATGGAAGACATACGGATGCATTTCCGTATGCGTTCCGTTTTTTTTGCATACCCATTGACTTGAATGGAGCCACGGACCGTGATTTGCGTGCAATAATAGGACATGTTCTATCTTTGCACGGAACGGAAAAACGGAAATATGGAAATGGAATGCATACGGAAACACTTACGTTTTTTTGGCGGACCCATTGAAATGAATGAGTCCGTATATGGACCGTATACGGAACTCATAAAAACGGCCCGTACACCCGCAATTGAATTTCACGCCAGAACAAAATATATGTTTTGGAGGACACTATTATACTTTGCCAGCTACAGCTGTGACACCATATTTATGGTATTGCTATTTTGACAATTGAATTTCAACCCAGAACAAATGATACCCTTTTACGGACAGATTAACACTTAGCCTGCAACAGCTGGAACACCAGATTCAGGGTATTGCTAAGCTACTCATTTCCCGTTCCTCGTCCTCACTGATGTCATTGACGGTCTGTTCTTCCCCCCAGCCACGTACACCACGGGTCCCAGATATGTGACAACAACAAGCACCCTGGGGTGGCTGCTGTGGTTGGTCTTCCTCCTCCTAAAAGCCACATTCCTCCTCTGACTCCTCTTCCTCATACTCCTCTTACAGCGTTGCTGCAGGTCCGGCAAGCGATGATGACAAGGCTGTTTCTGGTGGTGATGGTGACCACAACTCTTCCTCTACCTATTCACGCTCATCTACAGCCTGATCCAGCACTCTTAGCAGGGCACGCTCCAGGAAGAAAACAAATGGGATGAGGTCGCTGATGGTGCCTTCGGTGCGACTGACTAGGTTTGTCACCTCCTCAAAAGGACGCATGAGCCTACAGGCATTGCTCATGAGCGTCTAGTAACGTGGCAAAAAAATTCCGAGCTTCGCAGAGGCTGTCCTAGCATCCCGGTCATACAAATACTCGTTGACAGCTTTTTCTTGTTGGAGCAGGCGGTCGAACATCAGGAGTGTTGAATTCCAATGTGTCGGGCTGTCGCAATTCAAGCGCCTCACTGGCATGTTGTTTCGCCCTGAATATGGGAAAAGAGCGCCATGGCCGTGTAGGAACGCCTGAAATGGCCACACACCTTCCTGGCCTGCTTGAGGACGTCCTGTAAGCCTGGGTACTTAGACCCAAAGCGTTGTACGATGAGATTCAACACGTGACAACTTGCCCACATTCAATGCCAACAACAAATTTGTTCCATTGTCACACACCACTTTGCCGATCTCCAGTTGGTGCGGGGTCAGCCACTGATCCACCTGTGCGTTCAGGGCAGACAAGAGTGCTGGTCCTGTGTGGCTCTCTGCTTTCAGGCAAGTCAACCCCAAGATAGCGTGACACTGTCGTATCCGGGATGTGGAATAGCCCCTGGGGAGCTGGGGGGATTCAGTTGATGTGCAGCCAGACGCCGCAGCAGAAGTGGACTCAGCCGAGGAGGATATCGAAGAGAATGGAGTAGGAGGAGTAGAGGAGGTGGCAGTAGGCCTGCTTGCAAGTCGTGGCGGTATCACCAACTCCGCTGCGGAGCCACGCATTCCATGCTTGTCAGCAGGTTGACCCAATGCGCAGTGTACGTGATATACCTGCCCTGACCGTGCTTTGCAGACCAGGTATCAGTGGTCAGTTGGACCCTTGCCCCAACACTGTCAGAGATGACATGACTTCCTTTTTAATAACATAGTAGAGGTTTGGTATTGCCTTTTGAAAAAATTTTTGTCTGGGTACCTTCCACTGTGGTGTCCCAATAGCGACAAATTTTTTGAAGGCCTCAGACTCCACCAGCTGGTATGGTAAAAGCTGGCGGGCTAAGAGTTCCGTCAAGCCAGCTGTCAGATGCCGGGCAAGGGGGTGACTCTGACATTGGCTTCTTACGTTCAAACATTTCCTTGACAGACACCTGACTGTGGGCAGATGAACAGGAACTGCCGAAGGTGAGAGGTGGAGTGGCGGGTGGTTGAGAGGGGGCATGGAGGACTGCAGTGGGCACACTACAGTCAGTGGAAGTCGGCCTGACACACACTGGCAGGCAACTAACCTTAGATTAAAGGGTAAAAATTAAATGCCTTATTTATCGGCAAGCTACTGTGCCACCCGGTATGAGTGGTGGGCACTGGCAGTGGACACACTACAGTCAGTGGAAGTCGGCCTGACACACACTGGCAGGCAACTAACCCTAGAGTAAAGGGTAAAAATGTAATGCCTTGTTTTATGCAAAGTCCTGTGCCACCCGGTTTGAGTGGTGGGCACTGGCAGTGGGCACACTACAGTCAGTGGAAGTCAGCCTGACACACACTTGCAGGCAACTAACCTTAGATTAAAGGTTAAAATTAAATGCCCTTTTTTATGCAAAGTCCTGTGCCACCCAGTATGAGTGGTGGGCACTGGCAGTGGACACACTACAGTCAGTGGAAGTCAGCCTTACACACACTGGCAGGTAACTAAGGCCTCTTTCACACTTGCGTTCTGAGGATCCGGCAGGGACTTCCATCCCGCCGGATCCGTCAGAACGCAAGTCGCCTGAAAGCATTAGAAGACTGATCAGGATCCTGATCAGTCTTCGAAATGCTTTGAGGTTACTATGGCAGCCAGGACGCTATTAAAGTCCTGGTTGCCATAGTAGTAGTGGGGAGCGGGGGAGCGGTATACTTACAGTCCGTGCGGTTCCTGGGGCGCTCCAGAATGACGTCAGAGCGCCCCATGCGCATGGATCACGTGATCCATGCGTTGGGGTGCCCTGACGTCACTCTGGAGCGCCCCAGGAGCCGCACGGGCAGTAAGTATAGTGCTCCCCCGCTCCTCATTACACTTTACCATGGCAGCCGGGACTTTAGCGTCCTGGCTGCCACGGTAACCATTGAGAAAAAGCTAAACGTCGGATCCGGCGATGCGCCGAAACGACGTTTAGCTTAAGGCCGGATCCAGATTAATGCCTTTCAATGGGCATTAATTCCGGATCCGGCCTTGCGGCAAGTGTTCAGGATTTTTGGCCGGAGCAAAAAGCGCAGCATGCTGCGGTATTTTCTCCGTCCAAAAAATGTTCCGGTCCTGAACTGAAGACATCCTGATGCATCCTGAACTGATTTCTCTCCATTCAGAATGCATTAGGATAATCCTGATCAGGATTTTTCCGGCATAGAGACCCGACGATGGATCTCTATGCCGGAAAACAAAAACGCTAGTGTGAAAGAGCCCTAACCTTAGATTAAAGGGTAAAAATTAAATGCCTTTTTTTATGCAAAGTCCTGTGCCACCCAGTCTGAGTGGTGGGCACTGGCAGTGGGCACACTACAGTCAGTGGAAGTCGGCCTGACACACACTGGCAGGCAACTAACCTTAGATTAAAGGGTAAAAATTAAATGCCTTTTTTTGATGCAAAGTCCTGTGCCACACGGTATGAGTGGTGGGCACTGGCAGTGGGCACACTACAGTCTGTGGGCCTGCAGCCTCTCACACACGGGCAAGCAAGACAACAGCAATATATATATGGAGGGGAAAAAAAGCAGACTAAAGTAGCAGCCCTTAAAAGGGCTTTTTGGGGTGCTGTGACGCTGTCCTTAGACGAGTCTGTGGACATAGAACACTGGCCTAGCTAACGCTTTCCCTATGAATTCAGAATCATCAGCACAGCAGCAGCTGCAGTCTCCCTGCTCTCACTAACATGCAGCTTCAGACTGAATCTAAAATGGCTGCCCTTTTTATAGGAGGTGGTAAGGTGTGGGAGGGAGGGTGCTGATTGGCTGGAATGTGTCTGCTGACTGTGAGGTACAGGGTCAAAGTTTGCTGAATGATGATGTGTAGGGGGCGTTCCGATCATCGCATATGTTCGCCCGCCGCTGCTAACGTGAACAAGCTATGTTCGCCGGCGAATAGTTCGGGACATCTCTATTACCCAACAGTGCGTAACACAGGGGAAGAGGAGGCAGTGGTGAGACCCGCAGACCCAGATTGTAAACCCAGGCCTTCTGGCCACTTATTAGGGTGCTTGGATACCATGTATCAGATCATGCTGGTGGTGGTGAGGTAACTTGCTAGTGTTCACACCCTGGCTCATTTTGGTACGGCACAGGTTACAAATTACCACTCTTTTGTCATCTGCACTTTCCTCAAAAAAGTGCAATACTGCGGAGCACCTACCCCTTGGCAAGGTAGATTTACGCATGGGGGTCCGTGTAACAGTTGCGAGCCTGTTTGGAGTGGGCCGACTTCTCCCTTTTGCAACCCCACTGCCTCTTCCAGACTGTTGCGGTGCTGCGGATCCCTGCCCCTCTCTACTGCTGTCCTCGCTCGGCTTTTTACCTTCCCATGTTGGGTCAGTGACCTCATCGTCCACCACCTCCTCTTCCACCTCCTCACTCTGCTCTTCCTCCTGACTTGACCTAACCACAACCTCAGTGATTGACAACTGTGTCTCATCATCATCCACCTCATGAACGAATAATTGCCGTTTACCACCATCATCTTCTTGAGACTGTGAAGGCTCAAGAGGTTGGGAATCAGGGCTCAATATCTCAGGTACCTCTTCAAGCGTGCTTGGCGAGAGAGCCAAACCAAGTACTGGCAATGTAAAAAGGTCATGTGAATATCCGAGTGTGGGATAACTTGTTTGGGCAGACTTGACATGGGGGGAGGAAGGAGGATCAGAGTGAGTATTCGGTTCACCAGACTCTTGGCTACAGAGACTGGACTTATTGGAGGAGAGGGTTCGTGCTTAACCGACTGGAAGCATTATTTTCAGCAATGCAACCGACCACCTGTTCGCACTGGTCCAATTTTAACAGTGTTGTACTGCGCTGCCCAGCTAAGTTGGACATGAAGCCGAGTAAGGTGGATTTCTTTGTTTTTTCTGGTGCACTGGCAGCAGGCACAGCTTAATTGCGCCCAGGGCCACGGCCTCTTCTTGCACCATTAGCATCACTCCCACTTCCCCGTCCCTTTGTGCTCGCCTTCTTCATATTAATCGTTTTGCCTGTAGATGTGGCGCAGATTGTTTTACTGTCCGCTAAAGACACCGTTTTCTGATGCAGGACAGTATTGGTTACAGAACACCAGAGATGTTGGACACTATACTAGGCCCAGAATAATGGAACTTGTAATATAAACAGTGTTTTTAAATGCAGTTCAGTATTGGATACAAAAATCAGATACAGATACAGATTTTGTACACTCTACTATGCCCAGATTAATGGAAGTTTTAATATACACACTGTTTTCAGATGCTGTTCAGTATTGGATACAAAAAACAACAGATTTTGAACACTATACTATGCCAAGTTTAATGGAAGTTTTAATATAGATATTGTTTTTAGATGCAGTTTAATATTGGTTATAGAACACCACAGATTACGGGCACTATATTAGGCCCAGATTATTGGAATTGGTAATACTGACAGTGTTTTCTGAGGCAGGACAGTATTGGTTGTAGAACACTACAGATTTTGGACACTATATTATGCCCAGATTATTGGAAATTGTAATACAGACAGTGTTTTATGATGCAGGACAGTACTGGTTATAGACAACACGACAGATTATGGACACTAGATGTGACCCAGATTATTAAAGTGTCCATCTGCGGATGATGTACAGTATATGTCACTAATAGTTATAAAATAAAAATAACTTGCTGCTGTCAAACACACACAGTAGCCCTTTAAATGATTTTGGGTTCTTTGAAAAGTTTGTGGTATCAAATACAGCAAATTTCTCTCCCTGCACTATCTGTCCCTTCCATAGCACTGATGTCCCTGAGGCTGCTGTTAAATATATTGTTGATCTAAAACACACACAAACACAGTAGTCCTTAAAAGGACTTTTGGATCTTTCAAAAGCTTTCTCTAACTAAAATTGCTGGAATTCGCTCCCTGCTCTATTTTTCCCTTCCTACCCGATGCTCTCCCTGTCTATGTCTGAGCCTAACATGCGTTATCAGCTGCTATATAGCACCTGATGACGCATTCCGGCCAGCCAATCACTGTAATGCCAGCAGCCAACATGGCTACTGGCATTACAGTGAGGGCAGTACTCACCTGCACCTTAACTGGCTGCTTAAAACCCGCAAAACGTGCGGAGCGAAGACTCAACAGATATTCGGCCGAGCATGCTCGCTCATCACTATTAGGCCTCATGCACACTACCATATGTGTTTTGCGGTATGCAAATTGCGGATCCGCAAAAAAAACGGATGATGTCCATTTGGCATCCGCTTTTTGCGGATCCGTTATTTTTGCGGATCCATTGTAATAATGCCTGTTCTTGTCCACAAACTAGATAAAAATAGGACATGCTCTATTTTTTTGTGGAGCTACGGAACGGACATACTCATGCGGACAGCACATGGTGTGCTGTCCTCATTTTTTGCAAACCCTTTGAAATGAATGGTCCTGCATACCATCAGCAAAAAAAAACCCGGATCGGACAAGGAAACAAAATACGGTCGTGTGCATGAGGCCTTAGGATCCATTCACACATCCGCAAGAATGGGTCCGCATATGCTCAGCAATTTTGAGAAACGGGTGCTGACCCATTCATTTCAATGGGGCCACAAAAGACGCGGACAGCACACATATACTGTGCGCACTTCTCTTCCGCAGCACAGAAAAAAAGGTAGAGCATATCTTATTCTTGTCCGCAGCCACGGACAAGAATAGGCATTTCTATCATAGTGCGGACCGCAAAACAATTACGGACTTGTGAATGGACCCTTATAGGCAGTGTCAATTGCATTAAGTGTAGGGCTGCATCTCATCTTTAATCCTCTGCTGCCATCTAGTGCCCTCTTTAGAATTACACCGCCTGTACTTTATGTGAAAAACATCTATTCTTATTCAGTGATCAACAGTTCCACCTATTTCATCTTTAGTATATCTACCTACAGCACTGATCTTTCTACTAGCTGGCAATCACTGAATATTCAATGACCCTTCCTTAGGGATGTGATTAAAATATACACTTTTATTGACCAACATATTTACCAATGAAATCAACGTATAACTAATGGTGAAAATAGGCAAGCAGAGACCCCCAGGTATGGATCAAGAGTGACACGATAAATGGGCAATTCCTCAAACTCTCTAGGACTATCTTTATCAACCCCCAATACTATGCCTTCCCCCAGCAAAACCTCCTCATCTTCTTCATCCAGACGCTGTAATATACAAGATCTGGAGAACACAGAAATGTTCAATTAACAAGAGTCTTTTTTTTTGCAAGAACTATGTTGAATCATCCAGCCAGTAATGGAAGAGCTCTCTAAAATTAAAAGAGATGTTTGCCAGAGAGGCAACAGAATTGACTCCTTAGAGATGACACAAGCAGACATAATATCATTCACTAAAGCAACCTCAGACAACATTTGTAGCTGCCAAGTGCACCTACAGTAAATAGACTATATAAAAGAGCAACACAACCGAGGATGCAGCAACAATATGAGGTTCAGGGGGATACCAGAGTCCTTTGCTAATGAGGTGTCTGAGCGTACTAGTGATGAAGTGCGTGAGCGTACTAGTGATGAAGTGCAGAGGATAGTAGTACTCACGGTTAAGTTGTCCCTCGGGGCCGACGTGCAGTGGATGGAAAGACAGCACAAAATCCTCTGGGGCACTCTTGGTTGCAGGGAACACCAGCCAGATGTTGGTTGAGGTGCCCTTGATGGCACTTGGTGTCTAGGGTGCTTTGGTGGCTTGGCCTCTGTGTTCGTGACGCCAACACTGTTAGAGTGTAGCAGTAGAAATGATGAGGAGTCAGTTGTTATCAAATAGTTGAACATTTACTAAATCACTTGTCTTCAGGCAGTCAATACAGATACAGTTCATACGTCCATAGTTGTGTTTGAGTAGTCTCCGAGGCATTGCTCCCGGTTAGCCAGAATCCTACTCTGCAATGATGAGGAGCAACACCCCGAAACAGATGTCTGTGGATGGATAACTGGCTTAGGTTTTCCCTGTCACATCCTTAAAGCTTGTAAAAAAGCGGGATCTTGACATAGGGGCCACTTAATATGGTGAACTGCTGTGTTGAAACTCTTAAATGAGGCCCTGCGGTGTTTTTTGTAACTGGTCTCCCTGAGATCAGCTATTGTTGTGTTCCAGTTCATACGAATGGCAATAGTGATGACTCAGAAATAGGCACAATTGTATTCCTTTTATCAGGTTTAGGCAATAGTCATTTCAGGAGATCCCTTTAAGGTTGACACTTTACAGGCAAGACTTGTATACTTATTCCAAGTCCAAACTATAGCATTCTGGTACTAAATATGCTGCTTACTTTTAAGCTATCCAATAAGGGCCATCTCCCTCGTGGCAGGAATCCGTCTTCTGCTTCATTATTTGCAGGATGCTCTTCTATAAAGGTTTAGGTTTTCACTATGACCCAGAAGACTTAAATAGTGAAGAAAGATAATTCTGGCCACTAGTGATGATCGAGCACCCCGATGCTCGGGTGCTTGGCCCTATAGAAGTCAATGGGAGGACCCGAGCATTAAACCAGGCACCCCTGCTCTAAAGAGGGGAGGGTGCCTGGTTCATAGGAAAAGGTCAGAAATTGTTGGAAACACCACCGAAATGGGTCGGGGACAGCATGGGGAGGAAGTCTGGATGCATCTTGGAATACAATGTCGCTGCTGTAGCGATGTTGCCCGAGTTGTACGCCACTTTTACAGACTGACCCTAAAACTAAAAAAAACCAAGATAAAAGCGATTTTAGATGAAAAATTCTTGGGCGATCAAACTGAACTCATTGGAAGAGGAACGGCCGGTGGCATCCATATTGTACCTGAAGAGGTGAAATTCTTCTACCGGAGCAAGTCGAACCACAGCCGAAACCTTTGTTGCCACGAACGTTTTCATTAATCAACAACTTAAGTTGGAGGTTCGAAGACGATCCCCGGCAGCATTATTCCCATTTCCCGCCAAGCATTTTCTGGGAAACTAAAGTCTTTGGGTTCCGGGGGGAGTATGGTTGCAAAGCTGAAACTTAAACTAATTGATGGAAGGGCACCACCAGGAGTGGAGCCTGCAGCTTAATTTGACTACGCATGGGAAGCCTCACTCAGCCTGGACACGGGAAGGATTGACAGATTGATACCTATTTCGTGATTCTGTGGGTAGTGGTGCATGGCCGTTTTGAGCGTGTGGATCGAGTCGATTTGTGTGGTTCATTCTGATAACCAAAGGCACTCCTCTGTGCTAATAAGTTACGTGACCCCTGGTGATTACGTTTGTGTTCACCAGACTATCATCTGATGATAATGAACTTGGAAGAGGAACGGCCGTTGAGCTGACTGTGTAAAAAATTGTAGGTGAGGGCCTGCTGCTGCTTTGTTAACTGTAGGTAACCTCTAAGCTGATCGCACGTCCCCGTGATGTTAATGATCTATTTGGATGCCTGCTCTATCAACTTTCAATGTTCTTTTTTGCGCCTACCATGGTGACCACGGGTAATGGGGAATCAGGGTTCACTTCCGGAGAGGGAGCCTGAGGGATGGCCACGGCTACTACTTCCAAGAAAGGCAGACGGGGGCATGCAAATTTACCAGTACCGACTCAGGGAGATAGTGACGATAAATAACAATACAGGACTCTTAAGAGAGCCTGTCATTGGAACAAGTACTAAAATATTACAGGGAATGTCATAGGTATTTAGGATTAGGAAACGTTATACAGGAGAGGTAAAGTATGATTGATGGCCTGCTGGTGACCCACTAAAACATTAGGGGTGAAGGTCTTCAGCTGAGCTGACCATCTAAAACATTATAGGTGAGGGCCTGCGGGTGAGCTGACCATCGAAAACATTATTTATGCGAGGGCCTGCAGATGAGCTGACCATCCGAAAAATTATATGCGAGGGCCTGCGGGTGAGCTGACCATCGAAAACATTTTATATGCGAGGGCCTGCGGGTGAGCTGACTATCCAAAAAAATACATGCGAGGGCCTGCGGGTGAGCTGACCATCAAAAACATTATTTATGAGAGGGCCTTCGTGTGAGCTGAACATCTGACAAATTATATGAGAAGGCATATACGCGATGGCATTATATGTGACAATTTAGCATGTAGATATGATGGATGAGGAGGAGGAGGAGGATGAGAAAAGGAAGATTCAACCATATACCCTTTTTTGTGGCGGAAGGGGTGCATGGGAATACAGAGTATTCAGTACATTCTAAACAACACATTGAAAGTGCCTTTATGTTCAGTTATGGCTTTCCTCTGGTGGAGTGGAGAAGTCAGGGGCAATCAGGCCTTGTTCATTTTTTTAACAGTCAACCTGTCAGCAGTTTCAGTTGACAGCCGGATACGCTTATCTGTTATACTGCCACCAGCAGCACTAAATACCCACTCAGACAAAACTATGGCGGCAGGGCAGGCCAGCACCTCCAAAGCGTAGAGCGCCAGTTCGTGCCACGTGTCCAGCTTGGACACCCAGTAGTTGTAAGGCACTGAGGGATCACTGAGGACGCTGACACGGTCTGCTACATACTCCTTCAGTGAAGGACCTTCACCATCTTCCAAAACTTTTCCCTCCTTGTGACACCAGGACGTGCATCATGTTGAGGGTGCTGGCGGGGTGTCATAAAACTGTCCCTGGCCTTATCTAAAATGCGTATAACACGGGGGTCACGGGAAAGGCAGCCTCAGTCATCAGAAGGATGACTGTCCATTTCCTCATCCTCTTCCTCCTCATGTCCACCCACGCTGAACAGATGGAATTAAAGATCCACCCTGTGTAGCAGAGGCAACCGTCCCCTGCTCCTCCTCCTCCAATACGCACTGAGAAGACAAACTGAGGGTGTTCTTGCCATCACCCAGGGTCATGTCTTATTCCCCCATTTCCAACTCCTTCCCACGAAGAGAGTCGGCCTTAATTGTGAGCAGCGAGCGTTATCGCCCCTCCCCATCTGTGTCGATTCTTCAAAGTTTCTTAACACCTCACAGAGGTCAGACATCCATGCCCACCCCTCGCTTCTGAAGAGCGGAAGCTGACTGGAAAGGCGACAACCGTGCTGCAGCTGGTATTCCATTACTGCCCTTTGCTGCTCACAAAGCCTGACCAACAGGTGTAACGTGGAGTCCCAGCGCATGCTCACGTCACACAACAGCCGCTGGAGCTGGCAATTTCAAGCGCTGCAGCATCAACAGACCGGCTGAAGCTGTTGATGATTTGCGGAAATGTACACACAAGCTGCGCACCTTAGCCAGTAGCTTGCGCAAATTGGGGTAGGTTTTCAGAAACTGCTGAACCACTAAGTTAAAGAAATGGGCTAGGCATGGGATGTGTATGAACTTCCCGAGCTCCAGAGCCACCACCAAGTTATGCCCATTATCACACACAACCATGCCTGGTTGCAGGTTGAGTGGCGAGAGCCACAGCTCAGTCTGGTCTCTTATCCCCTACCACAGCTCTGCGGCGGTGTTAAATACAGGCCTCACAGGGGTGTGGCCTGGCCGCCGACTGTGATGGCTGCTTGAAGCAGGAGCTCCCACTTACCAGCGACTTACACACAGCTTAGCCCGCTTTCGAGACCTGGAATTTATCACCCCAACAGCTCCCCAGACATCCCTGCAGCTATTGGGGAAAGCGAGAAAGCCGTTGGCCAAGATCGGAGGGGACAGCTTGGAGAAATACTTTGAAAAAGGCAAGTCCCAAGATGGCGCCCGGAGCCCTGACAGCACGGCACGTACTCCGCCGCACCAGGCGATGCAACAGAATCCTGAGGCCGGCGAAACACCACTCTCTCCACCTAACTTCTCCCTGGACTTCCTCACCCAAGAGGAGCCTTCCTTACTCTCGACCCCAGAAGAGGTCAGACCGACTACATGCAGCGGAAGACAGCTCCAAGATGGCGACGTGCCACCGCATTCCTCAGCAGAGGGCCCACGTGCAGACCAAAGGGGTCGATCGCAGACAATGATCGAGGTATGTGCACAACATGCAGAGGAGCCGATGCAATCCTCATTACTACCTCTCAGCCAGAGTAATGGGGACATGTTTGCAAACTTACCTACCTCACTACAACCTGTCTCAGAGCACACACCGAAGCGCATGTTAATCGCCCTTAAATCCTCTCTTTGTCAAGATCTGAATGCGCTGCTTCTGCCACTCTCAACAAAATTGCAAGCGGTGGATGACAGGGTGTCACATGTAGAATCAATGATGGGCGAGTTCGCCAACTCACAAAACGCAGTCATCGACGCACACAATGATTTGTCAGATGAGGTGGAGGCGGTTAAACGTAAACTAGCAGATCTGGAAGACTGCTCCCGCAGGAATAATGTTACATTTCGTGGAATCCCAGAGGAGGTAAACGGGGCTGAATTGACTCCCTACATTCAGAAATTGTTTTCAACTTTACTGCCTCGCTTGTCACAACAAGACCTGATGATTGACAGGGCCCACAGGGTTCCAAAACCCAAACATCTGGGGCCAGACATCCCGTGGGACACACTGGCCCGTGTACATTTCTTTACTACTAAAGAAGCTGTCATGCTACGGCTCGCAAACTGGGCCGCCTTCCAGGTCTCTTTGCTGACCTCTCTGCCGCTATGCTACGCCAGAGACACACTCTACTGCCGATTACTATTGCCCTGAGACAAAGCGGCATTGCCTACAAGTGGGGGTACCCACTAAAATTGCTGGTTCATAAAAATGGCCAAAATTTTGTGATCCATACTCTAGCTGAAGGAAAACAACTGCTTCAGGAATGGCTAATCCCACCCGGAGATCCAGGCAGAATCATCGCTCACCAGATGGAGGAAGCCCAAGAAGGTTCTAAAACTTTAGTGGCATTAGCTATCTCTGGGTGGTGTGAGCACTATGGCGAGTCACGGGCTTAATATACCTCTGACGTCTAAGGCAGGTCTCTAGACATCAGTTTCCGTTTAAACCTAGGGACATCGCCTTTCCCTTTCGGCAAACTGCTGGACATTCCGCCCTCGGCGAATAGTAGGGAAACTTCCTACTCTCTGGTTTACATATATTTTCATATGCATAGTATGTTCACACAGTTCTTGTTAATATTTCTGTTATGTTTTTTGATTCATGACTTTCAGGAGCAGGGTGGGGGCCCTCTGGAGCACTTATGTATTCAGCACTTCTACTCCCTAACATGGGGTTGAAGATTCTATCCCTAAACGTCAAGGATCTCAATAGTCCTCAGAAACGCGCCTTCCTTTGGAAGGAAGCGAAGCTTAAAAAGGTGGATATTCTGTGTATCCAGGAGTCTCATCTTCTGCAGAAAGATGTTGATCACCTGCAACATCGCTTATACTCGACTATCATATATTCCCACCATGCGAAAAAGTCCAGGGGTGTGTTTATAGTTTTTAACAATAATGTATGTCTATCTATTCTATCACAGAAGGTCGACTTGCGGGGCAGGTACGTTGTTCTGGTATGCAAAGTGAATAACATCGTATATACACTGGTGAACATCTACGCGCCTAATGAACGTCAGCTCTCCTTTATCAACAAGGTGATGAGGCACGTGAGAAAAGTAAAGCAGGGTAAGCTGGTAATATGCGAAGATTTCAACACTGTCTTAGACCCAGCTCTTGACTCCACTAACCCCTCCAGACGTAATCCCTCTAATCTCTCAGCATTTTTGACTTCAGAACGCTTGATTGACGTCTGGTGGGCTCAGCATGGCCAAGAGCGGGACTATACTTTCTTCTCTCCCATACACTCCTCATACTCCCGGATAGATATGTACTTAGTAGACAACACAGTCCTTTTCTACAATATTGAATCTACAATTGGATTGATCAAATGGTCCGACCATGCCCCCATTACCCTCCATTTAGCGGAGACATATCAGGCGGTCCTCCCCTTGATTTGGAGAAATAATCCCTACATCCTCTCCCACCCAAAATATATAGCTGATCTTTCACAACCTATGAAGGAATTCTTCAACCTAAACGCCGGTTCAGTACAGAACTCGCTTGTTGTATGGCAGGCGCATAAAGCCTTCGTCAGGGGAATTCTCATTAAACTAAACCATGTTGACAAGAGAAAGAGGGAGGAGGAAATTACAACCACGCTTGCAAATATAGCCCAGTTGGAAAGGACTAACAAGGCATGCCCGTCGATTGAAGGGTCGACGCGCCTGAGGAGTGAGAGGGATAAATTACTAAACCTCCTTAATAGGAACTTCACTAAATTGTTGACATATTTAAAAACTAGGGCATATGCTCAAGGCAACAAGGCGCGTAAACTTCTTGCTAATAAACTTAAACAACAGAGAACTAAAGCCAAAATTCCATATGTGAAACATTCCGAGTCCGGGGCCAAACTGTATGACCCTAGAGACATTGCGGCACAGTTCCGTCAATTCTACCACGACCTTTATAATCTAAAAGATACGGTGCCCCTGCCGGACAAATTTGACATGCTTCTTGCAGACTTCCTAGACAAGGCTCAGCTACCCACATTAACTCAGACTCAGTTATCTTCTTTAAATGCTCCTATCACACAGGGCGAATTGCAGAAAATAATTGCATCTCTCCGGGCCGGACAGTCTAGCAAACGAATATTATAAGAAACTCCAACCGTGGCTAATTCCCCACATGTCTGATATTTTTAATAAAGTGATGGAAGGCACACCCTTCTCACCGGAGATGCTCCAGGCAGTGATGGTGACATTACCAAAACCTGGTAAGACTGCCAACGCTCCGCAAAATTTTAGGCCTATCTCCCTACTGAACTCCAATATAAAAATATTTGCCAAATTGATAGCCTGCAGAATGTCAGCAGTCTCAGGTTGTGTGAAGGGCAGGCAAGCATCAGATAATACTAGGAGACTTTTTAATATACTAAATGCGGCGGAATTAAAGAAAATCCCTATGGTGGCGGTAACTCTTGATGCCGAGAAGGCGTTTGACCACCTACGCTGGTCGTATGCCTTTTCGGTGCTCTCTAAGATGGGCTTTCTAGGCCCCATTATCAATGCTATTAAGGGACTATATGCTAACCCATCAGCCAAAATTTTGATAAATGGAATATTGTCGGATAGTTTCCAAATTGCAAATGACTCGCGTCAGGGATGCCCATTGTCCCCTCTGATATTTATGCTTGCTCTTGAGCCACTGGCCCAGTACATACGCTTGTCAACAACAGTGGAAGGAGTCCGGATAGGGGATAAATCCCACGTAATCTCACTATACGCCGACAACCTTATCCTCACACTCACAAATCCCAGACACTCTTTAGAACAGGCGCTTTCCATTATTTATCACTTTGGCCACTTATCCTATTACAAACTTAACCATAGCAAAAGCAGGTGCACTCTGCGGCAAGACTAAACCCTCACACTGATAAAATTGAGGGGTTAGTTCGACATATCCTACTAGGAGGACATGTCTTAAGCTCGGACACCACAGCAAGGTCCCTCAAGTAGCCCGAGGCCCTACCACTCAACCTCTCTGAGCTGTATGGGCGATACCAGGAGCCGTTGGGCATTACGGGAGCGTAAGGCCTCACTCACAGACAGCTCACCAGTGACCTCCAGCATGTAACCATGCTTGCAATGGGAGGTGGGAGGTGCCTGTGAGCCCCACCCGAGACCGGCTGATATGGCTCAGAGCTTCCCAGGTGCACCTGAATGTAGCCTGTAGATGAAAAGCAGGCACATTTAAATCGGAGTTTATACACCTCCAAACATATTATACAATCCATTAGAAAACGTGGTGTGGTGGTATTACAAACTTAATAGCTCCAAATCGCAAGCTCTCACCATTAATATCAAAACGTCTGAATTAACAGAACTAAAGCAGAAGTTCACCCTAGATTGGCAGTCCACTACTCTTCAATAGTTGGGGATATCGCTAACATATCCTTGTTCGCTTTCTTGCCAGAGCAATTATGCCCCCCTACTGTCAACCATGGCTAGAGATTTGGCCAATTTTGCGATGAAAGAGGTGTTTTAGACAGGACGTGTCACGGCATTCCAAATGATGGTCCTTCCAAAGCTGATCTATGTGTTGAGAGCACTACCTATTCCAGTACATAACACGTATTTTGCTTCAGCTCAAAAGATCTTAACCACTTACATATGGGGCTCTAGCAACCCAAGGGTGGCGCATTCTATAATTACCAAGAGGAAGAAGGTGGGTGGAGTCGGCCTCCCCTCAATCAAGGACTATTTCATGTCCATAGGTCTTTCTTTCCTTCAGGAGTGGTGGAATGGGAACTCAGAGAAGCCTTGGGCGATAATTGAAAGTAATTTTACTCCCGAGGGCTCCTTACGAGATGTGTTGTGCCGAAGCTTATGGAGACCACCTAAATATAACAATATGCTTTTAACTATCAGCCATGCATGTTTGCTCTGGTCGCATCTCCACCGTTCCCAAGGGACAAGAGGTGCCTTAGACCCTAGCTTATTATCTATGTAGGCTCTGGAAGGGCTTATAGGAGATATAAAACTCTCCGATTGGAAGAAATATGGAATAAATTCAGCAGACCAACTGTTTGCTGAATCATACTTTACAACCTTTGAACATATACATGTCAAATACGGCTTACCTAACTCTGAATTCTTGTCTTATTTACGCATTAGGAATTGCCTAGATACGCTTCACAAAACAGATGTCAATATTCATAAAGGCATCATTGCTCTTTTTTGCTCTCCCATGCGGAGATCAGTAAATTGCATAAGGCAAATCTATGACCAAATAGGGGAGAAGGACAAGTCCGTTAAACTACCGACAATGCTCCATTGGGAACGAGAGTTGGGATGGGAATTCCCAGCAGAAGACTGGGCATCGGCGACGAAATTCGCTGTTTCTGCCTTCAAATGTGTAACCCACTCTGAAGCAGCTAATAAAACGATACTTCACTGGTACTACACCCTCGACAGACTTAGCCAAATGGCACTACGGCATGTTGCTGGAGGGGATGTGGGATCACTGGAACTCTTTACCATAACCTGTGGTCCTGCCCAAAACTCTCGAGTTATTGCAGTCACGTCTTTAAGATAATATCTCAGGTAGTGAAAATTCAGATTTCGCCTTCTCCAGAATTAGCTTTACTGTTCATTGGCATTACTGCAGTTGTTCGGCGACTGATAGGCACAATCCTCATTCACTCAAAGTTGGTTGTTACCAGACATTAGAAATCTCCAGACCCTCCGGCTTGTGAAGAAGTTGTTTCAGCATTAAACATGACGTGTAGGTACGAGCGCTGCTTACCGGCCTCCCTTATCAATGTTTCACTTAGGGATAAGATATGGGATCCTTGGCTAAAAAGCCTTTATTATGTACAATAAATGAAGTGGCATTTAGTGCTCTGTGTCCTCGTTTGGGACCCCCCCTGCTCCAACCACTGTTCTTGTAATTGTAACCTCTGTTCTCCTTTAATTGTTTTATATGGCTCATTGAGCTATCTTTGCCATGTTGGTTAATAGTACTGCCATCTACGCAATGGTCTCCAATGACAGGAGATGCCAGGTTGGCAGCATCCGAGCGGAGGCCCTGGTGTCATCTAATTCCTACTGAATCATCAATATGTGTTATCTTTGTTATCTCACGTTCGGAAATAAGTTTCTTGTGGTCGCTCCACAATACAACTACTAATCCCTCAGGTGAGGAGCTTCCACACGTTAATTGCACATTATTTTGTCTATCTCATAAATGCTATGTACACTGGTGGTTATGTTTACCTGTGAGTGCTTCACTCATTTAATAGTCTTAACGCATCTCTGTAACAGTGTATTGAGAATTGCTATATGGTGGGGGCTGCGTCCACATGAAACCATATGTTTGTATCTTTTCCTTGGAAAAATTAATAAAAAAACTGATTATACTTAAATATAGGCTTCACACACTGTCTAGAAATAAGGCTGGGTTCACACTTAAGCGTTTTACAGCGCGTTCCTACGCGCTGTAAAACGCTCATCAGGCGAAAACCCATGTTTCCCTATGGGCATGGTTGACACCTGAGCGTTTTACAGCGCGTACGAACGTGCTGTAAAACGCCCTACGCCAAAGAAGTACAGGAGCTTCTTTGGGGCGTTTTTTCACGCATATTATGATTGATGCCAGAGCGGTCAATCACACGAACCCGCGGACAACGTCCGTTTCCCATTTCCAAAAACGTGCTGTAATATGCGCGACAAAAACGCGCGTAAAATGCGCGTATCAAATACGCTCAAGTGTGAACCCAGCCTAAGTGTACAGTTGTGTTCAAAATTATTCAACCCCCAATGCTGTAAAGGGTTTTAGGGAATTTAGTGTACATTTGTAATTGTGTTCAGAATGAAATCTTACAAGGACTTTTTAAAGAACCAAATGGAACTAAAATGACAACTATTGTTTTTGTAATACAGTATTAAATGTTTTTTTTGTGATTTCTTCATTGACACAATTATTCAACCCCTTAAAGACTACCACTCTTAAGAACAGAGGTTCATTCAAGTGTTTTCGTTCAGGTATTAAAAACACCTGTGGATGTAAAGGAGCAGCAATCAAGCATAATAAGCACCAATTAGGCAGATTTAAAATGACTGTGATACTCAGCTCCTTCTAGACATTTACCTCCTTAAGGACACATGACGTATGGGTACGTCATGTGTCCAGTCCCTAAAGATGGCGCCCGCTCCTGGCCGCTGCGGGCACCATCGCTGCGGGGGTCCGGCTGATTCCTGTAGCTGACCCCCGCAGCTGATGATCGCGGTCGGCAGCGCTGCCGACCGCGATCATTTAACCCTGCAGATGCCGTGATCAATCCTGATCATGGCATCTGCATGCGCTAAACCGAAAGTAAAACTTTCGGCAGCGCTCCGGCTCCCCTAGTGGTGATCGGGAGAATCGGAGCGCTGTAGGGATAGCCTCAAGCCTTTCATTCAGCTTGAGGCTATCACTTACTATTTCCTATGGAGCCCTTGTTAGCAATAGGGCTTCATAGGAAAGTAGTAAAATGATCATAAACTCCAATACAAGTGTATTGGAGTTTATGATAGAAGCAATCAGGTAACTGATTTATATAGGTCCCTATGGGATCTATATAAAAGTGTAAAAAAAAATTAAAAAAATTAAAAAAATAAAAAAATACACATCATGGGTGTCACAATGTGTGAAAACGCCCATAGTATAAAAATATAAAATTTTCATTTCCTCAAAAAAAATTAAATAAAAAGCGATCAAAAAGTCCTACACACCCCATAATGGTATCAACTAAAAGTTAAGATCGCCCCGCAAAAAATAAGCCCCCATACAACGCCATACACTTATATACAAATACGTTATAGCGGTCAAAACATGGCGACAAAAAAAAAAATATGCATTATTAAATGATGGCGTTGGAAAGTACAACTTGTCCCGCAAAAAATAAGCCCTCATATGGTCATGTGAACGGAAAAATAAAAAAGTTATGGCTCTTGGAAGGCATAGAGCGCAAAACGAAAACGCAAAAATGTAAAAACCCTGTGTCCTTAAGGGGTTACTGGTGTGTTTACAAACATGGTGAAGTCAAGAGAATGGTCCAGGAAGACAAGGGAAGAGGTGATTTCTCTTCACAGGAAGGGCAATGGCTATAAGAAGATTGCAAAGATGTTAAACATACCAAGAGACTCCTAAGGAAGCATCATTCGCAATTCAAGGCAAAGGGCACTGTTGAAACGCTACCTGGTCCTGGCAGAAAGAAGATGCTGACTTCGACTGCTGTGCGCTACCTGAAGCGCAAAGTGGAAAAAAGTCCCTGTGTGACTGCTAAGGAACTAAAAAAAGATTTGTCAGATGCGAGTACTGAAGTTTCAGCTCAGACAATAAGGCGCACACTGCGTAATGAAGGCCTCCATGCCAGAACTCCCAGGCTCACCCCCTTGCTGTCTCCAAAGAATAAGAAGAGTCGACTGCAGTATGCCAAAAGTCATGTGGACAAACCACAAAAGTTTTGGGATAGTGTTCTGTGGACTGATGAAACAAAATTAGAACTGTTTGGGCCCATGGATCAACGCTATGTTTGGAGGAGGAAGAACAAGGCCTATGAAGAAAAGAACACCTTGCCTACTGTGAAGCAGGGCGGGGGGTCAATCATGCTTTGGGGCTGTTTTGCTTCTACAGGTACAGGGAAGCTTTAGCGTGTGCAAGGTACCATAAATTCTCTTCAGTACCAGGAGATATTGGATGAAAATGTGATGCAGTCTGTCACAAACCTGAGGCTTGGGAGATGTTGGACCTTTCAACAGGACAATGATCCCAAGCATACCTCCAAGTCCACTAGAGCATGGTTGCAGATTAAAGGCTGGAACATTTTGAAGTGGCCATCGCAGTCACCAGACTTAAATCCGATTGAGAACCTCTGGTGGGACTTAAAGAAAGCAGTTGCAGCGCGCAAGCCTAAGAATATGACTGAACTGGAGGCTTTTGCCCATGAAGAATGGGCGAAGATACCCATAGATCGTTGCAAGACACTTGTGTCAAGCTATGCTTCACTTTTAAAAGCTGTTATAACTGGAAAAGGATGTTGTACTAAGTACTAAGATTGAATGTCACTTGGGGGTTAAATAAAACTGATAATGATGTGAGCACAGAAAAGACATTTGTGGTTATTTCATTATAAATGTTATATTTGTCTGACTTACAAGTGCCTCTTTGATTTAATTGTAAACAAGATGACTGAAATGATCAAAATCAATGTCAAACTGGCCAAAACACTCAATTTCAGTGGGGGTTGAATAATTTTGAACACAACTGTAGATTTGCTTCTCACTGCTCACAGCAAGCAGAGTTTGGATAATACAGAAAATGAATGTCACTAACGGTCGCCCTGACACACAAAAATAATTCCCCCAAAATAAATTTTGCTGCCACCTGTAACAATAGTCCTTAAAAGGACTTTTGGTTCTTTGAAACGTCTTTAAAATGAGTAATTTGTGATCGAATTCGCCCTACACTCTCTTTCCCTTCCTAACAGCAGCCCTCCCTGACTCGCAATGAGCGAACCCGCGTGACCGGGTGCTATATAACACCCGATGATGTGTTCCGGCCAGCCAATCACTGTAATGCCAGTAGAAAACATGTCTAATGGCATTACAGTGATGGCAATACTTTCCTGCACGTTTATTGGCTGTTTAGAAAGCGCAAAACGTGCGGGGAGGAGACTCGAGCATGGCGCCCGAGTACATGTGATACTCGGCCGAGTGCTCAGATCTGCCGAGCATAGAGATGCTTGAGACAAACCGTTACTCGGCCAAGCATACTCGCTCATCACTAATGGCCACTAAATTATCCATACGTGTCCAGGCACTTCAAGAGTTGCTCTCAGGCACTTGTGCTGGTGAAGTCCATAGGCTGGGTTCAGCTCTAATCCTTACTAGATTTACTGCATATTTATACAGAGACTCACTGTCTGATGCTTGGTTGCTGTATTGGTCTTTTCCAGGCTTGATCAGAACCCAGAGGAAAGGAGAACAGCTACATGTTGAATAAGGCCTGTTTCTCTCCTCCATACACACTCCACTCCTCTTCACTCTCCTCTCAAACACTGATCATCCTTCTACTTTCTGCTAGACACAGCCCAAGATATATAATTAAGTGGTGCCAACTAGGGGCAAATGGGTGAAATGACATTGCCAGCCTGATAAATAGGAAATACCATACATTCAGTACATTGGATGAATACACAGATTTAAAGTGTCCCTTCCACCCAAATGTGGTACGCTGCTATTTCACTGGTTATTCCATTTTGGGATGCCGATATCCCTTAACCACCTCAGCCCCCCTAGCTTAAACAACCTTAATGACCAGACCACTTTTTACAATTCTGCGCTACACTACTTTCACGGTTTATTGCTCGGTCATACAACTTACCACCCAAATTAATTTTACCTCCTTTTCTTCTCACTAATATAGCTTTCATTTGGTGGTATTTCATTACTGCTGACAATTTTACTTTTTTGATAATAATCAAAAATGCACGACATTTTAGCAACAAAATGACATTTTTCACTTTCTGTTGTAAAATTTTTCAAATAAAACATCATTTCTATATGAAAGAAATTCTCTAAACTTAATGTTCTACTTGTCTTTGATAAAACAAAAAATTGCATATTTATTGGTTTGGGTAAAAGTTATAGTGTTTACAAACTATGGTGCAAAAAAGTGAATTTCCGCACTTTGACTTTCTGAGCACCTGTCATGTTTCCTGAGGTACTACAATGCCCAGACAGTAGAAACACCCCACAAATGACCCCATTTCGTAAAGTAGAAACCCTAAGGTATTCGCTGATGGGCATAGTGAGTTCATGGAAGTTTTTATTTTTTGTCACAAGTTAGCGGAAATGGAATTTTTTTTTCTTACAAAGTCTCATATTTCACTAACTTGTGACAAAAAATAAAATTTTACATGAACTCACCATACCACTTACGGAATACCTTGGGGTGTCTTCTTTCTAAAATGGGGTCACTTATGGGGTATTTATACTGCCCTGGCATTTTAGGGGCCCCTAAAGCGTGAGAAGTAGTTTGAAATCCAAATGCGTAAAAATGCCCTGCGAAATCCTAAAGGTACTCATTGTAATTATGGCCTCTTTGCGCATCTTGGCTGCAAAAAAGTGTCACTCATGTGGTATCGTCGTACTCAGGAGAAGTAGGGCAATGTGTTTTGGGGTGTGTTTTTACATATACCCATACTGTGTGTGAAAAATATCTCTGTAAATGACAACTTTTTCAATTTTTTTATACAAAGTTGTCAATTTACAGAGATATTTCTCTCACCCAGCATGAGTATATGTAAAAATACACCCTAAAACACAATACCCTACTTCTCCTAAGTACGGTGATACCACATGAGTGACACTTTTTTGCAGCCAAGATGCGCAAAGAAGCCCTAATTCCAATGAGTACCTTTTAGGAGGGCATTTTTAGGCATATGAATTCCAAACTTTAGGGCCCCTAAAATGCCAGGGCAGTATAAATACCCCACATGTGGCACAAGTTAGCGGAAATTGACTTTTTCTTTTTTTTCCTCACAAAGTCTATCTTTCCGCTAACTTGTGACAAAAAGTTCTATCTTTCATGGACTCAATATGACCCTCAGCGAATACCTTGGGGTGTCTTCTTTCCAAACTGGGGTCACATGTTTGTACTTCCCTAGCATTTGAGGGTCCCTGCAATCATTAGGAGTTTCTGCTATTCTCCTTATATTTGAGCATATGGGTAATGAGATTTTTTTTTCCGTTCAGCCTCTGGGCTGAAAGAAAAAATGAACGACACAGATTTCTTCATTCACATCGATCAATGTGGATGAAAAAAGCTCTGCCAAGAAATATGCAAAAAAAAAAAAAAAAAGAGGGGTCTGGCGATTGCCAGGACATAGGGGCTCCGCCCAAACATCCATACCCACTTCAGCTCCTATGTCCTGGCAAACGTGATTTCTCCATTCACATCGATCAATCGATCGTTGTGGAGGAAGACATCTTTGACAGATTTTTGATACAAAGTGATTGCCAAAGCATATGAACTCCAACACCTCTAATCAGCTCATATGCCTGGGCAAACGTACCTGCACTGCGGAGAAGAAATCTCGTCCTACAGCGCCGCTTACACCGACTTCACATGTAAACTGACAGCAGCGCAATGCTTCTCTCAGAATGAACATCTGCGCTGCTGTCGCAGCGTTTTCGTCGTTTGGTCCAGCTGGAAAGTAAAGGGTGGTTAGTAAAAATAAATAAAAAGAAGAAAAAACAAGCAGCAGGCTCATAAATTTGAATGTTACAAACTTTATAAAACCTAAACATCATAAAACTTTTAAAACCTAAACGAACTCACGATTTCTGTTTCTTGCTACCCGTTAAATTTTTTTATTTTTTTACTTTTCACTCTCTACTTTCCTAGCAGAAAGCTCTCCTTTCCCATGGGACAATATGTAAAGTGTAAATCGCACAGAGATGTTGCGAAGTACATTATGCAATTTATCCTGAGTGAAAGGAGAGGTTTCTACCGTTTCGCATATCTGCAGTAGCACACTAGCACCCCTGTGTGTTAGGGTCTCTCAAAACCTAGTATCCTGAGAGACCCTTGTGTAAAATCTACCTGTGTCCTGCGGTCCCTACGTCCCTAAGTGTACCTCCCCTAAGTGTGGTACTTCCGGAAACATTCCCCTAAGCATAGGGCAGGGTGGTCAGGGCAGTCAGGACAGAAATAGTGTCAGGCCTTATTCCACTCCTGCTACAGACATGACATCTTTTTCGGGGTGACGGTTGGGTTGAGGTACCAGCAACGACATTGGGGAAATGTCGCTCGTGTAGACTGCTCACTACACTGGTGGTTGGGGCCACGGAACCTCCTGGATACAGGAGGTACTCGATAATCTCTTCCTGAAATTTGAGGAAGGATCCTGTTCTCCCAGCCTTACTGTAGAGAACAAAACTATTATACATAGCCAATTGAATTAGGTATACAGACACCTTCTTATACCAGCGTCTGGTCCAGCGAGAGAGTAAATAAGAGGCCAACATCTGGTCATTGAAGTTCACCCCTCCCATGAGCAAATTATAGTCGTGGACCGAGAGGGGCTCTTCAATGACACTGGTTGTCCGTTCAATTTGGATTGTCGTGTCTGCGTGAATGGAGGATAGTATGTAAACATCACGCTTGTCTCTCCATTTCACGGCGAGGAGTTCTTGGTTACACAAGGCAGCCCTCTCCCCCCTTGCAAGACGGGTGGTAACAAGTCGTTTGGGGAAGCCCCGGCGACTAGGTCTCGCGGTGCCACAGCAGCCAATCTGTTCTAGGAACAAATGCCTGAAGAGGGACACACTTGTGTAGAAATTGTCCACATAAAGGTGGTACCCCTTGCCAAATAAGGGTGACACCAAGTCCCAGACTGTCTTCCCACTGCTCCCAGGTAGTCAGGGCAACCGACCGGCTCCAGGGTCTGATCTTTACCCTCAGACGCAAAATTTGTACGTATAGCCTGTAGCCCTTTCACAGAGCTTATACAATTTTACCCCATACTGGGCGCTCTTGCTTGGGATGTATTGTTTGAAGCCAAGGCGCCCAGTAAAATGTGTTAGGGACTCATCTATGCAGATGTTTTGCTCAGGGGTATACAAATCTGCAAATTTGGTGTTAAAGTGGTCTTTGAGGGGCCAAATTTTGTGGAGCCGGCCAAATGCTGTGTCACTAAAGTGCAGGAAACGCAGGATGGTCTCAAATCGTGTCCTGGACATGGCAGCAGAGTAGATAGGCATGTGATGAATTGGGTTCTTGGACCAATATGACAGCTATTCATCCTCTTGTCAAGCCCATGTTGAGGAGAAGGCCCAGAAAAGTTTTAATTTCTGAAACTTGGACGGGTTTCCACCGGAAAGACTGGGCATAAAAGCTTCCCGGGTTGGCGGTTATAAATTGAGTGGCATACCGGTTTGTTTCTGCCACGACTAGGTCAAAGAGCTCCGCAGTGAAGAACAGCTCAAAAAACCCCAGTGCCGATCTGAGCTGTCTCAACCCGAACTCCTGACTGGGTGGTGAAAGGGGGAACTAATGGTGCGACTGAAGATGGGGGCTGCCAATCAGGGCTTGCCAGCACCTCAGGGACTCTAGGGGCTCTACGGGCCTGTCTGTGCGCTGGCTGCGACTTGGGAACTACTGCACGTACCACCGTACCAGCTTCAACTGCCATTCTGGTGCTCGCCACTTCACCATGTTCTATGGCAGTGCTGGTACTAGGTCCAGGATGGGCTGCACTGCTGGTTTATGCCTCACCAAGTAATCCGGCAGCGCTAGCCCCACTCTGCTGCCCTTGAAGCAGATCCTGCACAACCTGTGGTCTAGCAACACGGGGCCGGGAACGCCTGGTGGTATCAGGGACCTCAACCTCATCGTCCGAACTTTGGGTCAGACTGCGACTGCTTTCTACAGGTTCGTATTCTGACCCACTGGATTCGTCAGATGAGGGTTCCCATTCCTCATCCAACTGGGTCAGAAGCCTGTAGGCCTCTTCAGAAGAATACCCCTTCCTTGCCATTTGGACAACTAAATTTAGGGGGTATTCCCTGAGACTACGCAAGAAAAAAAGCAAGCCTGTCTTACAAATGGGAGGCTAGCTAAGTACAGGAAGCCGCTGTGATTGATAAAAAATATCAAAACTGATTTTTTTATCGCTGCAGCGCTTGTGCATTTATTGTGCAGTGATAAAAAAAAAAATTGTCACTGCGGCGGGGCGGCTGTGGATGAACGCACGTGTGGGCGACCGATCAGACCTGATCGGGCAAACAATGCGTTTTGGGTGGAGGGTGACTAAAGTGACACTAATACTATTATAGATCTGTCTGTGATCAGTTCTGATCACTTACAGATACTATAAAGTACCAATGCTGATTAGCGCTAGGCTAATCAGCGAATGTGGTGAGGTGGGCGCTAACAGACTACCTAAAAGGGACCTAAAAACTAAACCTAACAGTCAATACTAGTGAAAAAAAAAGTGACAGTTTACACTGATCACTTTTTTTTCCTTTCACTAGTGATTAACCCCTTAAGGAATCAGCCCTATTTCACCTAAAGGACTTGGCCATTTTTTGCAAATCTGACTACTGTCACTTTATGTTGTGATAACTTTAAAACGCTTTTTCTTATCCAGGCCATTCTGAGATTGTTTTTTCGTCACATATTGTACTTCATGACACTGGTAAAATTAAGTCGAAAAATTTCATTTTTATTTATAAAAAAATATCAAATTTACCAAAAATTTGGAAAAATTAGCAATTTTCCAAGTTTCAATTTCTCTACTTCTATAATACATAGTAATACCGCCCAAAAAAGTTATTGATTTACATTCCCCATATGTCTACTTCATGTATCGAACATTTTGGGAATGCCATTTTATTTTTTGGGGATGTTACAAAGCTTAGAAGTTTAGAAGCAAATCTTGAAATTTTTCAGAAATTTTCAAAAACCCACTTTTTAGGGACCAGTTCAGGTCTGAAGTCACTTTGTGAGGCTTACATAATAGAAACCATCCAAAAATGACCATTCTAGAAACTACACCCCTCAAGGTATTCAAAACTGATTTTACAAACGTCATTAACCCTTTAGGTTTTCAACAAGAGTTAATGGCAAATGGAGATAAAATTTCAGAATTTCGATTTTTTGGAAAATTTTCCGTTTGAATCAATTTTTTCCAGTAACAAAGCAAGGGTTAACAGCCAAACAAAACTCAATTTTTATTGCCCCGATTCTGTAGTTTTCAGAAACACCTCATATGTGGGCGTAAACTGCTCTATGGCCAAACGGCAGGGCACAGAAGTAAGGGAACGCCATATGGTTTTTGGAAGGCGGATTTTGCTGGACTGGATTTTTGACAACATGTCCCATTTGAAGCCCCCAGATGCACCCCTAGAGTAGAATCTCCAAAAAAGTGACTCCATCTAAGAAACTACACCCCTCAAGGTATTCAAAACTGATTTTACTAACTTTGTTAACCCTTTAGGTGTTCCACAAGAGTTATTGGCAAATGGAGATGAAATTTCGGAATTTCTATTTTTTGTTACCTTGCCTCAAAAAAAGTGTAATATAGAGCAACAAAAATCATATTTACCCTAAAATAATACAAACAAAACTGCCACCTTATCCCGTACTTTCCAAAATGGGGTCACTTTTTTGGAGTTTCTACTGTAGGGGTGCATCACGGGGGCTTTAAATGGGACATGGTGTCAAATAACCAGTCCAGCAAAATCTGCCTTCCAAAAACCATATGGCGTTCCCTTCCTTCTACGCCCTGCCGTTTGGCTATACAGCAGTTTACGACCACATATGGGGTGTTTCTGCAAACTAGAGAATCGGGGCAATATATATTAAGTTTTGTTTGGCTGTTAACCCTTGTTTTTTTACTGGACAATTTGATTAAAATGGAAAATTTGCAAAAAAATAGCTATTTTCGGACCGTTTTTATTTTTAGACAGGTTAGATTGTGTGCTATTTCTATACAGCAGGTTTCTACGGATGCGGCAATACCAAATATGGCTACTTTTTTGGGGGTTTTGTTTCAGTTTTACATAATACAGCATTTTTGAAAAAAATGATTTTTTTAGTGTCTTCACATTTTGAAAGCCTTATATTTTTTTTTATTTTTGGGCAACTGTCTTATGTAGGGGCTCATTTTTTGCAGGATGAGATGGCGGTTTGATTGGAACTATCTTGGGGTGCATATGACATTTTGGTCGCCTGCTATTACACTTTTTGTGATGTAAGGTGACAAAAATGGCTCTTGACACCGTATTTTTTTAATTTTTTTTGTTGTGTTCACCTGAGGGTTTTGGTCATGTGTTATTTTTATAGAACAGGTTGCGACGGACGCGCCAATACCAAATATGTATACTTTTTTATTTATTTATTTAAGTTTTACACAATATTATCATTTTTTAAAACAAAACAAATCATGTTTTAGTGTCTCCATAGTCTGAGAGCCCTATTTATTTATTTTTTGGGGGTGATTGTCCTATGTGGGGTATAATTTTTTTATGAGATGACGGTTTGATTGGCACTATTTTTGGGTGCATATAACTTTTTGATCGCTTGCTATTACAGTTTGAGATGTGAGGTGACAAAAATGTTTTTTTTTTACATTGTTTTTATTTTATTTTTTTAACAGTATTTACCTAAGGGGTTAGATAATGTGATATTTTTATAGAGCAGGTTTTTACGGATGCGGCAATACATAATATGTATACTTTTTATTTATTTATTTTACTTTAACACAATAATAGCATTTTAGAAAAAAAATTATGTTTACCGTATACCGTACGGACCGCGGTATAGAAGGGGTTAAACTGCTGACATCTGCAGCACAGATGTCAGCAGTTTATAGCAGGGGGTCAGCAATGTGCTGACCCCCTGCTATACCCACTAGACACCAGGGAAATCGATTGAAAGGAGGCGGACGGGGCCTCCCGCGCCGCCCACCCACAGCACCGCCCGCAATCCCCCCCCCCCCCTGCACCGCCCGGGGGAACACTAAGATGGTGGGGTGCAGGGGGGGTTAAAAATTACACTTTGGGGCAGATTTTAGTCTCTGATCCCCGCGGTCACAGACCGCGGGGATCAGAGACTACAGATAGCGCAGCAAACCGCAGGTCTGAATTGACCTGCGGTTTGTTGCGATCGCCGACACGGGGGGGGTCACAGGACCCCCCTCGGCATTGTCACAGGATGCCTGCTGAATGATTTCAGCAGGCATCCTGTTCCGATCACCACCCGCAGCGCTGCGGTGATTAGAACTTCTCAGGGCGTACATGTACGCCCTTCATCCTTAAGAGGTTAAGAGGGGTAATCAAGGGGTTAATTGGGGTGATGGGGGGGTGATCTAAAGCTAAAGTGTAGTACTTGGTGTACTCACTGTCACATGTGCTCTCTGCTGGGACCAACCGACGAAAAGGACCCAGCAGAGAGCACAGAAGCCATTTAACACATTATATTTATAGGCTATTATAGGTGCATATAAATAGCCTAGTAACCAGCCAGCCTGGGCCCACAGGTGCATATAAGTAGCCTTGTAATCAGCCTCCCCTCCTACAAATACAGCAAAGGTATTTGCTTAATACTTGTGGTCGGATCGGCTATCAGAAAGGTGTACCTAACCTATCTAACCCTATCTACAACAAGCAGTAGAATTGTGCCATAACTGCTGCGGTAGGGCAGCCTAAAGGGGCCAAAAAAGACAGACCTTAGTTTAGAGCCAAACATTTACATACCATTACGACACCCACTTTGAACGCAAAGACACTACACGATGAAGGTGCGGAAGATACCGTACATATCACAGAGACTTCTATGTACCTTACCTCTTTGTCACGTGCGCCGGCACGTCGTTCTTGGAGGTAGCTAATGTTGATGCTTTTGAAAGAGTGGTTGGTAATCAGAAACGATTTACTCCTATGTTGACCAACATATGAACATATGCCGAAACGGTCTGAATCCTGAGAGCTGCAGACTGAAACAATGGTGAATCTGATGGAAGGGCCTAATTGAAGTCCAACCATTCGCCAAGGGCCCTGCTCGGACACCAACTGTTAATGGTAGCAAAATACTTTACCTATACTTATTCCCCAGGCAACCGCTTTAATTATTATTATTATTATTTTTATAAAGGACCCAAAAAGTTAGAAGATGGCGTATGTCGTCTAACTCTAGTAATGGATTAATTGAAATGTGTAGACTCACCAGGCCTGGGGAACAATAAGCAAGAATACATGGCTGTTCCAATTAACAAGCTAATGTTGCCTGTAATGAGGACAGAAAACGTACCCACCTTACTAGCAGTTGTGACAGGAAATAAGCTTAAGGTTGTGTTAAACTATGTATGGTGCGCCTGTAGTAGTGATAGGACTTGTTGTGTCCGTAGACATGACAGACTACGTATATTGTGCCTTATTTTTGTACCTCCTACTGGAAGATGGACCGGTACCCAGGAACTAGGTGCGACACCAACACCCTCAGCCCGAGTTTGAAGATGAAGTAAGCATGCCTGTAATGAAGACATAATGTACACACAATGCCTGCCGCTATGACAGGAAAAGCTTAAGGTCATGATAGACTACGTATGCTGCGCCTGTACTCGTGCTAGGACTCATCGTGTCTGCAAACGTGACAGACTTCGTAAATCGCCT
The DNA here is from genome assembly GCA_033119425.1 of Bufotes viridis. NCBI lineage: Eukaryota > Metazoa > Chordata > Amphibia > Anura > Bufonidae > Bufotes > Bufotes viridis. The sequence goes on from CM065590.1 coordinate 319,311,502, forward strand.
GTAGTCGTGACAGGACTTATTAGTCTGTAGTCATGACAGACTTCGTAAATTGCCTGTAGTGGTGAGACAGGACTTAGTCTGTAGACGTGACAGACTTCGTAAATCGCCTGTAGTGGTGACATGACTCCCTGTGGACGAAACTGATGCCATAGTATAGTTTTTTTTTTTTTTTTTTTTAACTGAGCAACCCCTGGAGAGGCGGAATTTGAGAAACGTGAAAAAATGAGACCACAGGGTCAGCTTTCTGGGAGAATGGGTCTATAATGCAAGGACGGGCAAGAGAAAAGTAACAGCGGGGAGCGAGGGAAGCAAGAACCTAGAGAGGGTAAGTGGGAGAAAATGCAAACCTGGGAGAAGGTGATGTCCGAAAAGGAAGGCTTGGGATGACTGCTTGAAAAGAAAACAATGAAGACCCCACGACCTACAACAATAAAGTGAGTGAGGCTCTAATGGCAAAAGCCACGCATGCGAGCCTCCACAAGAAGAATTGTATTGTGAGCCACAGCTGACCGAGCCATGCGAGCGGGCCTGAATGCAGAAAAAGACATGGAACCTACTGTGGCTGGACCACGCAGCCAACCTCGAATGGCAGAGTTGTGTGTGTAAAATATAAACTGAGAAGCCATGCGTGAGAGACTAATGACGGAGACAAGCGCGAGAGAGACTAATGGCGGAGTCGCGTGAGAGACTAATGGCACTAATGGCGGAACCAAGCGTGAGAGACTAATGGCGGAGCCAAGCGTGAGAGAGACTACTGGCAGAGCCAAGCGCGAGAGAGACTACTGGCAGAGCCAAGCGCGAGAGAGACTAATGGCAGAGCCAAGCGCGAGAGACTAACTGAGGAGCCATGCGTGAGAGAGACTAATGGCAGGGCCATGTGTGTCAACTTAAACGGAGATGCCATGCGTCAGAAACTCTAATGGCGTATTAATGAATGCGAGTCTAATGGCGTTTTTTTTTTTTTTTTTTTTTTTTTTTAATTCTTCATTTTTTTTCTTAAATTTTTTTTTTTTTCTCGCATAACCATGACCCCCTCCGACAGTAAACCTAGGACACTAACCAGCTTACAACCATATTGTACCCCTAACGAATAACGTGAAGAACGGTCATAGGCCCCGTGGAGCCACGAGGATGAAGCGGTCATCGGGCCCCCGAAGCCAAGACTGAGCTGGATGACATTACAGTGACAATAAGTAATTAAAATGTGAGCCAGACCTGATGGGATATGCATAGACATTAGTGGACTGAACCACGTGCCTAAATAAAACATTAAACCAACCATGGAACAGATGGGAGAAAAAAGAGCCAGAGGCATTACAGTTCGCTAAGAGAAGACCCTTATTGTGACAAACGAATGAACAACTTGTGAAACCTAATAGGAAACTTACTCCTATTAGCCCACAAAATGTTTTTTTTTTTTTTTCCGAAGTGAAACAGAAAAAGTAGGCCTATGGAATGTAACCACCAGCGAGGAAAGAAACGTAAACCTGAAAGAAAGCAGCTATGTTTATCGGGAGAACAGTATCAGAGCGGTGTGCTGTCCTAGTGAAAATACTAAGTAACCATGATGTAGCAATGGAAAGAATATGCAGCTTTAGGTGGAAGCAGAGTATAACATCTGATGTAAGAACAGGTGGGTGAATGCCGCTCTGGAGGTGAGTGGTGCCTAAAAACATGGTATGGGCCCAGCTCTGAGCATGAAGAGCCAGGTATAACGCAGCTGTATGAATGCAATCTGAAGTGAGCAGAGTATTAATGTGATGCAACAGCAAACGCATGAACACAGCTCTAATAGTGAATGGAGTATAGGACAAAATGTAAATGCAGACACATGGACGTAGCTTTTGAAGGTAACGAACCTAACCATGATCATTCGACCATTAGCGCCCAACCTCCTTCGCCCCAGAGCGCTACAACTAACTGTATAACCAAGTCCGATGATATAACCTACCGTGAATGCCAGCACTCGCCTGGCACCTTATGCCATAACACCTTGCATGTCTGGCGTTAACGGCCGACTTGCGCCCCACATGTAAAACAGGTAACAAAAATCCATACACTTTATTTTTTCATATGAAACAGATATCAGAAAACATGCGACCATACCTACTCTGGGCGCATGCTACACCAATAACTATATGCAATAGCCCCTAACAAGCCCCAAAACAGCTAGACAAAAATACTAACAACAGTCACTTGACCGTTAGCACCCAACTCTGCTTTGACCCAGAGTACTGCGAATCGCATACCGCACTGTGGGTCCTGTGCCAATAAGTGCAATTCTACAGTGAATGTCAGCATTTGCCTGGCCCTTTCTGCCGATGCCCAGGTGTGAATGAGCCTCCACATGATGCTGCTGCGTTTTTGTTTTTTTTATCGACCATCGATACACAAAACACTGCGTGCATAGCTTGAGCCAACAACCAACGCTCGACCATTTAGCTCCCAAACTCTGCTTCATCCCAGAGCGCTACATGTCGCGGACCGCAGCGTGCAAACCACTCCGATCCTACCATGAATACCAGCACCCTCCTGAGACATTCTGCCGTCGCCCAGCCGTAAGGAGTCTCTATACCATGCTGCTGTATCCTAGAGCTGACCCAGAGGTAGCGAAATCAGCTTAATCGGGGTCAGCCTGGGCCCACAGGTGCCTATAAATAGCCTAGTAACCAGCCAGCCTAGGCCCACAGGTGTATATAACTAGCCTTGTAATCAGCCTCCCCTCCCACAAATACAGCAAAGGTATATACTACTTAAATGGAGTAGAAGTCCGGGACAGTTCACCCTGCACTTAAAGATGTAAAGATCCTCCCCACCAAGCTCCTTGACCAGGAGGGCACCTTTCTCTCTGCCATTAAAATGGCAGAATTATGAAACATTCCTCAAATAGAGCAGAAACAACACAAATATTTATGCAAACATATGTGCCCTTATTTAGGTTCAAATAGGAAGCAACAGCCCTATTCCTGGTTTGAGTGGCTCTGCACACAATTTCCACCATAAACAAACATTCTCTTCCCCTGTAAAACCCATCAATCCCTAACTTCATCAGAGATTAGAAAAGGGAGTTAACCAAATGTTGGCAGCTGCCAGGCTCTTAATCCCACTTCACTGAAAGTCTAGAGAGGTTCCCTCATTCTTACATTGAAATTTCTCACTGGGAATCAAGGTCTTATCAAGCTTTCTCCTAGGCACTTTGGTACTGCCACTTCTCTATGACTCCTGCCCCTCGCTCGCTCCCCTCTAATCTTCATTGGTTCACACCGATTTCCCCATTTTAAATAGATAATAAGCACCACATACAACTATCCTAATTGTCCCTTTCTAGATATTCTATTTAAATATAATTTTTATTAAATTTTGTCAGTTAATACAAACATAAGTAGATCATGAAAATTCTCATTTCTTTTGTTGCGAATAATATACATGGATATCATACACAGTTGTTTTCGTTGTGTTTTATCTTTAGATATGCGTGTAAACACAGCTTATAAGGCATAAAACATAAAACATATAACATAATATTTTGCCTTCCAGTACAGTCTGTGAAATTATAATATGCAGATTCAGCATGAGTTGGTTCGTCCAGTTTTTCTGGCATTTTTTCCCTTTTCCAGATTGCCAAGCGAAGGCCTGTTCAGCCTCATAGTTAACAGAAACAGTTGAGATTATGTCGTTTATATCTGGGATTTGGGTTAATTTCTATAGTCTGGCTATGAGTTTTCTTGTTGCAGCTATTGCGATAAACCAGTTTCCTAGGGCTCGTTCAGGAGACAGCGCCCCGACCTCTCTCCTCCCCTCATCACCCCCCTCAAGTCTCTTATCCCTTCCTTCCCTCCTCTCTCTAGTTACATTTTTCTAGTGTTCTACTAGTTCTAGAGTGTCGAGACCTGTTACAATGAAATTTACATAACTCCGCTAACTTTAATTGAGCATTATATATAACTCAGTGGATAATACCTTTTAACCTCTTAAGGACGAAGGGCGTACATGTACGCCCTGTGAATTTCCGATCACCGCTGCGCACGTGGCGGTGATCGGAACAAGATGCCTGCTGAAATCAATCAGCAGGCACCTTGGCACAATGCCTAGGGGGGTCCTGTGACCCCCCCATGTCAGCGATCGCAGCAAACCGCAGGTCAATTCAGACCTGCAGTTTGCTGCGCTATCTGTAGTCTCTGATCCCAGAGACTAAAATATGCCCCAAACCTATAAATTTTAACCCCCCCTGCACCCCGCCATATTAGTGGGGGGGATTGTGGGCGGTGCTGCGGGTGGGCGGCGCGGGAGCCTCCTTTCAAACGCTTTCCCTGGTGTCTAGTGAGTATAGCATGGTGTCAGCACATTGCTGACCCCCTGCTATAAACTGCTGACATCTGTGCTGCAGATGTCAGCAGTTTAACCCCTTCTATACCGCGGTCCGTACGAACCGCGGTATAGAATGTGTTAACATGGAGGGAGCTCCCTCCATCTCCCATCGGGGGGGACCCGACGGGATAGGATAGCAGAGGGAGGGAGCTCCTCTCCCTTCCCATCACCCGCTGCTCTGTAATGGCAGCGGGTGATGGTTACCATGGCAGCAGGACGCTTTCAGAAGCGTCCTGCTTGCCATAGTATAGTAACTCTGGTCAGACTTCTGCTAAAGGCAGAAGTCTGACCAGACTGTGAAAAGTGAAAAATACAGTGCAGTACACTATATAGTGTACTGTACTGTTTTATATAGACACCAGATCCACTGGATCTACAAGAACCAAGTGGGTGTGGGTCCAAAAAAAAATGTAAAAAAAGTGAAAAAAAGTAAAAATGAAAAAAAAAACACAAATCACTGAATAAAAAGTAAAAAAATAAAATACACTGCACATATTAGGTATTGCCGCGTCCGTAAAAATCTCCTCTATAAAAATATCACTTGACCTAACCCTTCACGCAAATGCTGTAAAAAAAACCACAAAAAAATGGTGTAAAAAAGCCATTTTTTGTCACCTTGCATCACAAAAAGTGTAATACCAAGTTATCAAAAAGGCATATGCCTCCCAAAATAGTACCAATAAAACCGCCATCTCATCCCGCAAAAAATGAGTCCTTATATAGGACAATAGCCCAAAAAAAAAAAAAATATGGCTCTCCGACTATGGAGACACTAGAACATAATTTTTTTTTTCTAAAATGCTATTATTGTGTTAAAGTAAAATAAATAAATAAAAAGTATACATATTATGTATCGCCGCATCCGTAAAAACCTGCTCTATAAAAATATCACATTATCTAACCTCTTAGGTAAATACTGTTAAAAAAATAAAATAAAAACAATGTGAAAAAAAAAACATTTTTGTCACCTCACATCTCAAAAACTGTAATAGCAAGCGATCAAAAAGTTATATGCACCCAAAAATAGTGCCAATCAAACCTTCATCTCATCCCGCAAAAAATTATACCCCACATAGGACAATCACCCCCCAAAAAAAAAAAAAATAGGGCTCTCAGACTATGGAGACACTAAAACATGATTTGTTTTGTTAATATTGTGTAAAACTTGTGTAAAACTTAAATAAATAGATAAATAAATAAATAAAAAGTATACATATTTGGTATCGGCGCGTCCGTCGCAACCTGCTCTAGAAAAAAAACACATGACCAAACCCCTCAGGTGAACACAACAAGAAAAAAAAAATTACGGTGTCAAAAGCCATTTTTGTCACCTTACATCACAAAAAGTGTAATAGCAAGCGACCAAAATGTCATATGCACCCCAAGATAGTTCCAATAAAACCGACATCCCATCCCGCAAAAAATGAGCCCCTACATAAGACAGTCGCCCAAAAAAAAAAAAAAATATATGGCTTTCAGAATGTGAAGACACTAAAAAATCATTTTTTTCTAAAATGCTGTATTATGTAAAACTGAAACAAAACCCCCCAAAAAGTAGCCATATTTGGTATTGCCATGTCCGTAGCAAACTGCTCTATAGAAATAGCACACAATCTAACCTGTCAGTTCAACGATGTAAATAACAAAAAATAAAAACCGTCCGAAAATAGCTATTTTTTTGCAAATTTTCCATTTTAATCAATTTTTCCAGTAACAAAGCAGGGGTTAACAGCCAAACAAAACTCAATATATGTTGCCCCGATTCTCTAGTTTGCAGAAACACCCCATATGTGGTCGTAAACTGCTGTATGGCCAAATGGCAGGGCGTAGAAGGAAGGGAACGCTATATGGTTTTTGGAAGGCAGATTTTGCTGGACTGGTTATTTGACAACATGTCCCATTTGAAGCCCCCCTGATCAGTGGCGTAACTACTGGGGAAGGAGGGGAAGCGGCTTCTTCGGGGCCCGGGCTGCCAAGGGGCCTGGCAGTGTGTGTAACAGTTTCTTTTCAAGTTAATAGTGGTGATTTAACTTACACTGTGTGTTATGTTAATAGTTGTTCAGGCCGGGCCCCTTCACAGCAGCAGCAGCGCGGGCCCCACAGCACATCCCCCCCTCCCCCGCCCCCTGGTATGCCGGCCTGGCTTTCTATCTGACTGATCTTACTGTCTCAGGTCTCAGTACAGCACGCAGGCTGTATTAAGCCCGCCCACATACTGAGTCTGAGCACAGGGAGGAAGCAGCAGCAGTACCTGACAGGCGGGACACAAGCAGCCAGGACAGGAGTGGCAGGAGGCACCAGCACCAGCGGACCAGTCCAGCACCCTGTATAGTCACAAAGCACATCATGAGCACAGGTATATGGAACTTCTAGGGCTCTTGCACAGAATAGTTGCTCCTGGCTCAGCACTGAAGGGTCACATAGCATTGTATTGATTTATGATGCTATGTAACCCTTACAGTTCTGGAATGCATTGGACAGCACTGGCATACTGCTGCCAGTGTTAACCAATACATTCTAGAACTGTAAGGGTTACATAGCATCATAAATCAATACAATGCTATGTGACCCCTTCAGTGCTGGGCCAGGAGCAACTATTCTGTGCAAGGGCAGAGTGGACTGCAGTTCCTGAGCCTTTCCCAGCAGCCAGGAGTGATGCAGTGATATATCCTGCACCCGTGCTGAGTAGGGGAGTCAGTGAATGAATCATTCCCAATGGCCTGTTGTCAGTGGGGAAAAAAAAATCAGGTTATGTTATGCTTTGTGAGGCAATAGGAAATGTCTACTCTGTGGGGCACTAAAGGGGCATAACTAGTGTGTGGGCACTAATGGGGAATAATTACTGTGAGAGAATACTAACAACGCCACCAAAAACCTCTGCCCATATATCCTGTCCATCCACCCATACAGTGCCCACCATAAACCTCTGCCCATATATCCTGTCCATCCACCCATACAGTGCCCACCATAAACCTCTGCCCATATATCCTGTCCTTCCACCCATACAGTGCCCACCATAAACCTCTGCCCATATATCCTGTCCATCCACCCATACAGTGCCCACCATAAACCTCTGCCCTTATATCCTGTCCATCCACCCTGTCATAAAATGACCCTATCCTGTCATTTTATCTGGAGAATGTTGACTGTACCCCTCTGCCCATAATGCTGCCCACTTACCTGGACCTTGCACACCTTATACTCCCCATATACCCTGCTGCCAGACACTGCTGCGCCAAACCGACACCTGGGCTCTAGCCAAGCCCTCTCTGTCCTATGTGCCTTCCTGGACTCTGCCCACCTCTACCCTCCCAGGGTCACCTAACTTTGCCCAAAACAATAACTCTTTATAAGTACCGTTTCTGGAAAAGATGGGTAGCCACAACGGATGCCACTCATCTTTCCACTGTGGCTACAGCTTTTATAAGTACATAATTGAGTAACTTTTCAGGGCTCTAGAAAAGCTGGGTGACAACCATTATTGTAACTGTAATAGTGGCCACCCAGCTTTTCTCAAAAATTGTGCCTACTAACCCGTACTTTGTACATTGTTTTATGGAGCCCCTATGGTCAGTGCGGTCACGTCTGAAGAAAAACACCCAGAATGCTGCAATTTCTTCTTTTGTTATTAGCTGCTGCTTTTTCCCCATGCTTTACACTGCAGCTCCACTAGGACACAGCTGTGATAGATGACTCCACTGCATTCTCTATTTAAAGGGGTATTCCGGTTATATTACACAGATAGGTGATAACTATTAGATCAATAAGGGCACTACTGCTGGGACCCCCACCAATCCCAAAAATAGGGGCCCTGTATCCTCTGCAGCCCTCCTGTGCTGGTGGGAATAATGTAATCTAATTAGAATACCTCTTTAAGTCTAATGTAATCTGAAATCTAAATCTTGCAAGTTGCCTGACTGCTGCCACCATGCTTTACACTGCAGCTCTGCTCTGAAAGTTAGAAACTATATCAATAGGCTCCTATAGGTTATAACTGTTAAGAAAGGATGTCACCTAGTCTCAGCTGACCCTAGAGTATGCACACGGAGTATGTGCAGTCTTATATACAGCCTGTATATACATTGTGCACAGTGGTTATAGCTATGCAGCCTAATAGAGAATTCCATGCACATCGCTAGACACCATCCGATCGGATTATTCACTGTATGGCGGCGTTATCCAGTCACTGTATGGCGGCATTATCCAGTAACTGTATGGATATGTTATCCAGTGTATGGCGGCGTTATCCAGTAAGTGTATGGATGTGTTATCCAGTGTATGGCGGCGTTATCCAGTCACTGTATGGCGGCGTTATCCAGAAACTGTATGGAGGTGTTATCCAGTGTATGGCGGCATTATTCAGTCACTGTATGGATGTGTTATCCAGTGTATGGTGGCGTTATTCAGTCACTGTATGGAGGTGTTATCCAGTGTATGGCGGCGTTATTCAGTCACTGTATGGAGGTGTTATCCAGTGTATGGCGGCGTTATTCAGTCACTGTATGGATGTGTTATCCAGTGTATGGTGGCGTTATTCTGTCACTGTATGGATGTGTTATCCAGTGTATGGCGGCGTTATTCAGTCACTGTATGGATGTGTTATCCAGTGTATGTCGGCGTTATTCAGTCACTGTATGGATGTGTTATCTAGTGTATGTCGGCGTTATTCAGTCACTGTATGGATGTGTTATCCAGTGTATGTCGGCGTTATTCAGTCACTGTATGGAGGCGTTATCCAGTAACTGTATGGATGTGTTATCCAGTGTATGCCGGCATTATCCAGTCACTGTATGGCGGCATTATCCAGTCAAGATATAGAGGTGTTATCCAATATGGTGGAGTTATCTGGTCACTGTATTTAGGCATAATCCAGTCGTTGTAGGTAGGTGTTATCTGTTCCCTGTATGCAGGCATTATCATGTCACTGTATGGCGGTGTTATTTTTTGGTTGTAGGGCTAACATATTTACAGTGTATACTGTAGATTCCAGTATATTATGCTGTAGTGTGGCCGGTATTTTCCAGTAGAGTAAATGAGTCCACACCACTGACCACCAGGACCAGGACAGTACATGGCAGCCTCCCTTCTCTGTGTACTAATGCTTATTTTGGCACACTTAAGCTGGGTTAACATATACAAAAAACGTATACCTAACAGATGACTCCGATTGATGTCATACAGTGGCATATATAGGATTCCATTGTAAATTAAATACACTTTTTTGCCGGACTCTGCAGGATACAAAAGAGTGGTGTGCTGTATTTTTGTATCCCCTTTTTCCAACATATACGTCAAACAGATGGTAAAAAGGTGAAGTGAATCCACCGTTACATATGCACACATGCAATGCCAAGATGGTCATGAAGAGGGGGCCCCATGCAAAAATTTGCTGTGGGGCCCAGTCAGTTCTAGTTACGCCCCTGCCCCTGATGCACCCCTACAGTAGAAACGCCAAAAAAGTGACCCCATTTTGGAAACTACGGGATAAGGTGTCAGTTTTGTTTTATTATTTTAAGGTAAATATGATTTTTGGTTGCTCTATATTACACTTTTTTTGAGGCAAGGTAACAAAAAATAGAAATTCCGAAATTTCATCTCCATTTGCCAATAACTCTTGTGGAACACCTAAAGGGTTAACAAAGTTTGTAAAATCAGTTTTGAATACCTTCAGGGGTGTAGTTTCTTAGATGGAGTCACTTTTTTGGAGATTCTACTCTAGGGGTGCATCGGGGGCTTCGAATGGGACATGGTGTCAAAAATCCAGTCCAGCAAAATCTGCCTTCCAAAAACCATATGGCGTTCCTTTCCTTCTGCGCCCTGCCGTTTGGCCATACACCAGTTTACAACCACATATGGGGCGTTTCTGCAAACTACAGAATCGGGGAAATAATAATTGAGTTTCTCACCACTGATGAAGGGGTGCTTTTAATTCTTATATACCCCGAAACGCGTTTGGTTTTTATCCCATGAGATATTGAATCCAATACTAAGGATTTTTTTCCACCTTTCCAACTTACCGGAAAACGTGTAACAACCATCCATTGTGACCCCTGAACCCACCAGATGACGTTGGCATAATCGGGAGCCCTTCCACACGTGAGCCCCGCACGTGCAACGCCAAAGTGAGGTACGGGGGATACTACTCCCCAAGCTGCACGCTGGCGAGATCGGAACATCATATGGAACGATAAACTGTACACCACTGGTAAGATCCACCCAGTGGATAACTACATTTTTGAATCGCGATTCTCTATACCATTTTTTAGCGGGACGCCGCACAATTAATTTATTTGAAGAACGGGACGCAGTCCGAGTTTTTAATGGTTCATGTGGATTATTTTGGACAGCTACCTACTAGAGATGATGAACAGTTATTAATTCTGTAGGCGATATCTACTATATTTGATGAACAGTTGTTAATTCTATAGGCGATATCTACTATTACTGATATATTCTCAGCCTCCTTCTGCTATTGTATACTTTCAGAGAGTTTTTTCTATCAGGAGTTTATTCACCAATAAGGCTCCCTGTGCTTCATCTCAATACTACTGCACTTGCACTTTATTATTTGTATCTTTGACACTATATGTATCTTTTTATCTTTACTATGTATTAAATTTTGGTTTACATTTTATCCCTGCTATCCCTTGTGTAAGAGTGCCCCATCCTCAATTACTTCTTCCTATTTAGCCTCTCTGTAGATCCGTGGTGAGTCTACTGGCTGGGTGCACCTTATCAGGTGTTTTTCCATTCTAGTGCGACATTACAATCAATTTTAATAATTGAGTTTTGTTTGGCTGTTAACCCTTGCTTTGTTACTGGAAAAAATGGATTCAAACGGAAAATTTTCCAAAAAATCTAAATTCTGAAATTTTATCTCCATTTGCCATTAACTAGTAAATTGTTGGAGCAATTCTACATGAGGATTATACATAAGGCTACTTTCACACTAGCGTTTTGGCTTTCCGGCTCTGTCGAGCACAATGGAAGTCAATGGGAGAACCCGAGCATTAAACCAGGCACCCCCTGCTCTGAAGAGGGGGGGTGTCTGGTTCACAGGAAAAGGTCAGAAATTGATGGAAACACCGCTGAAATGGTTCGGGAATAGCATGGGGAGGATGTCTGGATGCATCTTGGACTCCCAGCTCGCTGCTGGGAATGATGTTGTCCGAGTAGTACGCCACTTTTTCAGACTGACAATAATACGCACAAAATCGAAGATAAAATCGATTTTAGAGGAAAATTGTTAGGAAACATTCTTTCCTGTATATTTACTTGTATATAAAGTGCAAGTGCTGCCAAAAATTACAAGGAATAGGCACTCCGATACAACCTGTATATCACATAAAGGAGGGCCTCATTCACATTGTGGTACAATTGTTCAGGTAGTGGGACTCCTACACTCATAAAGCCTATGCACTAAGTGAAAGGGCTGCCAAAAATTACAAGGAACCGGCACTCCAATACACCCGTTATTATACATAAAGGAGGGCATGATACACACCCTTGAAAAATGATGATTGATGGCCTGCTGGTCACCCTTAAAAACATTTGAAGCAAGGGTCTGCTGGTGACTTTCTAAAACATTAGGGGCGAGAGCCTGCTGCTGATCTGACCATGTAAAACATTAGGGGTGAGGGTCTGCTGCCAAGCTGACCATCTAAAACATTAGGGGTGAGGGTCTGCTGCGGAGCTGACTCTCTAAAACATCAGGAGCGAGGGCCTGTTGCTGATCTGACCATCTAAAACATTTGGGGTGAGGGTCTGCTGGTGACCCTCTAAAACATTAGGAGTAAGGGTCTGCTGCCGAGCTGACCCTCTAAAACATTAGGAGCAAGGGCCTGCTTGTGAGGTGACCCTCTAAAGTATTAGGGGCGAGGGCCTGCTGATGATATGATCATCTAAAACATTAGGGATCAGGGTCTGCTGCTGAGCTGACCATCTAAAACATTAAGAGCAAGGGCGTGTTGCTGATCTGAACATCTAAAACATTATGGGCGAGGGCCTGCTGGTGACCCTGTAAAACATTAGGGGTGAGGGTCTGCTGCTGAGCATTAGGAGGAACATTAGGAGCAAGGACTTGCTGGTGAGGTCACCCTCTAAAACATTAGGAGCCAGGGCAGCCTAATAAGCATGTTGATATGATGGTGGAGGAGGATGAGAATAGGAAGATTAAACCATATACCCTTTTTTGTGGTGGAAGGGGTGCATGGAAATACAGTGTATTCAATACACCATAAAAGCCACATTTAAAGTGCCTTTATGTTCAGCTGATTTCCTCTGGTGGAGTAGAGATGTCAGGGGCAATCCAGGCCTTGTTCATTTTGATAAGAGTCAACCTGTCAGCATTTTCATTTGACAGGCGGATGCGCTTATCAGTTATTATGCCCCCAGCAGCACTAAATACCGCTCAGACAAAATACTGGCGACAGGGCAGGCCAGCACCAACAAGGAGTAGAGCGCCAGTTCGTGCCACATGTCAAGCTTGGACACCCAATAGTTGTAAGGCACAGGGGGATCACCGAGTACGCTGACACGGTCTGCTATGTACTCCTTCACCATCTTCCAAAACTTTTCCCTCCTTGTGACACTAGGTCAGGCATCAGGGTGAAGGTGCTGGCGGGGTCTCGTGAAACTCTCCCAGGCCTTGGAGAGTGTTGCCCTGCCTCTGTTGGAACTGATGTGTCTTCCCCTCGTCTCCCCTCCTCACTTGCCCAAGGAACTATGTGCTTTGCCAACAGTGTTGTCAGCTGGAAATTTTTGGAGCAATTTTTTTACAAGGACCTTCTGTTATTGCACCATTTTGCTAGTCCTCTCCACCACAGGAATAAGAGATGAGAAGTTGTCTTTGTAGTGGAGGTCGATAAGAGTGAACAACCAGTAATCGGTTTTGGCCAAAATGAGTATAACGCGAGGGTCACGGGAAAGGCAGCATAACATAAAGTCAGCCGAAACAGATGAAATTTCACTGTCCTCATCAGGAGGATGACTCTCAATATCCTCATCCCCTTCCTCCTCTTAGGCCCATCCACGCTGAACAGATGGAATAAACCAGCTATCGGTACTACCCTCTGTAGCGGAGGCAACCGTCTCCTGCTACTCCTCCTCATTATCCATTTCTCACTGAGAAGACGAACTGAGGGTGGTCTGGCTATCACCCTGTGTATTGTCTTCCCCCTTTTCCACCTCTTCCACATGCAAAGTGTCTGCCTTCATTGTGAGCAGCGAGCGTTTCAGTAGACACAGAAGTGGGATGGTTACTCTGATAATAGAGGTAATTGCCGCTCACCATGTGTATAACCTCACAAAGGTCAGACCTCCATACCCACTCGTTGCTTGTGAAGAGCGGAAGCTGACTGGAAAGACGATGACCATGTTGCAGCTGGTATTCCACTACTGCCTGTTCTGCTCACAAAGCCTGGCCAACATGTGGAGTTCCAGCGCGTGCTCACGTCCCACAACAGTCGGTGAGCTGGCAATTGCAAAGGTTTCTACCGGCAGCAGCTCTAGATGACTTTCAGAAATGGACACACACGTGGCACACCTGCACCAGTAGCTAAGGCAAATTGGGTGAGGTTTTATGAAACTGCTGAACCACTAAGTTGAACATGTGGGGTAGACATGGTATGTGTGTCAGGTTGCCAAGCTCCAAAGCTTCCGCCAAGTTATGGCCATTATCAGACACAACCATGCCTGGTTGTTGGTTGAGTGGGGAGAGCCACAGCTCGGTCTGGTCCCTTATACCCTGCCATAGCTCTGCAGCAGTGTGCTGTTTGTCACCTAAGAAAATTAGTTTCAGTACGGCCTGTTGCCGCTTCTCCACTGTAGAGCTACACTGCTTCCAGCTACTGACTGATGGCTGACTGGTGCTGCAAGATGAGAATTCAGAGCTGGAAGTGGAGGAGGAGGTGGAGGAGGAGAAGGGGGGCTTGCAGCCACTAACGTAGGTGGTGGCGGAAATCCTGATGGAAATTGGGCCCACAATACTTGGCCTCGTAGCGCCTGTTGCATCCTTAGGTACGACTTGCTCCCGGCCTCCGCAACGTTCACCCAGTGTGCCGTCAGGGAAATATAGCATCCCTGGCCAAAAGCACTTGTCCAATGTCCATGTGTCAGTCGTTAAGTGGACCTTCCCAATAACTGCGTTGGTCAGGGCAATGTTGGGCGATGTTACGGGACACATGCTGGTGTAAGTCGGGTACATGCTGGTGCCCGCTGGGGACTGAGTAACGAGGGATGGTCACCGCCATCAGGCTGCGGAAAGCCTCAGTGTCCACAAGCCTAAATGGCAACATTTCCAGGGCCAGCAATTTGGAAAGGTGCGCATTTAGTGCTATGGCCTGTGGGTGAGTGGCTGGGTATTTGCGCTTTCGTTCGAAGCCCTGGGGTTTGGACATCTGCATGCTGCGCTGGGACACAGAAGTGTATGTAAGAAGTGTATACTGATGGTGCTTGCGAAGGTCCAGGTGCAGGGCGGGAGGTGCAGAACGTAACACAGGGGAAGAGGAGGCAGTGGGCGACCCACAGACACTGATTGTGGACCCGGGCGTTCGGCCCACCTATTGGGGTGCTTTGATGCCATGTGGCGGATCATGCTGGTGGTGGTGAGGTTTCTAGTGTTCACGCCCCTGCTCATTTTGGCACGGCACAGTTTTCAAATGATAATTCTTTTATCATCTGCACTTTCCTCAAAAAAGCACCAGACTGCGGAACACCTACTCCTTGGCAAGGGAGATTGCCACAAGGGGGTGCTCCAGGGAACAGTTGCGGGCCTGTTTGGTGTGGCCCACCTTCTCCTTTTTGCCACCCCACTGCCTCTTACAGCCTGTTGCGGTGCTGTGGATCCCTCTGTACTGCTGTCCTCGCACGGCTTGCCCCCTTCCCAGGTTGGGTCAGTGATTTCATCGTCCACCACCTCCTCTTCCACTTCCTCACTCTGGTCATCCTCCTGAGTCCTGACTTGTTGACCTAACAAGAACCTGACTTATTGACAACTGTGTCTCATCCTCATCATGAACCTCTTGAGACACTAATTGCGGTTGACTAATTGGTAACTGTGTCTCATTATCATAATCCACCTTGTGAAACACTAATTGCGGTTCCCCACCATCATCTTCTTCTGACTCTGGATGCTCAAAAGTTTGGGAATCAGTGCACAAGATCTACTCATGTCCCTCTTCAAGCAGGCTTGGCGAGAGGGCCAAATCAAGATATGGCGATGAAAAGAGCTCCTCGGAATATCTGAGTGTGGGATCACTTGTTTGCCAGGACTCTCCATGGTAGGAGGATTAGAGTGATTATTTTGTTGATCATACTCTTGGCTACAGAGACTAGACTTTGTGCTTAACCGACTGGAAGCATTATCTGCTGCAGTCCAACCGACCAGGCGACCACCTGGTCGCACTGGTCTGACTTCGAGAGTCTTGTCCTGCGCCACCCTGCAAACTGGGACATGAAGCTAGGTATCGTGGATGAGTGGGTTTCTAGTGCTCTGGCACCAAGCACAGTTTCACTCTGCATGGCCACTTCCCCGTCCCTTACTGCTTGCCTTCATCATATTAAATGGTTTATATGCTTGCAAGTATGTCACACATATAGTAGCGCAGGTTTTGTAAGTGTACGCGCAAATAAATTACAGTGAATGTTACAACTATTTTGGATGCGCAAATGTTATACAGGAGATGTAGCACAGGTAATGTTGCTGCTCTCATCAGCGGCTAATAAAAAATGACAGTGAAAATCACAGCTATTTAGGATGCACAAACGTTATACAAGTGATGTAGCGCAGGTAATGTGGCTGCTGTCACCAGCGGCTAATAAAAAATTACAGGGAATGTCACAGCTATTTGGGATGCACAAACGTTATACAGGAGATGTAGCGCAGCTAATGTTGCTGCTGTCACCAGTAGTGACGGACGATCATCGGCCGGGACGGTTCGCGAACGCGACTGTGCGTTTGCGATCAAATGTTCGCGAACCGCACATTCTCAGTGGGCCCCATTGACTTTAATGGCAGGTGAACCTGCAAAACCTTCAGGTTATATTTGCAGCCACAAAATACTAGAGATGCACAAATAGTCCCACAACATGGACAATGACATAGCAGATGGGGATCATTGGCAAAAATTCCCACAAAAAATATGTAATTTAATCAGGGGCCAATTTTATGCGTCTTAAGGGGAAACTCTCAAAAATGTGCCCTGCTTGAGCCTAGAACATTTTTATTTTAGGCCACGAAAGTACAGACCCCAAAAATTAGACCTTCACCTGACAGAAAAGAACTTGTGATTATGTAGCTGGAGGCAGGGCCGGCTCCAGGTTCATGTGGGCCCTTGAGCGATAAATCCCAGTGGGCCCCCTTGAGGCATTTTTGTACATTTACATGTCCCTCTGTGGTTCCCAAATGGCATAATGACCACCAGTGGCCCCTATACAGTATAATGACCACTAGTGGCCCCACACACAGTATAATGACCCCACAGTGGCCCTCCATTCAGAATAATAACCCCGAGTCGCCCCCCATTCCGAATAATGACCCCCAGTGGCCCCCTCACTGGAGTACAGGCCCCAAACATTAGGCATTCACCTGACAGAAAATAACTTGTTGTGATTATGTGGCTGGAGGTACATTAGGCGGTCATTGGATAAAAATTTTACTGTAGGCCACTGGAGTACAGGCCCCATAAATTAGGTATTCGCCTGACAGAAAAGAACTTGTAGTAATGATATGGCCAGAGGTACATTAGGTGGTCACGGGATAAACATTTTAATGTAGGCCACTGGAGTACAGGCCCCAAATATTAGGCATTCGCCTTACAGAAAAGAACTTGTTGTGATGATATGGCTAGAGGTACATTAGGCGGTCACTGGATAAAAATTTTACTGTAGGCCACTGGAGTACAGGCCCCAAATATTAGGCATTCACCTGACAGAAAAGGCCTTTTATGCCGCTGTATATACATAAGACAAGGACCATTATTTGTTCTGGGTGGTGGCGGATATTTGTGGGCTGGCATGAGGAAATTCAATTACACGTGATCGTCACAGGTGTTGTAGTCCTCCGAGATCCATGCCTCATTCATTTTTAGAAATGAGGTAGTCCACACTGTCGTGAGCTGGGAGAGTGCACTTATCGGTCACGATCCCCCCTGCTGCGCTGAACGTCCTTTCGGATAGGACATTCGACGAGGGGCAAGCCAAGAGTTCCATGGCAAATTGTGCCAGCTCTGGTCATAGGTCAAGCCTGCACACACAGTAGTCCAGGAGTTCCTCGCTTCTCAGAGCATCCACATTGGCCATTAACCCGATGTAGTCGGACACCTGTCGGTCTATGCGTTCCCTGAGTAATAAGAATAAGTCCCAGCAGCCGTGTCTTAGATATAGATATGCTTGTTTATTCCAGTATGTCCCACATCAGGACGTGTTTCGGCGGTGTGCCTTTGTAGCAAGCCAGTCTGCAGGGGATACACGTGAGGTACACAGTGGGCCGATGGGAAATGACAGTTCATAGGTTTCACTCACGATTAGCAGAAAGCCTCCCTGGGTGGCAGCGCAGTGAAGGGGAAGACAGCACGAAATCCTCCGGGGCACGCTCTGTAATAGGGAAGCACCAGCCAAGATGGTGGTTGAGGTGCTCTTGATGACAGTGTCGGGCAGAGTTCAGACTAAGCAGATATGTTTCTACACTCAGAAGTGCATAACCATAAGGCAAATAAAATAAATTGTGTTTTTAGGAATGAGCCCCTTTTTTATTTTTTCCTGTTAGTTTATGATTTATTGTGCAGCCATCTTTGAACCAACTTTATTTACTTTATTTGCCTTATGGTTATGTACTTCTGAGTGTAGAAACATATCTGCTTAGTCTGAACTCTGTCTTATAGTATATACTGAGGGTGGCGCCTCTTTTGGACTGAGCAACGCCCAAGTACCTGGGACTTCTCAGCACAAAAGCAATTTAGCTGGTTCCTGCAGTGCCCTGAAAACAAGGAGACTGGTAAGTCCATAAGAGGCAGTATCTGTAGTGTCAGGGACCCTTGTGCGGAAGCCGCCGTGAAGTGGTACTTGGGCCCGACATACTTTTGATCAAAAATGTGCGCTAAGAGCTTCCTTCATTCCAATTTTTCCAAAAAGGGCACTGCAGGAACCAGCTAAATTGCTTTTGTGCTGAGAAGTCCCAGGTACTTGGGCGTTGCTCAGTCCAAAAGAGGCGCCACCCTCAATATATGCTATAAGACAGAGTTCAGACTAAGCAGATATGTTTCTACAATCAAAAGTGCATAACCATAAGGCAAATAAAGTAAATAAAGTTGGTTAAAAGATGGCTACACAATAAATCATAAACTAACATAAAAAAATAAAAAAAGGGGCTCATTCCAAGGGTCCCTAACACTACAGATACTGCCTCTTATGGACTTACCAGTCTCCTTGTTTTCAGGGCACTGCAGGAACCAGCTAAATTGCTTTTGTGCTGAGAAGTCCCAGGTACTTGGGCGTTGCTCAGTGCAAAAGAGGCGCCACCCTCAATATATACTATAAGACAGAGTTCAGACTAAGCAGATATGTTTCTACACTCAGAAGTGCATAACCATAAGGCAAATAAAGTAAATAAAGTTGGTTAGAAGATGGCTGCACAATAAATCATAAACTAGCAGAAAAAAATAAAAAAAGGGGCTCATTCCAAAAATTGGAATGAAGGAAGCTCTTAGCGCACAGTTTTGATCAAAAGTTTGTCGGGCCCAAGTACCACTTCACGGCGGCTTCCGCACAAGGGTCCCTAACACTACAGATACTGCCTCTTATGGACTTACCAGTCTCCTTATTTTCAGGGCACTGCAGGAACCAGCTAAATTGCTTTTGTGCTGAGAAGTCCCAGGTACTTTGTCAGTACCATTAATGGTGGTGCAACCAATCGTAGTAGCAATATTGAAGAATGAGATAGACAGTGTTAGGATACAACTCAGAACTTTTACTGTAGCTGGTTTTGGTTGCAGCATAAACATCCAGAGAGAATACAGTCTTTGATTAGGTTGAGGAAATCCTGTTGATCCTCTGTTAATAGGTTTTGCTAGGTCCTGACTAAAGGCTGTGGTGAAATTGTAAGAAACAGTCATGTAATGTCTCTAAGTTTCACTATTCTGTGTTAAAATGTAAAGTGCCTGCAATATTCTTTTGGTCAGTAGATGGCAGCATAGGACCACTTTGTGTTGAAGTTATCATAGAGATAGTGTGTTACTGTGATGTTGCTCCTTTAAGTGCTGAATAAGACACACCCCGGATGATGTCAGATGTGTGCCACTTTTTTGCAGCCTGGGTGCGCAAAGGGGCCCTAAAACCAATGAGTACCTTTAGGATTTCACAGGGCATTTTTACGCATTTGGATTCCAGACTTCTTCTCACGCTTTAGGGGCCCCTAAAATGCCAGGACAGTATAAATACCCCACATGTGACCCCATTTTGGAAAGAAGACACCCCAAGGTATTCCATGAGGGGAATGGCGAGTTCATAGAAGATTTTTTTTTTGGCACAAGTTAGCGGAAATTGTAAAAAAAAAAAAAAAGTCAAAGTCTCATATTCCACTAACTTGTGACAAAAAATAAAATTTTACATGAACTCAACATACCCCTCACGGAATACCTTGGGGTGTCTTCTTTATAAAATGGGGTCACATGTGGGGTATTTATATTGCCCTGGCATTTTAGGGGTCTCCACAATCATATGTATGGCCAGCATTAGGAGTTTCTGCTATTCTCCTTATATTGAGCAAACGGGTAATGAGATTTTTTTTTCCGTTCAGCCTCCAGGCTGAAAAAAAAAAAATGAACAGCACAGATTTCTTCATTCGAATCAATCAATTTGGATGAAAAAATCTCTGCCAAAAAATGTGCAAAAAATAAAATAAAAAAAGAAGTGAGGCCCCATTCACACCTCCACAAAAATGTCCGCATCTATTCCGCAATTCTGCGGAATAGATGCGGACCCATTCAGTGTCAATGGGGCCGGCGGTGATTCCGGGTTTCGGTCCCTCAAACATCCGGCCGCAGCTCCACAAAAGATAGAGCATGTCCTATTCTTGTTCGCAATTGCGGACAAGAAAAGGCATTTTCTATATAGTTCTGGCAATGTGTGGATCCGCAAAATGCGGAAAGCACATTGCCGGTGTCCGTGTTTTGCGGATCTATGGATCCGCAAAACACATACGGACGTCTGAATGAGCCTTACAGGGGTGTGATTAGTGACAGGGGGGGGTGACAGTGGGTGATCAGGGGGGTGACATGGGGTGATCAGGGGGGTGACATGGGGTGATCAGGGGTTAATCGGGGGTTAATTAGTGACATGGGGGGTTGGATGGGGGGGTCTTTGTGGTGATTGGTGCACTTACATATGTTTCCTTTGGTGGTCCCAAGCAATAGGGACCACCAGAGGAACGAGCAGCAAGCATATCAGACGCTGTTAACAAAACAGCGTCTGATGTGCGATTTTTTTCAACTTCTACAGCCTGCCAGCGCATGATCAGCGCTGGCAGGCTGTAGTTTAACTTCTCCCCGATCCTGTGAGCGCGCGCGTGTTCACAGGAAATCTCGCGTCTCGCGAGATGACGCGCGGATGCGTCCAAGAGGAATAAACCTGCCGCCTGGACGCATCCGTGCGTGCTGCATTCCAGAGGTGGTTAAAGTGGTTAACCATTATACCACCCTAGAGATCATAGATGAGCAGATGCGCAGGTTTTTAGTTAATCATTCACCAATGACCAGGTAATATATTACCGAAGGTCCATAAGACCTTAATTGATTCCCCAGGACGCCCCATTGTGGCCTCAGTAAGATCAATATTGTCTCCTTTGGCAGTTGTACTTGAAAAAGTGCGTACTCCTTTAGTGAGTAAGACAAGCTCCTTTCTGTTAGACACGCCCGATTTTCCTAAAGCAATAGCCAGATTGGGCCCTGTTCCAGTTGAGAGCCTCTTAGTCACTATTGATGTAGTGTAGTGCACCTCTAGTACACCTCTATTGATCACTAGAAAGGAATATGTGCAGTTGCTTCAATATTAAGGAATAGTGAATATACTGCTGTGGAACAGGAATTTTTTCTTGAATTGTTAACCCTTGTTCTATTTGAAAATTATTTTATGTTTTAGGATAACTATTACTTGCAGAAGTGCGGGACCGCGATGGGGTCGAATGTGGCCCCGACGTATGCAAATACGTTTATATCATCGTTTGAGGAAACTCATGTTTATAGCAATACTTTGTACAAGGACAATGTCCTGATTTAGAAACGATTTATCGACAACATATTTTGCATATGGGCAGGGCCACAGGAGACTGCTTGCGTTCCTGAATGACCTGAATACAGCCTGCAGTCGTCTGTGGTTCACACTTGTGTTTGATAAAAATGCTGTGAGTTTTCTAGATACAAAGGTGGTGAAAGATCAGCATGGCATCCTGTCTACTGACATTTTCAGGAAAGAAATTGATAGAAATAGTATCTTACATTATGATAGTGCCTATCCGCCATCTTTAAAAAAGGCTATTCCGAAATCTCAATACCAGAGGGTTAGGAGGATAGTCACTGACCCTGAGACACAGATTAAAAGGTTGGACGAGATGACTGAGAGGTTTAAAGTAAGGGGTTACCCTGTATCAGTTTTGACAAAAGCCAGAGAGGGGTCAATGGCTGTGACATTTAGAGAGGAGAAACCATCCAGGATGGCTTTTGTACACAAATATCATCCTTTTAAAAGTGGTTTGGATAATGTGATTCGTAAGCACTGGCACCTTTTGGGTAAGGCGTACCTGCAGGTCAAAGAGTTTCAGGTTTACGACAGAGCGTATTATCTACACCACGAAGAGGTTCTTTTCCCTACCTGCATTGTCTCCAATGTTTCGAACATAATTAAGGGCCCGGTGTTTCACCATCCATGCACGGGTCGTACATTTGAAGTGAAAGTTTTTTTTATAGGTGAATCAGCGAACGTTATTTATCTGATTAAGTGCCCATGTGGCTTATTATACATTGGTGAGACAATGCAGGCAGTGAGAGACCGTATTAATAAAACATAAGTCAAATCTTAGGACAAAAAGTATTTTATTACCAATTCCGAACCACAGTGAGAAGTGCAAACACAACATAGCGCAATTGAGGTTCTAAGTGTTGGAGCAGATCAAAAGACCACGCTGAGGGGGAGATATCAAGAAGCTTTTACGGTGCAGGGAGGCATTCTGGATCCATACTTTGGATACATTACATCCCAGAGGCCTCAATAGAGATTATGAAGTGACGAATTTATGATGTTTTATAATGTGGATATACGTGTGTTAATTTTCTCTATTAGATTAATTTTCTCTATTCCATTGTTTTAGGCTCCTACACTGAAGTAATGGACTGAATTAGTGTCCAAAAGAGAGGTAGAAACACATGCTATTTTTTTGTTGTCTCTTATATTTGTGTAATTAGTGATTTTTGAGCACCACCCAGTTGGGTGGGGGGGACGTCCTGTGAGGCGGTTCCCTTCCTTTTCATTTGCCTATATATACTTGTATGTGATCAGTTGGATGTATTTGTTGATAAAGGCACACCGCCGAAGCGAGTCCTGATGTGGGACATACTGGAATAAACAAGTATATCTATTAAAGACACGTCTGCTGGCATTTATTCTTATTACTTGATATTGTAGACTGCTCCTGTCCTGTGCAGCGTGCATCAAAAGTGAGTGCTGACCGCTACCTTGATTTATGCGTTCCCTGAGGCTGGATCCGGAGGGCGGCTGTCGATGGGTTGGCTGCAAGAATTATCTCCTATACAAAGTTACCAACACATCTTCAAACCGCCCCCTTCTTGCAGGTGCGGTAGGATTGGTACCCGTACCTGTTTAGCTGTGGGTGGAAATTCCTCTGCCAGCGTCCGCAACAGCAGAATGCAACATCTCTTGCAGCAAGGCCTGGAAATATTGCATTCTGCAAGCCTTCTGTGATGCTGCTAACATGTCCGCCATTTTGTGTTTGTACCGGGGGTCTAACTATGTTGCCACCCAGTACTGGTCTTTGCCCTTAATGCTTTTTTATACGGGGGTCCCTCTTCAAACACTGGAGCATGAAGGCCTCTATTTACACTAAATTGGAAGCGGTGGAGCGCCTTGGCTCCTGCTCATCGCCAAGGAGAATGTCGTCCTTGGTCTCCTCCCCCCAGCCACGGAAAACACCAGGGTTCCACGAAAAATTTAAAGTCCCCCTCAAAGCCTGCTCTTCTTGCTCCTCCTCCCCCCAGCCACCATCCTCCTCTCTGATTCCTCTTCAGATTCCATCTGACTTGTCTCAGGTGGAATAGTCCCCCCTGGGAATTCATTCAGCATTTTGACTTTCTCATCTTCCAGCTCCCGCTCCTCGACTGCTTGATCAATGACACGATGCAATACACGCTCCAGAAAGAAGGCGTAAGGTATGATGTCACTGATGGTGCCCTGGCTGCAACTGAACAGTTTGGTGATGTCATCAAATGGCCGCAGAAGTCTGCATGTGTCGCACATGAGCAGCCACTGGCTCAGTGAAAAGAAACCAAGCTACCCAGAACCTGTCTTGCCGCAGAGTTCGTACAGGGTATATACAAGGTAGAGTTCCAGCGCGTCGGGCAGTCACAAGACGTCTGACGGGCAAGTGGTGTTGCCGCTGAACTTCAGCAAGGCGAGCCATGGCAGTGTAAGATCTTCTAAAATGGCTAGAGATTTTCCTGGCCTACCGCAAGACGTCCTGGACCCCGGGGTATTGGGCAAGGAATTGCTGCACGACTAAGTTCAGGACGTGTGCCATGCACGGCATGTGTGTCATTTTGCCCTGTTTCAGCGCGCTCAGCAGATTGGCACCATTGTCGCACACCACTTTACCAACTGTCTAATTGAGCGGGGTTAGCCACTGATCGGCCTATGTTTGCAGAGCTGAAAGCAGTGCATGACCGGTGTGGCTCTTGGTTTCCAGGCACAACAGCCTCAGCAGAGCATGGCAACGTCTCACCTTGGACATTGAATAGGTTCTGGGGAGCTTGAGGATCGCAGCTGAAGAGGCGATAGCAGTGGAAAAGAAGGAGTCAGCCGAGGAGGAGAAGAAGAGGAAGGCCTGCATGCAATCCTTGGCGGTAACACCAAATCCACAGGGGAGCCACGGCTTACATGCTTGACGGCCGTTAGAAGGTTCACCCAGTGGGCAGTAAAAGTTATGTACCTTCCCTGCCCGTCTTTGCTAGACCACATATCTGTGGTCAGATGTATCTTGGCACCAACACTGTGTGCCGGAGATATATTAACTTGCCGCTAATTGATTGTGGCCATATAGCTCTGGGATGCTCATCTGGGAGAAATATTTCCCTCCGAGGACCTTCTATGCGGTGTGCCAATGGCCACAAATTTTCTAAAGATCCCTGAGTCCACCAGTTTATATGGCAGTAGATGGCGGGCTAGCAGTTCCAACAAGCCAGTGGTCAGATGTTGGGCAAGAGAGTTATGCGGCGTCACCAACTTTTTACGCTCAAACATTTTGGCCACAGAAGCCTGCTGTAACAATGGCAGTTGGCAGCCGCCAGCATGCAGTGCGTCCAGCTACGTACCTCAGTCAATCTGCACGCGGGGCTCCTCCTCTTCGCTACAGGCTCTGGACCCGCTTTCCTGCGCTGTCCCAGGCTACGACAGCTTCTGTTATATCTTGTAGGAGCCGCAGGCATCCTGGTACCTTAAAGGTTAATGCACGCCCCTGATTCTGCCCTCTCTCCAATCCTGGCCAGGCACCACCTTTATAAGGGTGCTTCCCCCTTCCTGCAATGCCTGAGCAATATTGTACTTCCTACAGCTAGGCTCCTGTTGTTCCTGCATTCGATATCCTGCTTATGACCTCTGCCTGTATCCTGACCTCGTCTCTGCTTGATCCTCTTGTACCTCGCTGCTCTCAAGTTAAAGACCCGGACTGACGACCACGCCTCTGTCTGCTGTGCAGATCGTTACACCAGCTCCACCTGGACTAACTCAGCCTGCTGTTCTCACAGCACTAGCTCTACTATACCACTTGCTCAGCTCAGCATTATCCTGCGGCTGTCTGCTATATTGCCTGTTTCCCGGTGCTAGCATCGGGGCTTTCTGGCCTGCCCGGCCAGCTGCCACTTAACCAGGACCACTCTTGTGGTAGCGACCTGGTGTCTTCCCTGCAGCTGAGTCCAGCTTCAGCATCCTGGAGTGGGATAAAGGGTGAAAACCAGGGGGACACTTAGACTCCGCTCCCAAGTTTGGCCCAAAGCCAAACCGGTAAGTGGCACAGCGGGTCCACATCCGTTGATCCGTTACACCTGCCTTCTGCCAGATGAACGTTGGCGAAGGCATGGTGTAAGGTGGAGTGGAGGACAAGTGGGAGGAGAGAGAAGAAGAAGCGGCAGGACCTGGAGCACCAGGAGTGTGGCTTTGTGGGTTCTGACGGCATTGCTCTCACTGGGCTCGGTGATGGGAGGCCAGGTGCCTTCTTAAGGTGGTCGTACCTAGGTGAGTGTTGGGCTTACCGCGACTTATTCGTTGACAGCACAAGCTGCAGATTGCAACACTGTTGTCAGAAGCTGACACGTCCTGTGAGAGCCAGAAGTCACCGTGCATGGTAAATGGCTCACTCAAGATACATTTACAGTCTGCTTTTTACCTCCTGTGCCCTGCGAGCTCTGCCTGCTTCTCCTCCTTCTCCCTCCTCCTTCTCCTCCCTCCCTGCTGCTCCGTCTCTCCCTCTTAACTCCCCTCCTCTTCCTCTCTTGTGGGCACCCACGTGTTGTCCATCGACACGTCATCATCATCACCTTCACCACCCCTGACATTTGAGATCTCAGAGTAGGCAGAAACAGCGGGGACCTCCCTCCTCGAGCCGATCTGGGTACTGTCGTCAGACCGATGGCCCCCATTGCTACCTCCTCTTCCTTATCTGGTGTCAAGAATTGCTGCACATTGGTAAGATCTCAGAATGGATTGGAAAATAATTCCTCTGACTCGAGTGGAGGGGCTATGGTGGTGGTGGTGTATTTGGGGGTGCACACAGCAGAAAGTAAGGAGGGTGCAGAAGCGGAAGGCTGAGTGAGCCAGAGCCACTCATCTAATCCTGGTGCGCCCTTTGAAGTAATCGCACGTGCCTTCTCCAACTTCCCACTTAAGCTCCGGCCTGGTGCACCTACCCATCCGGAATGGCCTGCCTCTTCCTCTGCCTGTTTTTTTTTCAAAATGACCCTGTGCCTAAGTCCCTAGAGAAGAGCAGTATTTGTGGAAACAGGTATATCACAGCCCTCAATCAATATTTAGTGGAAGCAGGAATATCAAACCCCTAATCAGTATTTTGTTGAAGCAGGTATATCGCATTCCTCAATCAATATTTAGTGGAAGCAGAAATATCAAACCCCTTAATCAGTATTTTGTGGAAGCAGGTATATCGCAGGCCTCAATCAACATTTGGTGGAAACAGGTATATCGAATCCCTTAATCAGTATTTTCTGGAAGCAGGTATATCGCAGGCCTCAATCAATATTTGGTGAAAACAGGTATATCGAACCCCTTAATCAGTATTTTGGGGGGAAACAAGTATATCGCAACCGTTGCAAATAGTTGCGATAAATTAGAGGATGTTAGAAAGTATATTATAGGTATATCACACCTATCCATAGCACACCTATAAATGTTCTCAAAAGGACTTTTGTGGCCCTATTAGCTAGCATTTGGTGTCCCTAACAGCCTGTCCCTGCTTCACAAAGCAACCTCTCCCAACACTGGCAAAACACAGAATGTAAAATGGCTGACAGATCGGGTTCTGTTATAGGGTGGGGGTGTGTCATGAGCTGAAACATCTAAATTGGCTGTCCTGTCCCACCTGATGGATGTGTCATGGGTCAAAGTTCGGTGCAATCCATTAGAAAACGTGGTGTGGTGTTTAACAAGCAGGATATGCTCAACCCATATGCAGCTGTGCATGTATCTAGGGGAGCACATCCTGCACTTGTAGTCCGTTACTAGGGGAAATCAACAGCAAAAAATGCATACAATGGAAGATGCCAGCAACGGACTACAAGTACCACAATAACCATCCTACATACGATAGCGATAATGTGGATGTGGAGAACATTTCAAAAACATAACCATAGCAAAAGCAGGTGCACTCTGCGGCAATACTAAACCCTCACACTGATAAAATTGAGGGGTTAGTTCGGTGCAAAGTTCGGTGCAATGCAAAAGAATATGGCGCCGGCGGACATCGCCATATGTTCGCATGTTTGACAAATCGCAAACGTGCAAAGTTCATCACAAAACTACCGCCGGGCAAAAAGCAAGACCATCTCTAGTCACCAGCGGCTAATTAAAAATTACAGGGAATGTCACAGCTATTTGGGATGCGCAAACGTTATACAGGAGATATAGCGCAGGTAATGTTGCTGCTGTTACTAGCGGCTAACGTTATACAGGAGATGTAGTGCAGGTAATGTCACTGCTGTCACCAGCGGCTAATAAAAATTACAGGGAATGTCACAGCTATTTGGGATGCGCAAATGTTATACAGGAGATATAGCGCAGGTAATGTCGCTGCTGTCACCAGCGGCTAACAAAAAATTACAGGGAATGTCACAGCTATTTGGGATGCGCAAATGTTATACAGGAGATATAGCGCAGGTAATGTCGCTGCTGTCACCAGCGGCTAACGTTATACAGTATTTGTAGCGCATGTATTGTTGCTGCTGTCACCAGCGGCTAACGTTATACAGGAAATGTAGCACAGGAAATGTCGCTGCTGTCATCAGCAGCTAACATTATAGAGGAGATGTATCTTAGGTAATGTCAACAATTGCACCCAATTTAGCACACATTGCACTAATATATTTCGCAGCCAGATGAAACAATAGTCCTTAAAAGGACTGTTGGGTCTCTAACACTTTTCAACACTCAAAACTCCCTAAAAAAACACCCACACTTCCTCTTCCTACACCGTCTGTCCCTTCTTCTGCAGCTCGCTCTGACTAAGTCTGAGCCGAACCACGTGTCATCAGCACCCGATGACCGGTTCCGGCCAGCCAACCACTGTAATGCCAGTAACCAACATGGCTACGGAATTACAGTGAGATGCAGTACTCCCCTGCATGTTTATTGGCTAAGTAGCAGCCAAGAAACGTGCGGGGAGGAGACTCAAGCCTCGGGATGCTCGAGTGAAAAAGGTCTTTGGCCGAGCATGCTCGCTCAACACTATTATTTAGTATTAATATTAAAAGAATAGCACCACTTCACCACCAACGAGTGGGTCTCCATGCGGGACTTGTGTGCATGTTGCGCTGTTTCGAGTACTCAACATGGCCAGCGGTGATGAGGCCGTCATCAGCGTTATTATCCCACTTATATGTCTCGCTTTGGGCGCTGATGAATGAGGATGTGGCACAGGAGGAAGAGGAGGAGGAATGGGGATCATTTCCATGATTATCAGGCCAGTTGTCAGCAGGTGGCTCGGACGGTGCACAACTGTCCAGCCAGGGCACAGTTTTGGAGGATGAAGAGGATAATGAAGAGGAGGATCTGCGTTCACAGCAGGATGGCACCCAAGTCAGCTCACGTGCATCACTGGAGTGTGGCTGGGGGATAGAGAGGACATAGATGATACACCTCTCACTGAGGACAGCTTGTCGTTGCCTCTGGGCAGCCTGACACACATAAGCGAATACATGCTGCAGTGCTTGTGCAACGCCGCCGAGTTGCCCTGATTGTTACCAGTGCTGATTACTGGGTGACCACATTGCTGGATCCCCACTTCAAGGACAATGTGCCATCCTTACTTCCGTCACTGGAGAGCGAAGAGAAGATGCGCGAGTACAAAGGCACGCTGGTAGACACGCTACTGACAGTATTCCCACTTGATAGCAGGGGCTCAATGTAAGCATAATGCGGAGAAGGAGGAAGAAGTTCCCAAAGCAGGTGGGAGGTGTATTGTCTATGTCCTCTGTATCCCCCCAGCCATGCCCGTGAGCTGATTTGGATGACACCCTGCAGTGAACGCGGTTCCTCCTACTCCTCATCCACATCCTCCGAAACTATGCCCTGGCTGGAAAGTTGTGTACCTGTTGCTGCAGGAACCAACCCTCTGAGTAGAGATGTCCCGAACTATTCGCCGGCGAACAGTTCCCGGCGAACATAGCTTGTTCGTGTTCGCCGCGGCGGGCGAACATATGCGATGTTTGGTCCGCCCCTATACATCATCATTGAGCAAACTTTGACACTGTACCTCACAGTCAGCAGACACATTCCAGCCAATCAGCACCCTCCCTCCCACACCTTACCACCTCCTATAAAAAGGGCAGCCATTTTAGATTCAGTCTGAAGCTGCATGTTAGTGAGAGCAGGGAAACTGCAGCTGCTGCTGTGCTGATGATTCTGAATTCATAGGGAAAGTGTTAGCTAGGCCAGTGTTCTGTGTCCACAGACTCATCTGCTGTAAGGACAGCTTCACAGCATCCCAAAAAAACCCTTTTAGGGCTGCTACATTAGTCTGCATTTATTAGATTTTTTCTCCATATATATATATTGCAGTTGCCTGACCGGCCCGTGTGTGAGGAGCTACAGGCCCACAGAATGTAGTGGGCCCACTGCCAGTGCCCACCACTCATACCGTGTGGCACAGGACTTTGCATAAAAAAAAAGGCATTTTAATCTAAGGTTAGTTGCCTGCCAGCGTGTGTCAGGCCCACTTCCACTGTCTGTAGTTTGCCCACTGCCAGTGCCCACTACTCATACTGTGTGGCACAGTAGCTTGCCAATAAATAAGGCATTTCATTTTTACCCTTTATTCTAATGTTAGTTGCCTGCCAGTGTCTGTCAGGCCCACTTCCAAAGACTGTAGTGTGCCCACTGCCAGTGCCCACCACTCATACTGTGTGGCACAGGACTTTGCATTAAAAAAAGGAATTTCATTTTCACCCTTTAATTTAAGGTTAGTTGCCTGCCAGTGTCTGTCAGGCCCACTTCCGCACACTGTAGTGTGCCCACTGCCAGTGCTCACCACTCATACTTTGTGGCACAGTAGCCTGCCGATAAATAAGGCATTTAATTTTTACCCTTTAATCTAAGGTTAGTTGCCTGCCAGTTTGTGTCAGGAACACTTCCACTGACTGTAGTGTGCCCACTGCCAGTGCCCACCACTCATACCGGGTGGCACAGTAGCTTGCCGATAAATAATGCATTTAATTTCTACCCTTTAATCTAAGGTTAGTTGCCTGCCAGTGTGTGTCAGGCCGACTTCCACTGACTGTAGTGTGCCCACTGCCAGTGCCCACCACTCATACCGTGTGGCACAGAACAGGACAGGACAAAAATAGTACTACTGATTACTGAACACACCACTCATATTGGGTGGCACAGTACATTACGCGAGGAAGAGACCTTCAATGACGTCAGTGAGAACAAGGAACGGGACATGTCTAGCTTGGTATCCAACCTTGTGCAAATGGGGAGTTTGCGGTTGTGCAAATGGACTGTTTGCGGTGCATTAAACGAGGAGTTTGGTCTGTCACAGTTAGGTCTGTCACTGTGAAGCGGGCGTAACCCTTACACTACCTGATCGATAAAACATCATACCTGATCGTATACTGTACACACACTGGATGTTTTAAAGCACGTTATTCCAAACAATTTAGAAATGTTAGGTGATTTATGCCCTTTATGGATTAAAACCCGACTCTGCGTCCACTACGTAATTTTCCATGGGAGTTTTGTCATGGATCCCCCTCGGGCATGCCAAAGTTCAGGTGTTGGTCCCTTTGAAACAACTTTTACATCACTGCTGTGGCCAGAAATAGTCCCTGTGGGTTTTAAAATTCGGTTGCCTATTGAAGTCTATGGCGGTTCGCCCGGTTCGCCAACATTTTCGGAAGCTCACGTTCGCGAACGGATGATTTTATGTTCGCGACATCACTACCTCTGAGCCACGTGTGGACGACTGGCCTGATAACCGTGAGAATTATCCCTGTTCCACCTCCTCTTCCTCCTGTGCCACATCCTCTTCCATCATCACCTGAAGTGTTTTTGTAAGGAGGCATAAAAGTGGGATAGGATGGAGTCATCGGCGCTGGCCATGTTGGTGGAGTACTCTAAACATCGCAACATGCCACATATGTCCCACATGGAGGCAAACTCTTCGGTGGTGAAATGGTGCTGTTCTGCAGAGCAACTCCCCCGTGTATGCTGCTGCTGAAACTCAACTATCGTCTGCTGCTGCTCGCACAGTCTCTCCAGCATGTGCAAGGTGGAGTTCCACCTTGTGGGTACATCGCATGTGAGGTGGTGAACGGGAAGGCCGAAGTTACGCTGCAGCACAGACAGGCAAGCAGCAGGGTGAGAATGCAGAAATAGAGTACGGATGGCCCACACTTTCTGCAGCAGCTCTGACATATTGGGGTAAATTTTCAGGAACCTCTTCACTACCAAATTCAGCACAGGCACCAGGAAAGGGATGTGCATCAAACCGGTTAGGCCCAGAGCTACTATGAGATTTCGCCCATTGTCACACACCACCAGGCCGGGCTTGAGGCTCAACAGCACCAACCGCTCATCATTCTGTTCTTCGATGCCCTTCCACAGCTCCTGCACGGTGTGGGTTTTTTCCCCAGAGAGAAATTTAAGAACAGCCTGCTGTCGTTTCCACATGGATGTGCTGAAGTTGCTGTTATGCTGACCGGATGAGGAGGCAGTATAGGAGGAAGTGGAGGAGGAGGAGGAGGAGGCAACAGGAGGCAGCGAGAGATGTCCAGCAATCCTCGGTGGTGGTAAGACATGCGCCAAACAGCTTTCCACCTCAGACCCAGACGCTAATACATTAGGCAGTGGGTAGTTAGGGAGATATAATGTCCCTGCCACTGGTCCACATATCAGTGGTTATATAGACCTTGTCACTGATGGCGTTACACAGTGCACATCTGATTTTTTTCTGCCACTTGTTCATGTAGGGCAGGGATGGCCCACCCAGAAAAGTAATGGCGACTGGGAACCATGTACTGTGGAACAGCCACCGTCATTACATTTTTAAAAATGTCAATCTCCACCAGACGGAATGGCAGCATTTCAAAGGTCAGGAATTTTGAAATGTTGACATTCAGGGTCAGGGCTCTCGCGTTGGTAGGTGGGTACTTCCTCTTTCTCTCCAGTGTTTGGGGGATGGACAGTTGAACTCTTCCATGGGACAGTGTGGAGATGCTCGGTGACACTGGTGGTGCTGCTGTCACATCCTCTCTTTGAGGGGTGTCAGGTGGCCAAATAGCTCAAGAGGGGGAGGAAGAGGCCCGACACCACAGCAAAAGAGGGAGCAGGAGGAGCCTCAGTTCTTTCATAGTTTTTCAACTCTCATGCTTTCCAGTTGGATGCCTGTCATGCAGGTGGTGCTAAGGTTTAGAACACTTATGCTTCACTTCAGGGACAGCACATAGCCTGAGCTTGCACTTTATGCCTTGGAGGTTCTGGCCTGCTCTGCGGCAGGTGTATTGTCCGAGTGGGTGTTTAGCATGGCAGATGGGGTGATCAAGGACAGGCGCATTCGCCTGTCCACAGCCAATGTGGAGAAGCTCACATTCATTAAAATGAACCAGGCATGGATCCCACAGGACTTGTCTGTACCTTGGCCAGAGTAGAGAGGCATACTGGCCGCAACTAGCCATTGTTATACTCCAGGTCAGTTTGTGCATTCTCTTTGCAATTTCCCAAAGTTTTGGGGCCTCCCCACAAACCCCCCCCCCCCCCCAAAAAAAAAAAGGTTGGTGACCTCCCCTGCCTCTTCCGCCTGCACAGCCACATCTGCCTGCACCTAAGCGTCCGCCTGCACCACCACATCCACCTCCTCCTCCACTGGGACCTCCACCACCAGGCTGAACATTATTGAACATTATGTATGTGCACTAAAGGAATCCGCACCATCGCATTTACAATAACGAAATTTGACACACAGGTACATCAGGTGTCCGGGACGGTTTTAGACCAGGTCTCAGCTCTCTGGGAAGTACCGTTCCTGAGATATTCCCAAAAAATGCATTATCCAATAGAAGCCTGGTCACATGACCCTTATCAGCCAATAGAAGCTCGCTGGCAGTTCGTCTCCACACACACAGTTTTACTTCAGGTAACCATAACAATCCAGCCATAATACAGAATGCTAAGTAAAATAGTGATGGAGGGGTTAAAAATTTTTTATTAATAAACTTACTTCATCCACTTGATCGCGCAGACCGGCTAGTTTTCATTCTTCTTCTTTGAGGACCTGGAAGGAAAAGGACTTTGGTGATGTCATTGCGCTCACCATGTGGTCTTCTATCTTCATTCAGCAAGACCTGCGCTGATGTCACCTCGCTCACCACGATTAACAATTTTGTCATATGCCAGATCACCTCAGCAGGAAGCATGTGTTGTTTCACGGTCAGGGAGTGACAGTGATGCCTGTTGCTTATTCAAGCCCTTCGAAGAAACCACTAGATTTCTCAGTAGGGAAAGCTATGGCATCGATAATGTCATTCCCTGATATTTAACTTAGAGCAGAGGCTCGGACTAATGCAACAAGATATGTAAAAAGAAGAACACCATATGCATCTTGCTGACTGACCTGTAGCTTTTGGGGACCCACATGGTAAACGTCCCTTGGAGGAAAAAAGAGAAAATGAGGCTAAAACTGGAGGAGGAGTCATTTGTGCAGGAGGACAAGACTTAGATGATTGTCATCATGGCCGGTGTTGTCATCATCATAAGTGGGGGCAGTGCCGAAAAAAACTGGGCCCTTGGGTACGCTGAGAACAATGCCAAGCCGTATGCTTTCTTACTTAAGTAATAACAAGCATATCCTTACCATTAAGCAATCTGATGAATACTGGATAGTCATGCTTTTAGACCGTCATTATCAATGCAAAATGGAGGAATGATTTCCTGTTGGTAATAAGGAGGACAAATTGCTTCATTATCAGGCCACACTGTGTATGCAGCGTGCTGCAGATTTCAGTGAGCAAATGCATGCCAACCATATGTCTGATTGGGAGGTCCCTCTCCACCCCCCAAGAGTCACCCACCTCATGTCATCTTGCTACCACAAGCAGCAGCAGCCGCCAGATCAGTATATTCAACATATTTGAGCAACTTTTTCATATGCAGCTCCAGGCTGACGCAAATCGGAAAATTGAGACACATCTCCTGAATATCCAGATTCAAGCCTTTCTTTGGTGCATACTATCTCTTCTGACACCATGGACGTCTGTGCAGGCAGATTAGAACAGTGGCCAGAACTGGCCCAGTATGCTCTGTCGGGACTGTCTTATTCAGCCTCTAGTGTCATCTTAGAGACAATTGTGTATATATTGTGGGTATTTGCTCTGGTAGACAAGATAAGCGGACGCAGTATAGAGGCACCAACCCATTCTTAAATCAAACAGTTCAGTGTTTATTCACACTCTTGGGAAGTTCCTAAACATAAAGTCACATTCAACACAAAAAGTCACCTTGTGGTTTTGGTGTTAGTTCACACCCTGCTGGCAGTTCTGCCTCAAAGAGTCGATGAACAGGCTTTAGGCGGCCTGTTTCCCCTCACACGGGTCTCAGCCCTCCAAGTCCGGCACAAGCCTCACATCCCAATACAGAGATATTTTCTGCTGAACCCAGCTGTATTTTAACCCCTTGAGGACACGGCCTTGAGGACTGTAAAATCAGTTTTGAATACCTTGAGCGGTGTAGCTCCTTTCTAAGCAGTTTCTACTCTAGGGGTGCATCAGGGGTTCTTCAAATGGGACATGGTGTAAAAAAAAAGGCCATCAAAATCTGCCTTCCAGAAACCATATGGCGTTCCTATCCTTCTGTACCCAGCCGTTTGGTCATACAGCAGTTTACGACCACATATGGGGTGTTTCTGTAAACTGCAGAATCAGGGTAATAAATATAAAGTTTTGTTTGGCTGTTAACCCTTGCTTTGTTACTGGAAAAAATTGATCAAAGATAAAATTTGCCAAAAAATAGCTGTTTTGGCACTGATTTTATTTTTTTGACCATGTTCATCTGAGTCATGGAGTATTTTTATAGAGCAGATTATTTTTATAATTTTTAGCCGATTGTCTTAGGTAGGGGCTAACTTTTTGAAGGATGAGAGGACGGTTTTATTGGCACTATTTTGGGGGGCATATGACTTTTTGATCGCTTGCCATTACACTTTTTGTGATGTAAGGTGACAAAAAAATACCTTTTATTGCACCATATTTATTTTATTTTTTTGACCGTGTTCATCTGAGTTGTTAGCTCATGGGGTATTTTTATGGAGCAGATTCTTACGGACACGGAGATACCTAATATGTCTGCTTTTTTAATTATTTTACTTTTACAAAATATTATTTTTGAGAACCATAGTCTTTTTTCGATTGTCAATGGCTAAATAGAATTAAAATTTGGGAAGGGGATTATAAATTTAGTACTCCATGGAAGTGTGGTACTCCCTGAAGCAACCGTCAATGCAGAGGCCCGGGGCACGTGTCACACTGAGTGGTGGTGTCCTTCCTTATCCCCATCCTTTTACACACTCTGCATTTTTTTGGGGACCATGCCTTCTTTCCAGTATAGGGGACCACACCTGGAAAGTGTTGGCCAGGGATGATCCGGGCGCCTCCAGATCCCGAGGTACTCCGGCATGCTCATTCCCGGTCAGAAAAGATCAGGTCTTTGAAGACTGCCTCATAGAACTAGAGGAATCTCCCTCTGTTGCCAGCGCTCTGGAACAGCACAAAAGAGTTGTACAAGACAACCTGTACCAAGTAGACCGCAACTTTTATGTACCATTTCCGAGTTTTGTGCATGGCATTATATGGCTTGAGGACTTGATCAGAGATATCAACTACTCCCATTTATCGATTGTAGTTGACGATACAATCGGGCTTGAGGACCGTTGCCGCGGTACCTCGCACAGGGACAGGGGTGATTCCGTTATTGTGAATTGTGGACAGTACAAGGACGTCCCTCTTGTCCTTATATCTGACCAGCAACAGGTTTCCACTGGAAAGGGCTCGGGTCTCACCCCTGGGGAATGGTACCTGGAGGGGGTAGGTAGGGAGGCCGCGCTGATTTCTCCGCACGGTCCCACAAGCGGACGTGGATCTGGCGGCGAGGGACTGGAACAAGGGGATACTAGTATAAAAGTTATCCACGTACAGGTGGTAACCCTTATCTAGCAGTGGGTGAATAAGGTCCCACACAAGTTTGCCGCTAACACCCAGAGTGGGGGGACATTCTGGGGGTTGAATACGGGAATCTCGCCCCTCGTACACACAAAACTTGTAAGAGTACCCTGAGATACTCTCACAAAGTTTGCACAGCTTCACGCCATACCTCACCTGCTTAGAGGGAACATACTGGCGGAAAATGAGTCTCCCCTTAAAAGCAACGAGAGACTCATCAACTGCGACCTCCCTTCCAGGTACATAGGCCTCCAAAAATTCGGCCCCGAAGTGATCGATGTCCGGCCTGATTTTGTACAGGCGGTTATAGGCAGGGTCACCTTGGGGGGGACATGCTGCATTATCTGCATAATGCAGGCATTTCTGAATGGCCTCAAAACATGAATGTGTTATGGCCATACAATAGAGTGGGGTCTGGTAGAGGACGTCCCCACTCCTGTACAGCCTGACACTGTTTTTTTTTACTAGGCCCACGTGCAGCATGAGGTCCCAAAACGTCCTCATCTCGGCTGCACTGACCGGAGTCCAGCCACCGGCCCTAGCCAAAAAGGAGCCCGGGTATTGAGCAGTGAACTGTTGGGCTTACAAGTTCGTTTGCTCCACCATCAGATTCACAAAGTGGTCACTGAAAAAAAAAACTAAAATAGTCATATTAAGTAAAGCCTGCTGTGGGAATCTGGATTCCTGGTTGGCCAACAAAGTCAGGAATCACGGGCTCAAAATCCTCTCAGGTACACCATGCAAGTTCACCGGTAGGGGGCTCAGGTGGACTTATCTGGTGTGCCGGAAAACTAGTACGAGCCCCAGAGCGTGTGTGTGTGCGTGTGTGGAAAATGTTATTTAGTGTGCGAGTGTGTGGGCGCATGGGTGTCCGCGTACTTTTCCCTAAACCGAACAGAAAAAAAACTAAACAAAAAAAAATGAAAACCCCAAAAGGGAAAAAAAAAAGATTCAAACTCGCTGATCAGTGGTCTGAAGCTGATCAGCGGTGAGGTGAGCGATGCGCTATCAGTGGCCAGACGCTAAGAGTGCCGGCCACGGTCAGCATGCTCAAAAAATAAAATAAAAACGCTTGCGCCCAAAAAAATGTGTGTGGGAGGGTGGTGGTGGGGCAAGGGGCAAGCTGCAGCACCCCTGGGGGGTCTAGGGTCACACACGGCTGTGCTCAGCTCATATTTAGGATATGAGCTGAGCGCTGCGATTGGCCAGCACTCCAGCCCTGGGAGAAGGAGACGCCCAGGGCAGAAGAAGAAGTCTCCGCCCCAGGCAAAATTAGAGCAGCAGGAGCGCCGGTACCGGGGGCTACAGAGGACGAACGGAGCGGCACCCAGGGATACAAGTAAGTGCAGGGACATCCCTGGGTGCCGCTCTCCATGTAAATAGCTTTAACTCAAACTGTGGACCAGTGAAAGGTCCTCTTTAAGTACCGGGACATCAGGGCGTACCTGTACGCCCTGTTTCCCCAAGAGATTAAAGGCAGCTAGGTGTTGCCCAACCCTGGACTGGCACCTGAGATTCAGTCCGGTGTTTTACCCCACCTGGCCGCTAATCAGTCCAGCAGCACACACTGAGAGGAAAATACCTGCCTCCCCATACAACTCCCTTTACTGTGTCACAATGTATAGATATGCCTCATTAATGTATCCTTTTTAGCCACTGTTTCTTATGACATTAACGTTTGTGTGCATGTTACTAGAGATGAGCGAATTTTGGGTGAAAAATTAGCTTTGACTCCAATTTATTTGCGGCGAATCGCATCAAACACTGCTACTTCCTGGCTGCAGAGAGCCTATATAGTGGTGTAGAACACTGTGCCTCGCAGTAACACGCATAGGGAGTCTGCTTTGGTAGTGATATTATACTGTGTGTCCATGTGACATGCAGAAGGCAGGAGTCACCCTTAGAATCACTGCACACTTCATTTATTTGAGCAGTCATGGGGCCAAAACTGACCAAATAACTCAAGTATGAACTTGGCAATACAGGTCAATGTCAGCATCAGCAGGAGGCCACAGGGTGGCACAATGACAGAGTGTGTAGGTGGCGGCAGCAGCATCAGGAGGATGCCACGGGGTGGCACAATGACAATGTGAAGGAGTCAGCAGCAGCAGGAGGCCACAGAGTGGCAAGGTGACATAGGGTGGAGGTGGCAACAGCATCAGGAGACGACAGAGTAGCAAGGTGACATAGTGTGGAGTTGGCAGTAGCATCAGGAGACCACAGAGTGACAAGGTGACATAGTGTGGAGGTGGCAGCAGCATCAGGAGACCACAGAATGGCAAGGTGACATAGTGTGGAGGTGGCAGCAGGATCAGGAGATCACAGAGTGGCAAGGTGACATAGTGTGGAGGTGGCAGACGCATCAGGAGACCACAGAGTGACCCAGTGACAGAGTGGGGAGTTGGGTGACAATACTAGTACCAGCTGAAGATGGTGGGTGAAAGAAGGAGCACTTGGCATCAGATGTGTGGCATCAGGCGGGTGGCAGCATTAGAATTGTAGCTGAGGCAGATAGCCAGAAGAAACCTCGGTCAGACCTGCGAGAGGATGAACGATGGTGCAGATAGGCAGAGGCCAACTGACTACATAGGTTGTCTCTATAGTAGTTCAGTTTGTCCTACCCCATTAGCAGATTTAAAAAAGCCCCCATTTTGGACCAGTAACGAGGGTCCAACAAGGTGGAGAGCCAGAAGTCACCTCTCTACTGAATGCTGAAAATTCGGCTGTCACAACGCAAGTAAGTGAGCATGCATTGGGCAATTTGTGCAAGTGACTCGGAGGGACTCCCTGCCTCTATCTCCACTGCATACTGCAACAATGTGTCTGGGTCATCTGCCTCGTCTTCCTCATCGCTCTGTAGCTGCTGTGGCTGCTCCTGCTCTTCCTCTTCTGTCCCCTGTGTAGAAAAACCACTAATTTTGCTACACATTGCTTGTGCTGCAATGTCCTCCTCCTCCAGTTTATCCCCCACAGGGCTCATGTGGCCATGAGATCTAGGCGCCACAGGGGAGTACTTCTGACCGTTTGGATTATCAAGAAATTGTTTATGGCATTTCTCTGTTCGTATAGTCGGTCCAACATATGGAGGGTGTAATTCCAATGGGTGGAAACGTGGCATATCAGCCTACGTTGGGTGATGCTGTTCTGCCGCTGCACCTCAAGGAGGGTGTGCTTTGCGGTGTACAAGTGGTTGAAGTGCATGCAAAGTTTCCTAGCCATTTTTAGGATGTCTTGCAGATGGGTTGAAGACTTCAGGAACCACCTGACAACCAGATTGAACACGTGTGTCATGCAGGGCACATGGTTCAGCCCTCCTTGCTGCAGCGCTGACACCATGTTTTTCCCGTTGTTGGTTACCATGGTTCCAATTTTGAGTTGTCACTGAGAAAGCTAGGATACAATTTTTCGATGAAGGACAAGGAGCAGTTCCTCCCCTGTGTGACTCCGTTCAAACTAGGTGCAGAACAGCGTGACACCGCCGTGCCTTGCACATGTGGTTTGCTGGAGGGCCCCTGTTAATTGTCCCTGCAGTGGAGGCTGAGGACATGGTGGAGGATGAGGAGGCAGAGACGGCCATTGTCGTAGGACCAATGGCGTGAGAACGTGGAGGCGGAAGCGGTGTGACCTGGCCAAGTTGCTGGTGTGGCAGTGCAGGAACCATATTCACCCAGTAGGCCATAAAGGACATGTATTGTCCCTGACCGTAGTTACAGCTCCACACTGGCAGACACCGACAGGCTCAAGGACTGGCCCACCTTCTGTTCTACATACGAGTGCAGGGCTGGTACTGCCTTTTTGGCAAAGAAATTATGGCTTGGGACACTCCACCTCGGCTCGGCAAAAGTTCTCTGAAAGGTGTCCACCACTTGGAAAGGGAGGGACTGCAGTGTAGCATGCGCAGCACTATGAAGTGCCTTTTGCGCTGTGGCATTAGAAGAATTTTGATATCTCTGACCTTTTAGTCTAACCAGACTGTCTATAACTCTGTAATTCCTCTAGCGCCGTTTTATGGAACAGTAGGTTTAAAGAGCACACCAAAAGCTTGAAATAACTTCTTTATTAACTTCAACTTTTCTCCATATATAACACTGCCAATTCCGCAGCAGACAGTCCATGTACAAAACATGTGTTGAATGGAGTTGAGCAAACACCTAGAAGTTCTGGTTTGCCGGGTTCGGCCGGACTTCGAAGCAAAGTTCGAGTTCGGGACCTGAACTTGACCCTGAACCCGAACCCCACTGAAGTCAATAGGGACCTGAACTTTTGGGCACTAAAAAGGTTCTAAAAACGTCATGGAAAGGGCTAGAGTGCTGCAAAAGGCAGCAAAATGTGCTTAAGAGCATGGCAAGTGCTCTGCAATCAAATCTGGATAGGGAAATAACTTAAAATAAAATAAATAAAAATAACAATCTTGAACTAAGAAAGGGAGGTGGATGTGGAGTAGGAGGTTGAGGAGGCGTGGCGATGTAGGTGGAAGCGGGGGTGTAGGTGGAGGAGGTAGCCAACACAGTTAGTTTTTTTTTTTGTTTGTTTTAATTGGGGTAGCCCCCAAAATATTGGGACATATAAAAAAATAAAACAAAGAATAAGTGTACTTGAGTACAAGAATGGATTGTTGACGCCGGTATAATTGTCTATTTTCCACAAGGTACAGACAAGTCTTGTGGGATCCATGCCTGGTTAATTTTAATGAACGTGAGCTTGACCACATTAGCTGTGGACAGGCGGCTGCGCTTGTCTGTGATAACTCCCCCTGCCATGCTAAATACACGTTCAGTAGATACACTGGCTACAGGGCAGACCAGCACCTCCAAGGCGTAAAAGGCAAGCTCAGGCCATGTGCCCAATTTGGAGACCCAGAAGTTGAATGGGGCAGACCCATCAGTCAGTACGTCTAGGTGCGTGCACATATACTGCTCCACCATGTTGCTGAAATGCTGCTTCCTACTAAAACGTTGCATATCTGCTGGTGATGTTGGTTGTTGTGGCGTGGTGACTTACACTGAGGCCCCGATGTCAGTTGGGAATGCCATCAGCAGCACGTCTACCAGCGTGCACTTGTACTCGCACATCTTCTGATCACGCTCCAGTGAGGGAATTAAGGACGACACGTTGTCCTTGTAATGGGGATCCAGCAGGGTGGCCACCCAGTAATCAGCACAAGTTAGAATGTGGGCAACTCGGCGTTTGTTGAGCAGCCACCTCAGCATGTAGTTGCTCATGTGTGCCATGCTGCCCAGAGGCAACGACAAGCTGTCCTCTGTGGGAGGTGTATCGTCTGCATCCTCGGTATCCCCGGTATCCCCCCAGCCATGCTGCAGTAATGGCCCTGAGCTGCTTTGGGTGCCACCCTGCGGTGAACACGGTTCCTCCTCATCCTCATCCTCCTCATCCTGCAGAACTGTGCCCTGGCTGGACAATTGTGTACCTGACCTATGTTGGTGCAGGAACCCACCCTCTGAGCCACTTGAGAATGACTGACCTGATAAACGTGGAATGATCCCTCTTCCTCCTCCTCTTCCTCCTGTGCCACATCCTCTTCTATTATCGCCTGAAGCGTTTTTTCAAGGAGACATAGAAGTAGGATAGTAACGCTGAGAACGCCGTCATCGGCCATGTTGGTGGAGTAGTCGAAACAGCGCAGCAAAGCTCACAGGTCTCGCATGGAGGCCCACTCAGTGGCGGTGAAGTGGTGCTGTTCTGCATAGCCACTCACCCGTGTGTGCTGCAGCTGAAACTCCACTATCGCCTGCTGCTGCTCGCACAGTCTGTCCAGCATGCGCAAGGTGGAGTTCCACCTTGTGGGAACGTCGCATATGAGGCGGTGAGCGGGAAGGCCAAAGTTACTCTGCAGCACAGACAGGCAAGCAGCAGCAGGGTGAGAACTCCGAAAGCGCGCACAGACGGCCCACACTTTCTGCAGCAGCTCTTACATATCAGGGGTAGTTTTTCAAGAATTTCTGCACCACCAAATTCAGCACATACGCCAGGCAAGGGCTTATGGCTCAGTGGCACGAACCACTCATCGGTCTGTTGTTCCATGCCCATCCACAGCTCCTGCGCAGTGTGGGGTTTGTCCCCCAAACAGATGAGTTTCAAAACTGCCAGTAAGAGGTGGAAGAGGAGTAGAAGGAGGAGGAGGCAACAGGAGGCAAAGAGAAATGCCCTGCAATCCTCAGTGGCGGAAGGATTTGCGCCAAACAGCTATCCGCCTCAGGCCCAGCCGCCACTGCATTTACCCAGTGTGCTGTTAGGGAGATATAACCCTGCCCGTGCTTACTGGCCCACATATCAGTAGTTATGTGGACCTTGCCACAGATGGCGTCACGCAGTGCACACCTGATTTTGTCCCCCACTTGTTTGTGAAGGTAAGGGATGAAGGAAAAGTAGTGGTTGCTGGGAACGACGTACTGTGGGACAGCCAATGCCATAAGGTTTTTAAAACTCTCCGTCTCCACCAGACGGAATCACAGCATTTCAAAGGCCAGGAATTTTGAAATGCTGGCATTCAGGGCCAGGGATCGCGGATGGGTAGGGGGGAACTTCCTCTTTCGCTCCATTGTTTGGAAGATGGACAGCTGATGCTGAACCCTGCCATGGGACAATGTGGTGCTGCTTGTTGAAGGTGACAGACGTGGTTGT
Organism: Bufotes viridis; assembly: GCA_033119425.1. Classification (NCBI taxonomy): domain Eukaryota; kingdom Metazoa; phylum Chordata; class Amphibia; order Anura; family Bufonidae; genus Bufotes; species Bufotes viridis. The sequence continues at coordinate 319,354,722 of CM065590.1, forward strand.
GTCGCTGGCACATCCTCTTTTTGCAGGGTGGCCGGTGCCACTGTCACTTCAGAGGTGGAGGAAGAGGCTCAGACTGCAGCAGAAGAATGAGCAGGAGGAGCCTGAGACCTTTCTTGGTTTTGGAGGTGTTTACTCCACTGCAGCTCATGCTTTGCACTTAGATGCCTGGTCATGCAGGTTGTGCTCAGGTTTGGAACGTTTATGCCTCGCTTCAGGCTCTGATTGCACAGTGTGCAGACCACTCGTGTCTTGTCGTCTGCACATTGTCTGAAGAACTGCCATGCCAGGGAACTCCTTGGAGCTGGCTTTGTTATGCTCAGTCCCTGGGTGCGGTGGGCAGTAGCAGGTGTACTGTCTAGGGGACGGCCGCTCTACTTTTGCACCCTGTTCCCTCTTTTGCTGTGTTGGTGGCTTTGCGCGACTACCGCCTCTCCCTCCGAACTGCACAGGTTACTCATATGACCTTGATTCTATGTGGGGTCTAGGACCTCATCGTTCTCCACATCATCTTCCACCCAGTCTTCACACCTGCCCTCCTTGTCGGCTTGCACACTGCAGAAAGCCGCAGCAGTTGGCACCTGTGTTTCGTCATCATCAGAGACGTGCTGCGGTGGTCTTCCCATGTCAACATCCTCAAACATAAGTGGTTGGGCATCGGTGCACTCAATCTCTTCAACTTCAGGGGCAGGGCTAGGTAGATGGCCCTGGAAAACCCTGCCATCAGAGTCATCAAAAAGCATAAGAGACTGCTTCATGACTTGGGACTCCGACTGCTTGGCTGATTTGCAAGGGGGTGAGGGGCTAGATAGATGCCCATGGCCTGCAGGTGCCAAATCTGAGCTTTCAGCAGTGGACTGGGTGGGAGACAATGTGAAGGTACTGGAGGCACTGTCAGCCACCCAATCTACTAGCAACTGTACTTGTTCTGGCCTCACCATTCGTAGAGCGGCATTCGGGCCTACTAAATAATGCTGAAGGCTCTGTCGTCTACGTGCACTTGAGGATGGTGTTTCATTTGGGCTTGTAGCTGGCACTAATCGACCACGTCTTCTCCCTACAACAGGAGCTCCACCAACAAAGCAGCACCCCTACCAGGGCCATGTCCCTTATTTGACGCTCTCCTCATTTTTTGCGATCACCCACCGAAGTAACAGGCGTTTTTACTAAATTTAGTTCCCTGTCAGCAATGCAGAGCAGGGGGTTTTTCACCGGCAAAAATTGGTTAATATCACCTACCAATGGAACAGACGATTTTTAGATATTTACGTTCCTGTCACCTATGCAGAGCAGGGGTTTGTATACGACAAAACTGGGTTAATGTCACCCAAGAATGTAACAGACAATTTTTAGAAATTTACCTCCCTGTCACCTATGCAGAGCAGGGGTTTGTATATGGCAAAACTGGGTTAATGTCACCCAAGAATGTAACAGATGATTTTTAGAAATTTACCTCCCTGTCACCTATGCAGAGCAGGGGTTTGTGTACGGCAAAACTGGGTCAATGTCACCCAATAATGTAACAGACGATTTTTAGAAATTTACCTGCCCGTCACCTATGCAGAGCAGGGGTTTGTATATGGCAAAACTACTGGGTTAATGCCACCCAAGAATGTAACAGACGATTTTTAGAAATTTATGTCCCTCTCACCTATGCAGAGCAGGGGTTTGCATACTGCAAAAATTGTTCAATGTCATCCACCAATTTGATAGACCAATTGTAGAAATTTATTTCCCTGTCATCTATGCAGAGCAGTTTTTTTTACTGCAAAAATGGGTTAATGTCACCTAATGTAACAGACGAATTTTTGAAAATTATTGCCCTGTCTGCTATGTAGAGCAGGGGTATAAAACAGCAAAAAATGGGTTAGTCACCCAACAATGGAACAGACAAATTTTTAAAACTATTGCCCTGTCTGCTATGCAGTGCAGGACGCAAAGGTACCTTATTGCCCAAAAATGGTGTTTTTGTGTAGTGTCATTTAACCCCTCCAGGACCCTGGACGAGAATACTTGTCCTAACTGAGTGGTACTTAGCGCATTAAGACGAGCATTCTCATCCTATAGTTAAACTGTCACCATATCTGCAGACATGGTGACAGCGCTGAGACCCCAGCTGTTACACACAGCCAGGGGTCTCAGCTAACCGGCCGGGGACCAATCAGAGCGGTCCCCAGCCAGCGATCGCTCTGATTGATTGGCTAGTCTGTACAGACTAGCCAATCAGAGACATGTAATGCCGGGCCAAAGGTTCTGATCCCCGCAGTCTGTGACTCCGGGAATCAGAACCTTATAAAATTTATAAACAATTTCCCCAATGACCCCCCAAGCCCTCAATGTCCCCCTGATTTGCCCCCTATGGTGGAACGGCGTGCGCGCAGTGCAGGAGGCGGGCGGTGCTGCATGCGGAATCGCGATCCACCGCCCGCCTCCTCTGTAATATTCATTGGTGGCCAGTGGTTAGCAGAGTTTCAGCACATTGCTGACAATGCTAAAAATGGCTGGCATCTGTGCTTGTACTGATGCCAGCCGTTTAATCCCTTCCATGTCGCAGCCCCCGGACAGGATGGGATTACAGAGGGAGGGAGCTCCCCGGCCTCCCCATCACCCGCTGCCCAGTTCTGGCAGCAGGTGATGGTTACCATGGCAACAGGACGCCTTCAGAGGCGTCCTGCTTGCCATGGTAATAGTAACTCTGATCAGACTTCTGCTAAAGGCAGAAGTCTGACCAGACAGTGTAAAGTACAAAATACAGTACAGTACACTATATACTGTACTGTATTATATAGTTATATAGACACCAGACCCACTGGATCTTCAAGAAACAAGTTGGTCTGAGACAAAAAAAAAGCAAAAAAAAAACACATCACTGAATACAAATTAAAAAATAAAATACTCTACACATATTAAGTATCGCCGCGTCCGTAAAAACCTGCTCTATAAAAATATCACATGACCTAACCCCTCAAGTAAATACCACAAAAAACAACAAAAGAAGGTTAAAAAAAGCTATTTTTTTGTCACCTTGCATCACAAAAAGTGTAATACCAAGCGATTAAAAAGTTGTATGCCTCCCAAAATAGTACCATTCAAACCGCCATCTCATCATTTTTTTTTTTTTAAATGCTGTTATTGTGTTTAAGTAAAATAAATAAAAAAACAGTATACATACAGTATTAGGTATCGGCGCGTTGTAAAAACCTCCTTTATAAAAATATCATATGATCCAACCACTCAGGTAAATACCGTAATTTTTTTAAAATAAAAACTATGTCAAGAAAATCATTTTTGTCACCTTACATTACAAAAACTGTAATAGCAAGCGATCAAAAAGTTATATGCACTCAGAAAATCAAACCATCATCTTATAGTGCAAAAAATGATACCCTACATAGGACAGTCGCCCCAAAAAATAAAAAAATATGTCTCTCAGACTATGGAAACATTAAAACATGATTTTTTTTGTTTCTAAAATGATATTATTGTGTAAAACTTAAATAAAAAGTATACATATTAGGTATTGTCGCATTTGTAACAACCTGCTCTATAAAACTAACAGATAACCTAACCCCTCAGGCGAACACAGAAAAAAAATATATATAAATACCGTGTCAAAAGTCATTTTTGTCACCCTAAATCACATAAAGTGTAATAGCAAGCGACCAAAATGTCATATGTACCCAAAGATAGTGCCAATCAAACCGTTATCTCATCCCGGAAAAAATTAGCCCCTACATAAGACAGTCGCCCAAAAAATAAAAATTTAAAATATGGCTTTCAGAATGTGGAGACACTAAAAAATTATTTTTTTCAAAAATGCTTTGTTATGAAAAACTGAAACAAAACCCCCCAAAAAGTAGTCATATTTGGTATTGTCGCGTCCGTAACAACCTGCTCTATAGAAATAGCACACGATCTAACCTGTCAGATCAACTATGTAAATAACAAAAAATAAAAACGGTCCCAAACCAGCTGTTTTATTCATATTTTCAATTTTAATCCGTTTTTCCAGTAACAAAGCAAGGGTTAACAGCCAAACAAAACTCAATATTTATTGCCCTGATTCTGTAGTTTGCAGGTGTCGAAAAAACAGTCCAACAAATTCCGCCTTCCAAAAACCATATGGCATTCTCTTCATTCTGTGCCCTGCCGTTTGGCCGTACAGCAGTTTACGACCACATATGGGGTGTTTCTGCAAACTACAGAATCAGGGCAAAAAATATTGAGTTTTGTTTGGCTGTTAACCCTTGCTTTGTTACTGGAAAAATGGATTAAAATGGAAGATTTTCCCAAAAATCCAAATTCTGAAATTTCATCTCCATTTGCCAATAACTCTTGTGGAAAACCTAAAGGGTTAATGACGCTTGTAAAATCAGTTTTGAATACCTTGAGGGGTGTAATTTAAAAAATGGGGTCATTTTGGGTGGTTTGTATTATGTAAGCCTCACAAAGTGACTTCAGACCTGAACTGGTACCTAAAAAGGGGGTTTTTGAAAATTTCTGAAAAATTTCAAGATTTGCTTCTAAACTTCTAAGCCTTGTAATGTCCCCAAAAAATTAAATGGCATTCCCAAAATGATTGATACATGAAGTAGACATATGGGGAATGTAAATTAATAACTTTCTTTGGTGGTATTAGTATGTATTATAGAAGTAGAGAAATTGAAACTTGGAAAGTTGGAAATTTTTCAAAATTTTAGGTAAATTTGGTATTTTTTTTATAAATAAAAATGAAATTTTTCGACTCCATTTTACCACTGTTATGAAGTACAATATGTGACGAAAAAACTGTCTCAGAATGACCTGGATAAGTAAACGCGTTTTAAATTTAATCACCACATAAAGTGACACTGGTCAGATTTGCAAAAAATGGCCGGGTCCTTAAGGTGAAATAAGGTTGGGTCCTTAAGGGGTTAAAGCAATTTTTTTCTCTCTGCTTGTGAGGGGGAGTGGCTTGGCCTACCAGGTGCTATAAATTAGACCACTGAACTCTCCCAGAGCTTGCTCTACCTGAGGCTTGCTTTAGGGTACGTTCACACGACGACAATTGTCGCGCGACAAAAAGTCGCGCGACAAATAGGGCACAACTTCACTGCAACATTTGTCGCGCGACATTTTGTCGCACGACAATTTTTATAATGGGAGTCTATGGTGTCGCATTGCGACATGCAACATGCTGCGACTGCGACGCGACAGTCGCAGAAAAACCCATCTTGAATGGATTTTCTCCGACTTTGGTGTCGCAGTCGCAGCATGTCGCATGTTGCACTGCGACACCATAGACTCCCATTATAAAAATTGTCGCGCGACAATAGTGCGACTTTTTTTCGCGCGACAATTGTCGTCGTGTGAACTTACCCTTACTAAGTGGAGTTTAACCCCTTAAGGCCGGGGGTTTTGGGATTTTTGCGTTTTTGTTTTGCGCTCCCTGCCTTCCAAAAGCCATAACATTTTTATATTTCCGCTCACATAGCCATATGACGGCTTGTTTTTTGCGGGACAAGTTGTACTTTTTAACGCTACCATTTATTTTTGCATGTGATGTAGTGGGAAACGGGAAAAAAATTCCAAATGGGGTTATATTGCAAAAAAAAAGCAATTTCACCACAGTTTTACGGGTTTTTAAATTACAACGGTCGATTTGCAATAAAACTGACTGGTTAATTTTATTCTTCAGGTCAGTACGAATCCGGCAATACCTAATATGTATAGTTTTTCTTGCATTTTGATAGTGAAAAAAAAATTAAAAGTGGGAATTTTTTTATTTTATTTTTTTGTCGCCATGTTTTGACCCCTATAACTTTTTTGTAATTTTGCGTACGGAGCAGTGTAGGGGCTCATTTTTTGCGGGGCAATCTGAACTTTTAAATGATACCATAATGGGGTGCGTATGATGTTTTGATCACTTTTTATTCATTTTTTTTAGGAAATGAAGCGTCCAAAAATGGCAAATTAGCCATTTGGACGCTTTTTTTTCGTTTTTATGTTTACCGTATGGTGAATATTTTTTAATATTATTATAGTATGGGCGTTTTCGCACATTGCGACACCCATTATGTGTAATTTTTTTATTCTTTTATTTATTTTATTTTCATTTTGGGGAAAGGGGGGTGATTTGAATTTTTATATTTTTTTTATTTTATTTTTATTTTTTAAACTTTTTTTTTTTTTTACCACTTTCTTATAGTTCCCATAGGGAACTATAAGATGCAATCATCAGATTGCTATTCTCATATATTCCAATGCAATAGCATTGGAATATATGAAAAATCAGCATATTTCTATGGAGCCTATTACAGTCATAGGCTCCATAGGAATACTGTAGTAACCTAGGTTTCATTCACAGAAACCTAGGGTACTAAATGCATGCCCGGCTCCCCTTGTGGCCATCAGGGAGCCGAGCACAAACCGAAGTGAAACTTTCGGTTTGTGCTCCATCAGATGCCGTGGTCAGGATTGACCACGGCATCTGAGGGGTTAAATGTCCGCGATCGGCATCGCTGCCGGTCGCGGACATGAGCTGCGGGTGTCAGCTTGATGAATCAAGAATTTACCCGCAGCGCGGGCGCCATCTTTAAAGTGCGGACGAAGGGCGTACATGTACGCCCTTCGTCCTTAAGGGGTTAAAGAAACCGGAGTTCTAATGCTGAGTGTCATTTTATGGGATTGCAAGTGACTGAGTGTGGTTTGAAGCTGAGATCCTAGAAAGTTAAGTACTTGCAGTTTAGTTCTGCCATTTTTTTTTACTCTGTTGTGTAGTGTCATTTAAAGCAGTTTTTTTTTTTTCTCTGCTTGTGAGGGGGATTGGCTTGGCCTACCAGGTGCTATAAATTAGACCACTTAACTCTCCCAAAGCCTGCTCTACCTGAGGCTTGCTTTACTAAGTGGAGTTTAAAGAAACCGGAGTTTTTAAGAAAAGGATCAAGAAACAAAGATTCATTAGATCTTCCTTGTATATTGTTGGCTTGATTCTAGCTAGTCTTCCTACTACTGTAAGGGGACCACATTAAGTAAGAATCTTATCACTGCCCTATATTGTATTTTTTTTCTCTTTTCCTGCGTAATCCCCAGCCGTTCGAGGGTGTATATGTTTGTTAAAAATGTGAGCAAATTACCCATTTGGAATCGCACATTGAGTCTCTAAACAGGCGAGTTGCATCACTGAAAGCCACTGACAATTTGGAAAAGAGTTTGCTGCTCAAAGAGCAAGCACTCTATGGAGCAGATAAGGGGGAGAGTGACAGTGAGGAGGCTCAGGAGAGTGAGGTAGTGAGCTGGGTAACAGTAAGAAAGTGGGGTAGAGGGAAGAGTGCCAGGAAGGCTAGCCCTGATCTGCACACCCCAACAAATTTGCACGGTTGGCAGATGAGGGGTATTTCAGTTCAGGGACGGCACCACTGCAGCCGGACACTTCCTCTGCCAGTCAGGGGAATGTCAGCTCCAGTAAGCAGGGGGCAGGGCAGGCCAGACAGGTGCTGGTAGTGGGAGACTTCATTATTAGGGGAACAGATAGGGCGATATGTCACAAAGATCGTGATCGCCGAATAGTGTGCCGTCTTCCTGGTGCTAGAGTTAGACACATCGCGGATCGGGTTGACAGATTAATGAGAGGGGCTGGAGAAGATCCAACGGTCATGGTCCATATCGGAACCAATGACAAAGTTAGAGGTAGGTGGAGAGTACTTAAAAATGATTTCAGGGATTTAGGTGAAAAGCTTAGGGCAAGGACCTCAAAGGTAGTATTTTCTAAAATACTGCCTGTACCACGAGACACACAAGAAAGGCAGCGGGAGATTAGGGAGGTTAAGAAGTGGCTCAAGAACTGGTGTAGGAAGGAGGGGCTCGGGTTCCTGGAGAACTGGGCCGACTTCTCTGTTGGCTACAGGCTCTATCGTAGGAATGGGCTGCACCTCAATGTGGAAGGGGCAGCTGTGTTGGGGAGAAAGATGGCTAGTAGGTTGGAGGAGTGTTTAAACTAGGGACTGGGGGGGGGGTACTTACATTATAGGAGGGGAAGATAGTGCAGATAGAGACCAGGGGCGAGGTAGTGTGACGGGGGGAGGAATGGAAGGGGGGACTAGAACAGTTCAGAATTAAAGGTGTAGGGTAAAAAATATACATAAACCTCTCAAATGTATGTATACTAATGCCCGAAGCCTGACTAACAAGACTGGTGAACTGGAATTAGTGATGTGTGAGGAGGATTATGACATAGTGGGAATAAATGAGACATGGCTGGATGATAGCTATGACTGACTGGGCAGTTATTATAAAAGGTTACAATCTGTTTAGAAATGATTGCCAAAACCGGAAAGGGGGAAGGGTCTGCCTTTTGTGAAGTCCTGTCTAAAGCCCACAATTCGAGAAGACATCTGTGAGGGACATGAACATGTGGAGTCACTGTGGGTAGAAATACATGGAGGCAAAAACAATAATAAATTACAAATAGGAGTTTATTATAAACCACCTAATATACCAGAGTCCACAGAAAATCTATTACTAAACGAAATAGGTGAGGCGGCAAATCATAATGAAGTCGTTATTATGGGGGACTTCAACTACCCAGATATAGACTGGGAAACTGAAAGCTGTACATCCCATAAAAGAAAAAAGGTTCTTGGCAATAGCCAAAGACAATTACCTTTCCCAACTGGTTCAGGACCCAACTTGAGGGACGGCCATACTGGACTTAGTATTAACCAATAGACCTAATAGAATAACAGATACAGTTGTGTTCAAAGTTATTCAACCCCCAATGCTGTAAAGGGTTTTAGGGAATTTAGTGTACATTTGTAATTGTGTTCAGAATGAAATCTTACAAGGACTTTTTAAAGAACCAAATGCAACTAAAATGACATCAATTGTTTTTGTGATACAGTATTAAATGTTTTTTTTTTGTGATTTCTTCATTGACACAATTATTCAACCCCTTAAAGACTACCACTCTTAAGAACAGAGGTTCATTCAAGTGTTTTCAATCAGGTATTAAAAACACCTCTGGATGTCAAGGAGCAGCAATCAAGCATAATAAGCACCAATTAGGCAGATGTAAAATGACTGTGATACTCAGCTCCTTCTAGACATTTACTGGTGTGTTTACAAACATGGTGAAGTCAAGAGAATGGTCCAGGAAGACAAGAGAAGAGGTGATTTCTCTTCACAGGAAGAGCAATGGCTATAAGAAAATTGCAAAGATGTAAAACATACCAAGAGACACCATAGGAAGCATCATTCGCAAAGGCAAAGGGCACTGTTGAAACGCTACCTGGTCCTGGCAGAAAGAAGATGCTGACTTCGACTGCTGTGCGCTACCTGAAGAGCAAAGTGGAGAAAAGTCCCTGTGTGACTGCTGAGGAACTGATTTGTCAGATGCGGGTACTGAAGTTTCAGCTCAGACAATAAGGCGAACACTGCGTAAAGAAGGCCTCCATGCCAGAACTCCCAGGCACACCCCCTTGCTGTCTCCAAAGAATAAGAAGAGTCGACTGCAGTATGCCAAAAGTCATGTGGACAAACCACAAAAGTTTTGGGATAGTGTTCTGTGGACTGATGAAACAAAATTAGAACTGTTTGGGCCCATGGATCAACGCTATGTTTGGAGGAGGAAGAACAAGGCCTATGAAGAAAAGAACACCTTGCCTACTGTGAAGCATGGCGGGGGGTCAATCATGCTTTGGGGCTGTTTTGCTTCTACAGGTACAGGGAAGCTTCAGCGTGTGCAAGTTACCATGAATTCTCTTCAGTACCAGGAGATATTGGATGAAAATGTGATGCAGTCCGTCACAAACCTGAGGCTTGGGAGACATTGGACCTTTCAACAAGACAATGATCCCAAGCATACCGCCAAGTCCACTAGAGCATGATTGCAGATTAAAGGCTGGAACATTTTGAAGTGGCCATCGCAGTCACCAGACTTAAATCCGATTGAGAACCTCTGGTGGGACTTAAAGAAAGCAGTTGCAGCGCGCAAGCCTAAGAATGTGACTGAACTGGAGGCTTTTGCCCATGAAGAATGGGCGAAGATACCCGTAGATCGCTGCAAGACACCTGTGTCAAGCTATGCTTCACGTTTAAAAGCTGTTATAACTGGAAAAGGATGTTGTACTAAGTACTAAGTTTGTATGTCACTTGGGGGTTGAATAAAACTGATAGTGATGTGAACACAGAAAATACATTTGTGGTTATTTCATTATAAATGTTATGTTATATTTGTCTGACTTACAAGTGCCTCTTTGATTTAATTGTAAACAAGATGACTGAAATGATCAAAATCAATATCAAACTGGCCAAAACACTCAATTTCAGTGGGGGTTGAATAATTTTTGAACACAACTGTATGCAGGTTGGGGGACACCTACGAAACAGTAACCATAAAGTAATAACCTTCCAATTATAGCAATAACAAATGACAAAACAGGTGCACTCTGCGGTCTTACTAAGCCCTCAAACTAATGTTAAAATTGAGAGGTTAGTCAACATGTCCTGCAGAGGAGGACATGTCTTAAGCCCGAGCACCACGCCAGGGTCTCTCAAGTATCTCGGGACCGAACACTCGCCTACCTGTGCCATATGGGCAATACCAGGGGCCAGGGGCCAGTGGGCAAAATTACAGGAATGTATTAGGCCGACTCACAGCAGACTCCTCAGTTACCTCCAGCATGTAACCATGGGAGGAGGGAGAAGGCTGTGAGCCCCACCCAAGACTGGCTGATATGGCCCAGGCCTCACAGGTGCACCTAGGCCAATGCGGCCATTTATGCACTGCGCCCCCATCGAAACGTCACAGATCTGGCGATTATGTGTCATCTGACACTGATGATTTTGGCGATACGGCGGCTTCTTCTAGATATGGCGACGATGAAGATAGACTCTCAGAGCAAGAATTTTCAGAGGGCAGAAGGAAATTTTATTTCTCTTCTGAAGATATGCCGGAGCTCTTAAAAACAGTCAGGGCTACTATGGGGGTGGAGGAGGTACAATCTACTCCGTCAGTACAGATGAGATGTTCGGAGGTCTCAGGGTGAAGAAAACCAAAGTCTTCCCTATTAATGAAAACATCAAAGGGATGATTTTAGATGAATGGGCCGACCCAGAAAAACGGCTAGGAGTTTCTGAAACCTTCCAAAATCGGTTACTTTTTGATCAGGAAGAGGCTAAAACTTTCAATACTATCCCCAAAACTGATGCCCAGGTAGCTAAAGTCAATAAGAAGACCAGCCTACCCTTTGAGGATGCCTTACAACTCATAGACCCGATGGATAGGAAGGACGACGGTCTATTGAGAAGATCATGGGAGGTGGCCATGTAGAAGCTTAAATCTGACATAGCAGCCACCTCGGTAGCCAGATCTATGTTTGTTTGGCTCTCAGAATTAGAGAATAGGGCTGCCAGCGATTCTCTCATTGAGGAGATTCTTGGCGCCATCCCTCTCCTAAAGTCGGCTACCGCTTTCTTAGCTGACTCATCCTCTGAGTCAGTACGCTTCGCAGCAAGGGATGTGGGTCTGTTTAATGCGGCCCACCGTGCCTTGTGGGTCAAGTTTTGGTCTCGGTATAAGGTGTCGAAATCCAGACTTTGTGCCATTCCGTTTTCAGGGGAATACATCTTTGGCACTGAATTGGACAAAATTTGGGAAAAAGCTTCCTATAAAAAGAAAGGGTTCCCGGAAGAGAGAGTTTATAAAAGAAAGTATCCCTTTTGTGCCCCTTCCAACCAAAATAGACAATACAGTGGTAAGGGCAAGTCAGGCCGTTTCAGCTATCCCAGAAAGGAAACGAAAACCAGTGACATCAGAGTAGGAGGGAGATTGAGGATGTTTCTTTCCCGTTGGGAGGAAATATCCTCAAACTCGTGGGCCCTGACGATTATAAAGTCAGGCTACAGAATCCAGTTCTCCACCCTTCCCCCAAAGAGGTTTTTAGTCCCCAAAATTGCGGTCCCAGGCCCAATCATCCAATTCGCAAAGGTATTCAGGAACTACTTTCAAAAGGATGTGGGAAGGGATTCTATTTGAACCTCTTCCTAGTAAAAAAGAAAGAAGGTTCCTACCGAACCATCATAAACTTAAAACTCTTGAGCAGGTACATCGCCTACCAAAAATTCAGCATGTAAACCTTAAAATCAATAGTCCCTCTGCTACAAGATAACTCGTTAATGTGCACGGTCAATCTGACCGACGCTTATTATCACGTCCCGATACACCTCAGTTCTCAGCAATACCTGAGGTTCGCAGTCAGGGACCATCTAGGCAAGATTTACCATTTCCAATTCACCTCTCTTCCCTAACTAATGATCGAGGTAGTAGCCCACCTAAGAAAGGAAGGTCTGACAGTCTTCCCATATTTGGACGACTTTCTGATAACAAACAGCTCCGCTCCCTTGCTGCAGAGGGATCTGAAGTTCTTCCAAGTTCTTCCTTCAAACCTTGAAGAGGCTAGGATGGCTGATCAATATAGGGAAATCACAGTTAATACCGACAGCAAGAATCCAGTTCTTGTGGGTCATTCTAGACTCCCAAAGACAGCTAACCTGTCTGCCCCTGAACAAGATCCAGGACATCCAAAAGAAGATTACTATGTTCAACTCCAAGAAGTCCTACTCCATCAGGGACTCAATGAGTCTCCTGGGAATCCTTACATCCTGCATACTATCCGTTCAGTGGTGCCAGATCCACTTCCGAACCCTACAGATGTGGATCCTCAGGGTTTGGGACAGATGGGATTCTTCCCTAGACCAAAAGGTGATCATCCCTCATAGGATAAAATCCTCCCTCCTTTGGTGGAAGAACAAAGTCAACATCTCCAGGGGCGTGACATGGATGAGAATTCCGTACATCCAGATCACCACGGATGCAAGCCAGAGCGGCTGGGGTGCGAAAGTTGGAGATGTCTACTACCAAGGAACCTGACCCGAGTCAGTCAGTCTCCAGTCGTCAAATTTTCGAGAGTTGATGGCAGTTTGGGAAACATTAAAGAGAGCCAAATCTCATCTTCGGGGCCATCACATAAGGATCCTGTCAGACAATACGACAGTGATAAAATATTTAAACCATCAGGGAGGCACAGGATCACACAGCCTGCTAGATTTATCAGCAAGAATTTTTGACTGGGCAAAGGCGAATGTACAATCGGTGTCAGCAGTCCATATAAAGGGGTCTTTAAATGTAGAAGCAGACTACTTAAGCCGGAAAAAGATAGACCACTCAGAATGGTCCTTAAACAAAGGGGTCCTCCTGATGCTGACAGACAAATGGGGCAGACCAGAATTGCCATTTTTTTGTTCCCTGAATCCCAGAGACAGCCTGGAGATTCTGGACGCGTTCTCTTTCAGATGGAGTCGAAGTGTCTATTACTCCTTCCATCCTCTTCCACTAATTCCGAAGGGTGGTACAGAAGATCCTTCAAGACAAGGCTTCAGTAATACTAATTATGCCCTACTGGCCGAAAAAGAGCTGGTTCCCAGTCTTATGGAATCTGGCCAACTAGGATCCTTGGATCCTCCCAAGGAGTAGGGATATCCTATACCAGGGTCCAATCCTTCATCCAGACCCGGATTTCCTTAACCTAGCAGCCTGGATCCTGAAGCCCAGATCCTTAAACATCAGGGATTGTCGGATGCAGCAATTTACACCCTATAAGCCTCCAGGAAGAAAGTCACTTTCTCAATTCACTTAAAAATATGGAAGAGATTCTGTTCTCGGCCCGGATTACCTTAGCCAAATACTTCCGCTCCCAATATCCAATTATTTCTGGATTTATTACAAAAAGTATTTGACTTGGGGTTGAGACCATCCACCCACAAAGTCCAGGTATCAGCCCTCAGTTGCTTTTATGACACTGAATTGGCGAATCACAGGTTGATAAGATTTATAATGGCGATAACAAGGTTACGACCGACTCTGAGGTCCCATGTTCCCACCTGGGATTAAGATATTGTCCTCAAAGGATTATCACGTCCCCCATTCGTTTAAGATCTTTAAAGACTGCATTTCTGGTGGCCATCAACTTGGCCAGAAGAATGAGTGAACTCCAAGCACTCTCTATTAGGGAGCCCTACTTGCAGATCTTGGATAATTCTAAAACTAGATACGTGTTTTTTACCAAAAGTGGTTTAGAAATTTCATAAAGACCAGGAGATCACGCTCCCTTCCTTGTTCAACAATCCATCAGATGATCGGGAGTCGACCCTTCACTCGCTGTATGTTAGGCGAGCAGTTCTTGATTACTTAGAGGTTACAAAAGAGTTCAGGAAATTGGACTGCCTCTTTATCCAGTTTGGGGGAAGAAACAAGGGTCAGAAGGTCTCTAAATCCTCCATTGCCAGATGGATCAAAACTACCATCTCTACCTGTTTTTCCTTACAGAATTTATCCTGCCCTGATAACCTCAAAGCCCACTCCACGAGGGCAATGTCCTCTTCTCAGGTAGAAAGAGCGGGTGTTTCCCTTGAGGAAATTTGTAAGGCAGCCACTTGGTCCAGCATCCATACTTTTGCTAAACATTATAGATTGGACCTTTTCAAAAATACTGATATATCTTTTGGACAAAAAGTCCTTCAGACCGTGCGTCCCCCTTAAAACATATATTGTATATCTCCTTGTGTGGCCGTCGGGGTGATGCTATGGAAAGCCGGAATTAGTACTTACCCGGTAATTCATTTTCCATGAGATCACCACGACGGCCCTTATTTCCCTCCCAATTTTTCCCCTTTTTTGAGGGTTGATATGAAGTAATATCTTCTCCATTACTTTCTTTATTTTCATCACGTGTGTGTCCACCACCTATTACTCTGGTGCTTGGTGGAGGGAGGGGGGTATTTAAACCTCTCTCTGCTTCCTGACCCTACAATAGACAGGCGAATTTTAAAACACCCAGGGACTCTTTCTGGCCACAATAGTGATGGAAAAGTTGTTTCAAGGGGACTAACACCTGGAATGTGGAATGCTGGAGTGGGATCCATTGCAAAACTGCCATGGAAAATTACTTAGTTGACGCAGAGTGTGGTAAGTTAAATTCGCAATGCGATTAGTATAACCTGCATTAATCGCATTGCGAATTCAACTTAGAGCTGGGTTCCTAATGGTTGTATTGCTAGAATTATATAATGAAGATTGAGAATATAGCGCTATATTCTCAATCTTCGTTATATTCTAGCAATACAACCATTAGGAACTCAGATCTAAGTTGTAATCGCAATGCGATTAATACAGGTTATATTAATCGCATTGCGATTACAACTACTAACACTGCAGCTTCAGAATCAATCTAAGATGGATGCCGTCCTTGCTTTTTCATAGGAGGGTCTGGGAGGGAGGGTATGCTGATTGGCTGGAATGTGTCTGCTGACTGTGAGGTACAGGGTCAAAGTTTGCTCAATGATAAAGTATAGGGGCGAACGAGATTGCATATGTTCAGCCGCCGCGGCGGACGCGAACAAGCGAATAGTTCGGGACATTACTAGTGACAGACCAAATTCTGACACACCAAACTCCCAGTTTAACACACCAAACAACTGCAAACAGTCCATTTGAACATCCGCAAACTCCCCATTTGCACAAGGTTGGATACCAAGCTAGCCATGTCCCGTTCCTTGCCCTCACTGATGTCATTGAAGGTCTCTTCCTCCACCCAGCCACGTACAACACCAAGGGTCCCCGAAAGGTGACAACAAGCCCCCTGGGACGCCTGCTGTGGTTGGTCTTCCACCTCCTCAAAGCCACCTTCCTCCTCTGACTCCTCTTCTTCAGACTCTTCTCTCTGCGTTGCCGCAGGTCCAGCAATCGACGACGACAAGGCTGCTTCTGGTGGTGATGGTGACCACAACTCTTCCTCTTCATGCTCATCTACGGCCTGATCCAGCACTTTTCGCAGGGCACGCTCCAGAAAAAACTCATATGGGATGAGGTCGATGATGTTGTCTTGGGTTTGACTGACCAGGTTTTTCACTTCCGCAAAAGGACGGATGAGCCTACAGCCATTGTGCATGAGCGTTCAGTAACGCGGCCAAAAAATACCCAGCTCCGCGGAGGCTGTCCTCTTTTTTTTTAAATAAATCAGGTGCCGGTGTATGGAATAGATTTTAAGAACCGGGAGATGGAAAAAGATGCTTGGTCGGTCCTCTTACTTCCAATTTGGGGCACTGTGCGTGCGCCGTGTAATGTACTGTGCAATCCCAATATTAGTGGTATGTTAAGTAGTACTATTCCTATCAGTTTAATCCCTGTTACATCCCCTATCAGGGGATGTGTATGGAATAGATTTTAGGAAAAAGATGGAAAAAGATTCTTGGTTGGTACTGCTACATACAATTTGGGGTACTGCGCGTACGCCTTGAAATGTATTGTGCCACCAGATATGAGTGGTGTGTTAAGTAGTACTATTCCTATCAGGGGCCGGTGTATGGAATAGATTTTAGACAACTGCAAAGAGTTGTCAACAGTTGACACACTCATGACATAAATTTTATTGCTCTATGCGTCAATGTTGGTGTAGTGATGACTGTGCTTGTGCGCACGTTTGGGCGATTGCAGGCAATGTTTTTTTTGTCAAAGCCTATGGTTGTACTGAGGTAGTTCAGTGACAGTTAAGTGACCCAGAAAACAATGATTCTGCAGTATGGGCCAATTGTTGGCCTAGTAGGCTTTAATGATCACCTGATGATCACAAAGAAAATTAATGTTTTTTCTATGCAAAATTATCCAGCCGATCGCTTTTGGTCTGTTCACAATGAAGCAACGACCTTATCATCTGGGGTGTGCCAACATTGCCATTGCCAACACTCTCATAAAGGTGGTCACTTCATTGTGATACGCAAGCCCCTTCACCACAACAAGGTAACGATTATGAAGGGGAATTTAAACATGTATGTGCCTTTTTTTTTTCTGCAGCCACAGTGCAACAGAAAAATTAGGCATGTACACATGCCATAAAAATTAGGTATTGTTGCAGCGGCCAGAAAAATTTATGTTTTCCAGGCAGAAAGTGCACTAAAACATTGTGACTTAAACCCTAGTTGGTGGCGGATAAGTCATGCAAGTCATCCGGCATGCAAAGATAAAATACAGCCTGTGGACCATTTTTAGCCCAAGGCAGCTCATCTCATCAGGCCTTTTTTAGTCAAATGTATCCCCCACTGTCAGTCCCTTTGGGATCCATGCCTCATTCATCTTAATAAAGGTGAGGTAATCTAGACTTTTTTGACCTAGATGACTTCTCTTCTCCGTGACATTACCTCCTGCTGCACTGAAGGTAGTTTGACAGGACACTTGAAGCAGGGCAAGCCAGAAGTTCTATTGCAAATTGGGATAGCTCAGGCCACAGGTCAAGCCTGCACACACAGTAGTCAAGGGGTTCATCGCTCCTCAGAGTGTCAATCTCTGCAGTTAAGGCGAGGTAGTCTGCTACCTGTTGGTCAAGTCGTTCTGTGAGGGTGGACCGCGAAGGGCTGTGGCGATGCGTAGGACTTAAAAAGCTCCGCATGTCCTCGCTGGGATGCCTGCTGTGGTTGTTCTTCCTCCTCCTCAAAGCCACATTCCTCCTCTGACTCTTCTTCCTCAGACTCCCCTACCAGTGTTGCTGCAGGTCCAGCAAGTGATGCTGATACGGCTGTTTCAGGTGGTGATGGTGACCACAACTCTTCCTCTTCACGCTCATCTACAGCCTGATCAAGCACTCTTCGCAGGGCACGCTCCAGGAAGAAAACAAATGGGATGATGCCGCTGATGGTGCCTTCAATGCAACTGACTAGGTTTGTCACCTCCTCAAAAAGACACATGAGCCTACAGGCATTGCGCATGACCGGCCAGTAATGTGGCAAAAACAATTCCCAGCTCTGCAGAGGTTGTCCTAGCACCCCGGTCATACAAATACTCGTTGACGGCTTTTTCTTGTTGGAGCAGGCGGTCGAACATTAGGAGTGTTGAATTCCAACGTGGCATGTTGTTTCGGCGCTGGATATCTGAAAAGTGCGCCATGGCCATGTAGGAACGCCTGAAATGGCCACACACCTTCCTAGCCTGCTTGAGGACATCCTGTAAGCCTGTGTACTTGTGCACAAAGCGTTGTACAATCAGATTCAACACATGTGCCATGCGCGGCACATGTGTCAACTTTCCCAAATTCAATGCCGCCAACAAATTGCTTCCGTTGTCACACACCACTTTGACGATCTCCAGTTGGTGCGGAGTAAGCCAGTGATCCACCTGTGCGTTCAGGGCGGACAGGAGTGCTGGTCCGCTGTGACTCTCTGCTTTCAGGCAAGTCAACCCCAAGACGGTGTGACACTGTCGTATCCGGGATGTGGAATAGCCCCTGGGGAGCTGGGGGGTGCAGTTGAGGATGTGGAGCAAGACGCTGCAGCAAAAGAGGACTCAGCCGAGGAGGTTGGCGAAGAGGATGGAGTAGGAGAAGTAGAGGAGGTGGCAGCAGGCCTGCCTGTAAGTCGTGGTGGTGTCACCAATAGATATGCCCCAACTATCCGCCGGCGAACAGTTCCCGGCGAACATGGCCTGTTCGCGTTCGCCGCGGCGGGCGAACACATGCGATGTTCGGCCTGCCCCCTATACATCATCATTGAGCAAACTTTGACCCTGTACCTCACAGTCAGAAGACACATTCCAGCCAATCAGCAGCATACCCTCCCTCCCAGACCCTCCTATCTCCTGAACAGCATCCATTTTAGATTCATTCGGAAGCTGCAGTCTTAGTGAGAGGAGGGACAGTGTAGCTGCTGCTGATTTAATTGGGAAATCGATAGCTAGGCTAGTGTATTCAGTGTCCACTCCAGTCCTGAAGGACTCATCTGATCTCTGCTGTAAGGACAGTGTCCTGACAGCACCCCAAAAAGCCCTTTTTAGGGCTGCTACATTAGTCTGCTTTTTTTTTCTCTCCATATATATATATATATATATATATATGGCAGTTGCCTGGCCTGACCGTGTGTGAGGAGCTGCAGGCCCACAGACTGTAGTGTGCCCACTGCCAGTGCCCACCACTCATCCCGTGTGGCACAGGACTTTGCATCAAAAAAAGGCATTTCATTTTTACACTTTAGTGTAATTTCAGTTGCTTGCCTGCTGCCAGTGTGTGTCAGGCCGACTTCCACAGACTGTAGTGTGCCCACTGCCAGTGCCAACCACTCATACCGGGTGGCACAGTAGCTTGCCGATAAATAAGGCATTTAATTTTTACACTTTAGTGTAATTTCAATTGCTTCCCTGCAAGTGTGTGTCAGCTGGACTTCCACCAACTGTAGTGTGCCCACTGCCAGTGCTAACCACTCATACCGGGTTGCACAGTACCTAGCACGCGTAGTACCACTTATCTAAGAAAAAAATGACAGTCAGAGGCAGGCCACCCCGCAGGGGCCGTCATGGTCGGGGTGCTGTGATTTCCACTGTCCCTGGAATAATGCCTAGTGTTCAGAGGCCACGTACCCTGAACCCGAAAAATTCTGAGTACATAGTTGACTGGTTTAGACAGGACACGCAATCTTCAACAGCTTCCGCTAAGAACCTTGACGCACCATCCTCCTCCAGCTCAGCTCCGGTCACCTGCTCTCAAGTTACCACGCTCCCGCCCGCCACCACCACCACCACTACCACCACAGCCGCTTCCCTTGATCCATCAGAGGAGTTATTTACACATCAGTTGGATGCAATTAGTGATACGCAACCATTATTGCCAGATGATGTAGATTACAGGGATATGTCTCAGTCAGGCAGGATTACACACATGGAAGTAAAGTGTGATGATGATGATGATGATGTTGATGTTGTACCCGCTGCTGCTTCCTTTGCTGAGGTGTCAGGTACAAGTGAAGTGGTAGATGATGACGATGTGTCCACGGATGCCACGTGGGTGCCTGCTCGAAGAGAAGAAGAGGAGGAAAGTTCAGAACGGGAGACAGAGAGAAGGAGGAGACGAGTTGGAAGCAGGGGGAGGTCATCGCAAGGAGTTAGTGGCACAGTCAGACAGCATGTATTGGCACCCGGGTCAGCCAGACAGCACGCCAATCAACGCATACTGTTGCCACCACCAGAATGCCATCATTGCAAAGCTCAGCAGTGTGGAATTTTTTTTGTGTGTCTGCCTCTGATAACAGCAATGCCATTTGCAACCTGTGCCAAAAGAAACTGAGTCGTGGGAAGTCTAACACCCACATAGGTACAACTGCTGCGAACAAACGCCTATGGGATCAACACATGAGTACAAGCAGCACACAAACTCAAAGCCACCATGCTCCTCCTGGTCCAGCATCTTCAGCCACGTCAACCACTGCTGTCCTCACTGCCCCCTCTCAACCAACCGCCACTCCGCCTCTCACCTTCAGCAGTTCCTGCTCATCTGCCCACAGTCAGGTGTATGTTAAGGAAATGTTTGAGCTTAAGAAGCCAATGTCACAGGATCACCCCCTTGCCCGGCGTCTGACAGCTGGCTTGACGGAACTCTTAGCCCGCCAGCTTTTACCATACCAGCTGGTGGAGTCTGAGGCCTTCAAAAAATTTGTCGCTATTGGGACACCACAGTGGAAGGTACCCGGACAAAGTTTTTTTTTCAAAAAAGGCAATCCCAAACCTCTACTATGTTATTGAAAAGGAAGTCATGGCATCTCTGGCATACAGTGAGGCAATGGTCCATCTGACCAAAGCACGGTCAGGACAGGTATATCACGTACACTGCGCATTGGGTCAACCTGCTGACGGTTGACAAGCATGGAATGCGTGGCCCCGCAGCGGAGTTGGTGACACCGCCACGACTTGCAGGCAGGCCTACTGCCACCTCCACTACTCCTTCTCTGTCCTCTTCGATATCCTCTTCGGCTGAGTCCTCTTCTGCTGCAGTGTCTGGCTGCACATCAACTGAATCCCCCCAGCTCCCCAGGGGCTATTCCACATCCCGGATACGACAGTATCACGCCATCTTGGGGTTGACTTGCCTGAAAGCAGAGAGCCACACAGGACCAGCACTCCTGTCCGCCCTGAACGCACAGGTGGATCAGTGGCTGACCCCGCACCAACTGGATATCGGCAAAGTGTTGTGTGACAATGGAACAAATTTGTTGTCGGCATTGAATTTGGGCAACTTGTCACATGTGCTGTGCATGGCACATGTGTTGAATCTCATCGTACAAAGCTTTGTGTCTAAGTACCCAGGCTTACAGGATGTCCTCCAGCAGGCCAGGAAGGTGTGTGGCCATTTCAGGCGTTCCTACATGACCATGGCGCACTTTTCCGATATTCAGAGGCGAAACAACATGCCAGTGAGTCGCTTGATTTGCGACAGCCCGACATGTTGGAATTCAACACTCCTAATGTTCGACCGCCTGCTCCAAGAAGAAAAATCTGTCAACGAGTATTTGTATGACTGGGGTGCTAGGCCAGCCTCTGTGGAGCTAGGAATTTTTTTGCCACGTTACTGGACGCTCATGCGCAATGCCTGTAAGCTCATGTGTCTTTTTGAGGAGGTGACAAACCTAGTCAGTCGCACCGAAGGCACCATCAGCGACCTCATCCAAATTGTTTTCTTCCTGAAGTGTGCCCTGCGAACAGTGCAGGATCAGGCTGTAGATGAGCGTGAAGAGAAAGAGTTGTGGTCACCATCACCACCAGAAACAGCCTTGTCATCATCGCTTGCCGGACCTGCGGCAACTCTGGAAGAGGAGTATGAGAAAGAGGAGTCAGAGGAGGAATGTGGCGGCTTTGAGGAGGAGGAAGACCAACCAAAGCAGGAACCCCAGGGTGCTCGTTGTTGTCACCTATCTGCGACCCATGGTGTTGTACGTGGCTATGGGGAAGAACAGCCCGACAATGACATCAGTGAGGACGAGGAATGGGAAATGAGTAAATCTGCATCCAACCTTGTGCAAATGGGGTCTTTCGCTGTCATGTCTGTTGAAGGACCCTCGTATAAAAAGGATGAAGGAGAACGACCTGTACTGGGTGGCCACGCTACTAGGCCCCCGGTATAAGCAGAAAGTGGCAGAAATGTTACCAAATTACCGAAAGTCGGAAAGGATGCAGCAGTTCAAAACCAAACTAAAAAATAAGCTTTACACAGCTTATAAGGGGGATGTCACAGCACAACGAGAATCTAACAGGGGAAGAGGTGAATGTAATACTCCTCCTACCACGGCTGGAAGGACTGGACGATTTACAGATGTGTTGTTGATGGAGGACATGCAGAGCTTTTTCAGTCCTACACATCGCCACAGCCCTTCGGGATCCAGCCTTAGGCCCCTTTCACACGGGTGAGTTTTTCGCGCAGGTGCAATGCGTGAGGAGTACGCATTGTAACCGCACAGAATCCGGACCCATTCATTTCTATGGGGCTGTGCACATGAGCGGTGATTTTCACGCATCACTTCTGCGTTGTCTGAAAATCGCAGCATGCTCTATATTGTGCGTTTTTCACACAACGCAGGCCCCATAGAAGTGAATGGGGCTGCGGGAAAATCGCAAGCATCCGCAAGCAAGTGCGGATGCGTTGCGATTTTCCCGCATGGTTGCTTAGCAACGGGACCCGATCTCTATTATTTTCCCTTATACCATGGTTATAAGGGGAAATAATAGCATTCTTAATAAAGAATGCATAGTAAAATGAAGTGGAGGGGATTAAAAATAATAAAAGTTAACTTACCTTAGCCACTTGATCGTGGTGATGGACCATGTGATTGGACCATGTGATGTGACGTCATCACAGGTCCTGTAGATCTTAGCTGATGCAGGGAAAGAGAGGAGAGATCGCAACCACGCGATCAAGTGGCTAAGGTAAGTTAACTTTTATTATTTTTAACCCCTTCCACTTCATTTTACTATGCATTCTTTATTAGGAATGCTATTATTTCCCCTTATAACCATGTTATGAGGGGAAATAATCAATTCTCCAGAAGACCCGAAACCGGACTTCAGTGATGAAGCCCGGCTTCGGGTTGGGTACCAAACATGGCGTTTTTTCTCACGCGCGTGCAAAACGCGTTATAAACGTTTGCACCCGCGCGGGAAAAACGCGCCTATTCCCGCAGCGCACCCGCCTCTTATCCGGGCGTCAAACATGACGCCCGTGTGAAAGAGGCCTTAGAGAACGTCTCGACCGACAGGTAGCAGACTACCTCGCCTTAACAGCAGATATCGACACTCAGAGGAGCGATGAACCCCTTTACTACTGGGTGTGCAGGCTTGACTTGTGGCCTGAGCTATCCCAGTTCGCGATAGAACTTCTGGCCTGCCCTGCTTCAAGTGTCCTGTCAGAAAGGACCTTCAGTGCAGCAGGAGGCATTGTCACTGACAAGAGAAGTCGCCTCGGTCAAAAAAGTGTTGATTACCTCACCTTCATAAAGATGAATGAGGCATGGATCCCGAAGGGACTGACAGTGGGGGATACGTTTGACTAACAAAAGGCCTGATTACATGCCTTGGCCTCAAAATGATCCCCACGCTGCTGTATTTAATGTCTGCATACCGGATGACTTTCATGAATTCTCCGCCACCAACTAGGGTTCAAGCCGCAATGTTTTAGTCACTTTTCTGCCTGATAAACGTCACTTTTTCCGGACGCTGCTACAATAGCGGCTGCAACAATGCCATTATTTTTCAGGCATGTGTACATGCCTAATTTTTCTGTCCTCTGGTGCAGCACTGTGGCTGCAAAAAAAAAAAAAAAAGGCACATACAAGTGTCAATTCCCCTTCTTGATCGTTACCTTGTTGTGGTGAAGGGGCTTGCGTATGACAATGAAGCAATCATCACCTCTATGAGTGTGTTGGCAATGTTGCCACACCCCAGATGATAAGGCCGTTGCTTCATCATGGTCAGAACAAAAGCAATCGGACGACAGGATAATATTTCATAGAAAAAACATTAATTTACCATTTTTTTTTTAAGTTGTATGGGTTTTTAATACATAAAATAAAATATCATAATAAAGTGTCTTAATAGTTTATTAGAAATAATGCAGACAATTAACAAAATCCCCATCAATTCCAATACAAAGCAAGTACAGAGCTCAGAACTAAATTATTTCATGATGTCGTAATGGTTCGTTAATTCGACAATGGTTAATCAATTCGACACAAGTCACGTATAGGGTACGTAACAGGGATTAATCTAATAGGAATAGTACTAGTTAAGACACCACTCATATAGGGTGTCACAGCACATTGCTCTGTGCACGCGCAGTGCCCCAATTTGGGAGTAAGAGGACCGACCAAGCTGCTTTTTCCATCTCCCGATTCCTAAAATCAATTCAGTTTGGTGTATGAGAGTTTGGTCTGTCATTGTGAAGGCAGTCAAAGGTACACGGCCTAAATTTTTTTCCACAAAAGGCAATCCCTGATATGGGATGTAAAAGGGATTAAATTGATGAGAATAGTACTACAGAAAATACCACTCATATCGGGTGTGACAGAAAATTGCACGGTGCAGACGCAGTGACCGTGGATTAAAACAAAGGGGAGGGAGCCAGCTTTTTTTTAACCATCTCCCTGTTGGAAAAATTAATTAAATTCACCCTTGGTGTTGTTTGTGGCTCGGTGGGGAAAAAAACCTTCAATGACATCACCGGGATAGCTTGGTATCCAACCTTGTGCAAATGGGGAGTTTGCAGTTGTGCAAATGGACTGTTTGCGGTTGTTTGCGGTGCATTAAAAGGGGAGTTTGGTCTGTCAATGTCTGAAGCGTGCATAACCCTTACACTACCTGATCGATACAACATCATACCTGATCGTATACACACACTGGATGTTTTAAAACACGTTATTCCAAACAATTTAGGAATGTTAGGTGATTTATTCCCTTTATGGATTAAAACCCGACTCTGCATCCACTACGTAATTTTCCATGGGAGTTTTGCCATGGATCCCCCTCCGGCATGCCACAGCCCAGGTGTTAGTCCCCTTGAACGAACTTTTCCATCACTATTGTGGACAGAAAGAGTCCCTGTCGGTTTTAAAATTCGCCTGCCTATTGAAGTCTATGGGTGTTTGCCCGATTCACCCGTTCGAGAAAATTTGTGGAGGTTCGCGGAAAATTTTTTGTTCGCGACATCACTAGTCACCAACTCCGCTGCCGAGCCACGCATTCCATGCTTGGCAGCCGTAAGCAGTTTTACCTAATGCGCAGTGAACGTGATATACCTGCCCTGACAGTGCTTTGCAGACCAGGTATCAGTGGTCAGATCAGGGCCGGGCCGACACAGAGGCTGGGGAGGCTCCAGCCTCAGGGCGCTCCAGCCTCAGGGCGCAGGCAGGGGCCGGCGAGAGGGAGAGGGACTGACAGGGGGGAACCGCTCAGCGCTCCCTCCTGTCATTCCCTGAGCCAGGCCCTGTCAGAGCGCTCCTCTCACCTCCATTATGCTGCTTCAGGCCCCCAGCATCAGGCCCCGCTGCCTCAGGCTCTAACTAGAAACAGAGTAAGCAGGTGGGCGGAGCCTAATGGACCTCCGTTAGGCTCCGCCCACCTGCTTAATGTGAGGCAGCGCTGGGGTCTGGTCCTGGAAGCCTGGAGAAGTGACCATAATGGAGGTGAGAGGAGCGCTCTGATGGGGCCCGGCATTAAGTACAGTGAAATGCCGGGCCCCCTTTCATTAAGTCTGTGACAACATGGGGGGCAGAAAGAGCATGACAACATGGGGGGTAAAAGAGCATGAAAAGATGGGGGAGAATGACGGGCAGAGGGGGCATTATGACAAGAGGGGGAGAATGACAAGAGGGGGGCATGACAAATTACTATGTGGGGGCACTGCTGTGTGGTTGAGGGGGGGTGTGGGGGACATTACTGTGTGGGGGGGCAGTGTGGCGGACATTACTGTGTGGGGGGCAGTGTGGCGGACATTACTGTGCGGGGGCAGTGTGGCGGACATTACTGTGCGGGGGGCAGTGTGGCGGACATTACTGTGCGGGGGCAGTGTGGCGGACATTACTGTGTGGGGGCAGTGTGGCGGACATTACTGTGTGGGGGACACTACAGTGTGGGGTGGCATTATACAAAAGCTCTGCAGATGCAACTCCCATGTATTGGGTCACCACAATTTGGGTGGTCAATCACTAAATGAACCCTGTTATGGGGAGAATCTGTGGATGACACATATTTGTCCCACAGACACCCCCTCCCCCAAAACAGGGTTAATTTACTGAATGACCACCAATAAAAGAGGTGGGGGTCACATATGCTATTTCATAATGACAGCAGGGCCGCGCAGTGACTGTATTCTACTACACCCCCCATCCCCCCCGCTCACTGGATATAATCTTATTAACTATATAACTGTAGTAAATCACTACAGTTATATAGTTAAGATTATATACAGTGGGGTGGGGGGGGGTGTAGTAGAATACAGTCACTGCATGGGCCCCGCTGGTGCTGTCATCAAAAAAGCAGATACAACCCCACAGCCTCATCCACAGATTCCCCAATAACAGTGCCATCCATCACAGATCCCCCATAGCAGTGTCATCCACAAGTTGGAGGGGGGTGGGGGGGCGCACTTGGGCAGCTCAGCCTCTGTTGGTGGTGGACCTTGTCCCAGCCCTGGGTCAGATGGACCCTTGCCCCAACACTGTGTGCCAGACATGCCATGACTTCCTAGAGTACAGGTTGGGGATTGCCTTTTGTGAAAAGAAATTTTGGCTGGGTACCTTCCACTACGGTGTCCAAATAGCTACAAATTTTTTGAAGGCCTCAGACTCCACCAGCTTGTATGGTAAAAGCTGGCAGGCTAAGAGTTCCGACAAGCCAGCTGTCAGACGCCAGGCAAGGGGGTAACTCTGTGACATTGGTTTCTTACGCTCAAACATGTCCTTGACAGACACCTGACTGTGGGCAGATGAGCAGGAACTGCTGAAGGTGAGAGGGGGCAGGGAGGACAGCAGTGGTTGACGTGGCTGAAGATGCTGGACCAGGAGGAGCATGGTGGCTTTGAGTTTGTGTGATACTAGTACTCATGTGTTGATTCCATAGGCGTTTGTGATGTGAGATCATATTCCTTCGCAAAGCAGTTGTACCTAGGTGAGTGTTGGACTTCCCATGACTCAGTTTCTTTTGGCACAGGTTGCAAATGACATCGCTGTTATCAGAGGCAGATACAGAAAAAAAAAATGCCACACTGCTGAGCTTTGCAATGACGGCATTCTGGTGTTGGCATCAGCATGCGTTGTTTGGCGTGCTGTCTGGCTGACCCCGGGTGCCGATACATACTAATTTAAACTGATAGGAATAGTACTAGTTAAGACACCACTCATATAGGGCGTCACAGCAGATTGCTCGGTGCACGCACAGTGCACCAATTTGGGAGTAAGAGGACCGACCAAGATGCTTTTTCCATCTCCCGATTCCTGAAATCAATTCAGTTTGGTGTATGAGAGTTTGGTCTGTCACTGTGAAGGCAGTCGAAGGTACCCTGCAGACGCAGTGACCGTGGATAAAAACAAAGGAGAGGGAGCCAGCGTTTTTTTAACCATCTCCCCGTTCGAAAAATCTATTCAATTCACCTTTCAGGGACCCTTGGTGTTGTACGTGGCTGGGTGGAGGAAGAAACCTTCAATGACATCACCGGGACATGGCTAGCTTGGTATCCAACCTTGTGCAAATGGGGAGTTTGCGGTTGTGCAAATGAACTGTTTGCGGTTGTTTGCGGTGCATTAAAAGGGGAGTTTGGTCTGTCAATGTCTGTGAAGCGGGTGTAATCCTTACACTTCCTGATCAATACAACATCATACCTGATCGTATACACACATTGTTCAAAAAAAATTAGGATTGTTAGGCGATTTATGCCTTTTATGGATTAAAACCCAACTCTGCATCAACTATGTAATTTTCCATGAGAGTTTTGCTATGGATCCCCCTCCGGCATGCCACAGTCCAGGTGTTAGTCCCCTTGAAACAACTTTTCCATCACTATTGTGGCCAGAAAGAGTCCCTGTGGGTTTTAAAAATTCGCCTGCCTATTGAAGTCTATGGCGGATCGCCCGTTCGCGAACATTTGCGGAATTTCGTGTTCGCCGTTCGCGAACGGAAAATTTTATGTTCGCGACATCACTACCATCTAATTTTCTGAATATATTTCCAAGTCAGGTATGCAGTGCAGGGGAACTTTATGGCCCAAGAATGTAACATACGATTTTTAGAAATGTACCTCACTGTCACCTATGCAGAGCAGGGATTTGTATACTGCAAAACTGGCAAAAAGAACTTTTTTCAGCGTTGTATGAAAATGTGCTCTCTAGCACAACAGTACTGGTTTATTCCCCAAACTACAGAAATGCACTACGTCACCGCAAAATTTTAAAATTGGTTTTTCAGCGGTGTATGTAAAAGTGCTCTGTGGTACGACGGTACGGGTTTATTCCCCCAACTACAGAAATGCACTATGTCACCGCAAAATTTTAAAATAGGTAATGTAGGAGGACTTGACCTGCCAGAAAAAAGGAATTTTTCCTCCACTGAGCTACCAAAAAATAATTAGACTGATGTCCCTGTCAGGCTGGCACACATGCAGGTCACATACTTTTCCAAGGACACTGCAGTTGCTAAAATGGCTGCTTACGACCCCCACCTCAGTAACAGATGAATTAAAAAATATTTTGCAGTATCACTGGGCTCAGGGCTGGGTACAAATATGTAGCACAGCACCCTCAATAATTGATGTTTGAAGATTTAACACCACCAAGTTCAACAGATTTCTTCCCTAATCTCTCCCTCACAGCAGCACCAGCAAACTGTCCCTACACTAAGAGCAGCAGAGTGACGTGCGGCGCTACGTGACTCCAGCTTATATAGAGGCTGGGTCACATGCTGCACTTAGCCAATCACAGCCATTTCAATAGTAGGAATGGCTGTGATGGCTTCTTAGGGCAAAGTTGTAAAACACTTATTGATTGGCTGCCCTGCAGCCTTGTTGGGTCATTGATGTGATCAACTGTAAGTGGACGGCTGTTAAAAATAGACATTACTTTATAGAATGGAGTCCTAAGTGAAGCATTATCCATTCTTCCGGCGTTCCATTTCCACACTGAACTTAACATATTTCTTACAGTTCTGATTTGTCTTTCCCCAACTCCTTCTGTATGGCTTGCATGTGGAGCATTCATATGAAAATCACACTGTTTCTCTAACAAATACTCAGTTACTTTTTCTTTATCAATCTCTTTTAGAGCTTTCTTCAATTCATTCTTTGCTCCGACAAAATTAGATCCTTGGTCAGATCTAAGCTCTCTGAACATGTCTCTAATGGCTATGAAACATCCCAAGGCATTGATGAATGCATCAGTTGACATATCTTCTAACATTTCCAGGTGAATTGCTCTGGAGCTTAGACATGTAAATATTAGTCCATCTCTCTTGTACTCTTTGCAGTTTTGCTTGGTGATTAATGGGCCAAAACAATCCATTCCACTATAAAGAAATGGTGGTGATGGGTTTACATGATCTGCTGGTAAATGTGCCATTCTTTGCTCTTTAGTAGGTCTACATGCTTTTCTGCAGCCTACACATTTACTTATAGCAAAGTATATAACTTTGCTTCCTTTAAATATCCAGTAACCACTTTCTCTCAAACAGCTTTGGGTAAAGCTTCTTCCTTGATGCAAGGATTTGTTGTGGTAGTGGTCAATAATCAATCTTGTAAAGGTAGAATTTTTGGGTAGAATTGCTGGATGCTTTACTCTGCTAGGCAACAATGCATTTTCCAGTCTCCCTCCCACCTTCAGTATACCATCCTGCAGAACAAGATTACGCTTGTACAATGGGTGGTTGTTGGGAAGCCTTTTAGGTTCTTGATTAAGTCTCTTCAACTCTTCACTGTAGAATCTCTGTTGAATGAGTCTTATGACTGTTTCTTCCTCAGCATCTTTAGGTATTGAGGATTTATCCTTCTTTGGATGTTCTTCATGTAGTGGTGTTGGATGGCGTCCTTTGCAAAAGCTGCATGTGGCCTTTTTTTACACTCCTTAGTAACATGGCCTTATCTTAGACATCCAAAACACAGATGGTTATCAAATGCAAATGTTTTCTTTTCATCTGGGGACTTCTCCTTCAATTGTTGGCACTTGTGTATGGAGTGGTTCTCTCCTCAGAGCATACATTTGAAGGTAGTCTGAAGATTTGTCTGTTCTGTCTCTCTACTGATCCCAGTAGTGACTTTGAACTTGCTCTTGTAGGTGTCTAGACCTTTAGCTGCTGTGTTGGTTACAAAGCTAGTTGCTCTTGCATGTCTTATACACACATCTCTCTCAGGCCTTTCTTCTAAGGATTTTAAGAAGCAAGATGCTGTTACTGGATTACATGCTATTCATGCTTCCTTATTGACGAACTCAGAGAACTCTTTAAAATTTGGGAAGTTCTTGCCTAGATCTAACTGTTCAGTCACAAAGCGATTCCATCCAGAAGCCACTTCTTCAGGTAGCTTGGCTAGCATCCTGTGGTTTTCTAGATAGTGGTTCCAACTAAGGATGTTAGTCATATGTGTCATACCAAGGTGTAAGATTATAACATCCCCCAAAACCCATGGAGATACATGAACCCCTGATCATTCCCGGAATGTGCCCAATCCCCTCTTCCCCTTACAGCCCCCCAAATGAAAAGATACATACATTTGAACCAGTAATATCTCAAACAGATACCCCTCCCAGGCAAACCCGAACCAAATTGCCCAACATTTTCTGCAACATGGCCTAACCCTATGCCTCATAACGCAAGGACTAGAGTCTACTAACAGAATCCCACATGTAACTCACGTTCATGCGTCAAGAGATCAAAAGGTACAGCTCAAGCATACTGCTAGAACACCATGCAGCCCAACACTCCTGCTGAGGCATTAAATGTTATAAAGAGAACCAAAAAGAAGAAAAAACTAAAATGGGAAGAAAAAGAACAGATATTGAACAAAGTAGTAGCAGCTCCTCCAGAACTCCTATCGTTCAAGTGATTGTGTCCTGCGTCTTCAGTGGACTCTGTTCCGGATCCTCAAAGAAGTGTGTACACTCAGTTTCACCGGGAATATCATGGAGTATGGGATTTGCAGATTCCATAGTCTCCTCTTGATATCCAGGAAGCGAGCCCTTTTCTTCTGGACTTTACACTGGACACTTACTGTGTTGTTTTTTTTTAATACAGAGGGGGCACAGAGGACTTTATTACTATGGAGGGGGCACAGAGGGCTTTATTACTATGGAGGGGGCACAGAGGGCTTTATTACTATTGAGGGGGCACAGAGGGCATTACTAATGTGAAGGGGGCACAATGGGCATTTCTACTATGAAGGAGCCAAAGTAGGCATTATTACTGTGAAGGGGGCACAGTGGGCATTATTACATTGGTGGGTGACATTTTGCCAGTTTTGCCATATACAAACCCCTGCTCTGCATAGGTGACAGGGAGATAAATTTCTAAAAATCGTATGTTACATTCTTGGGCCATAAAGTACACCTGCACTGCATAACTGACTTGGAAATATATTCAGTAAATTAGGTGGCCTTCATATTGTTAGGTGATCTGTGCCCCTTCTTTCTTTCAAAGTACCCATGCACTGCATACCTGACTGGGAATTATATTCTGTAAATTGTGCGGCGTTTACATTATTGGGTGCTGTAGTTATATGCTGTAAAATCCCCATGATGTCTCCATGATAAATCTGCAGCATGGGGGCCCCTTGTGGCTTCTATACACTTTTAAAATAATCCTTTAGCGGGCAAATAGATGCCTGAGGACGGGGATGCTCCATGACCCCTTTTTTTCTTTCAAACTACCCCTGCCCTGCATACCTGACTGGGAAATATATTCTGTAAATTAGGTGGCGTTCAAATTGTTGGATGATCTGTACCCCTTCTTTCTTTCAAAGTACCCCTGCACTGCATAACAGACAGGGAACTTAGTTAATTTCAATTGGTGGTTACATTGTTGCCTGACATAAAGCCTTTTTTGGCTGTGAATAGAGTTGAGCGAACACTTGGAAGTTCAGGTTCGATCGAACTTCACAAAAAAGTTTGGGTTCGAGATCCAAACTTAACCCGAACTTGAAGTCAATGGGGACCGAACTTTTGTGCACTAAGATGGCTGTAAAATAGCCCTAGAAAGGGCTAGAGCGCTGCAAAAGGCAGCCAAATGTAGGTGAATGCCATGCAAACAAATGTGGATAGGGAAATGACTTAAAATAACATAAAATACTGAAAAATAATAAATAAATGTTCTAAAACTGAACCCAAGTGAGTGAGAGTGGCAACTGCCACCCAGCAAACAGAGGATGTGGCGGCAACACCACCACATCTGGCACCGTCACTAAGCATCTCCACCGAATCCCATGGAAGTGTTCAGCTATCATCTGTCCATCTCCCAAACACTGGAGAGAAAAAGAAATAGAAAGAGGAAGTACCCCTCTACCCATGGCTCTGAATGCCTTATTTCAAACTTCCTGGTCCTTTAAAATGCTGTCATTCTGTCTGGTGGACAGTTTTAAAAACCTTATGGCAGTGGCTGTCCTACAGTACGTGGATCCCAGCCACCACTACTTTTGCAGGCGAGCCATCCCTTCCCTGCACATCCAAGTGGCAGACAAAATCAGGTGTGCACTGTGCAACGCCATCTGTGGCAAGATCCACATAACAACCAATACATGGACCAGTAAGCATGGGCAGGGACGTTATATCTCTCTTAACAGCACACTGTGTGAATGCAGTGGCAGCTGGGCCTGAGGGGCATAGCATTTTTGCGAATGTCTTTCCACCCCAGAGGATTGCAGGGCATTTCTCTTTGCCTCCTGTTACCTCCTCCTACTCTGCTTCCTCCTCCTCCTCTACCACCCCCTCATCTGCTCAGCGTAACACCTTCACCACCCACAGCAGCACAGCCAGGGGGAAATGACAGCAGGCTGTTTTAAAACTTGTGTGTTTGTGGGACAAACCCCACACCACGCAGGAGCTGTGGACAGGCATGGAACATCAGACCGATGAATGGTTGGTGCCACTGAGCCTCCAGCCCGGCCTGGTGTTTAGCACTAATGGGCAAAATATTAAATAGCTGGTATGGGCATAGCCGGTTTGACGCACATCCCCTGCCTAACACATGTGCTGAATTGGGGGTGCAGAAATTCCTGAACACCAGTCAGTGAAAATCAATTCAGTTAATCAAACACATACACACACACACACAACCCCCCCCCCCCCCAGCCCCACACCCCCTTTCACTCAAAACATTAACAAACTATTTACAAATTTATTTAAAAACATATTAAAATAACTATAATGCAGCTAAACTAACTATACAAACAAACAAAACTATATACACGCCTTATCCTTAGCTTAAGGCCAGCCAAATACAAGTGGCTCGGAGGGTGGGTTCCTGAACCAACATAGGCCCTGGCCTGGAACACAATTGTCCAGCCAGGGCACAGTTCTGGAGGATGAGGAGGAGGAGTAAGAGGAACACTGGGGGATACAGAGGACACAGACGATATACCTCCCTCAAAGAGGATAGCTTGTCCTTGCCTCTGGGCAGCCTTGCACACATGAGCGACTACATGCTGCAGTGCATGTGCAACGAGTGCTGAGTTACTGCCACATTTTAACTTGTGCTGATTACTGGGTGGCCACCCTACTGAATCCCCGTTACAAGGACAACATGCCGTCCTTAATTCCCTGACTGGAGTTTGATAGGAAGATGCGCCCACCTGTAGACACGCTGCTGATGGCATGCATACCTAACACCGGGGACTCAGTGGAAGCACAAGATGAAGGCAGAGGAGGAGGAGACAGAAGTCACCAAGCAGCTGGGTCACCAACAACACCTCAGAAGGCAGGGTTATCATGGGCGAAATGTGTAAAAGCTTTGTCATTACGCCACAACAATAGAGATGTCCCGAACTATTCGCCAGCGAACAGGCAGGGTTATCATGGGCGAAATGTGTAAAAGCTTTGTCATCACGCCACAACAATAGAGATGTCCCGAACTATTCGCCAGCGAACAGTTCCCGGCGAACATCGTTTGTTCACGTTCGCCACGGCGGGCGAACATCTGCAATGTTCGATCCGCCCCCTATACATCATCATTGAGCAAACTTTGACCCTGTACCTCACAGTCAGCAGACACATTCCAGCCAATCAGCATACCCACCCTCCCATACCTC
This sequence comes from Bufotes viridis, assembly GCA_033119425.1. Taxonomy (NCBI): domain Eukaryota; kingdom Metazoa; phylum Chordata; class Amphibia; order Anura; family Bufonidae; genus Bufotes; species Bufotes viridis. The sequence continues at coordinate 319,388,825 of CM065590.1, forward strand.
CCACTTCCTATCAAAAAGCAAGGACATCATTTATCTTAGATTCATTCTGAAGCTGCAGTGTGAGTTAGAACAGGGAGAGTGCTGCTGCTGCTGCTAAATTAATATAGGGATTCTAGGGAAAGCGTTAGCTACTAGTGTTCTGTGTTCACTCCAGTCCTCAAAGACTCATCTGCTGTAAGGACAGCATCCTTACAGAACCCCAAAAAGCCCTTTTTACGTCTGGTATATATGTGTTAAAGGCCAGTTAATTGGCCTGTATTTGTGGGCGTGGTGCTGCCGTTTGCATAAAGCTCGACAGCGCCACTCCCCCTGTGTACGTCGCTCAGCATTTCAGAGCAATACACGTACCTGCAGTGTGGAAGGAAGATCGTGCCATCATCCTGGGTCAGCGTCTCTGGGGTATGTTGCTGCCACCTTCTGCAGCCCGCCTCCGTTGCCGGTCGGCGGGGGCTGGTCCCCTTGGTGAGGGGGGACACCCCTGCACCGGCCCGGACTGCCTGGGGGTGTCGCAGCCTCCCCCGGCGCACAGAGCATCAGCCGGCGAGGCCCGGCTTCCCCCACGGCGACGGGGGAGCAGCCCGCACTGAGCTCTGTGACGGGAGCTGCGTACGCTCCCCACGTGGCGTCACATCAGAGACACAGGGGAGAGCGTATCCCCGCAACACCGGCCTCTCACGTTGTTAAAGTCTGGCACTGGCCGCAGTGCCGTTAGTTGGGCAGGGATACAAGGCAGAGCCTCCTTTAGGCTCATTCACTGGCACTGTTAGATATAGTTGCGATGTGTACTAGTGGAGGTGGGAGTAAGGGTTAGTGTCATAGGTAAAGAGTAATTTTTAAGGAGTAAAGGGAAAAAGAAAAAAAAAAAAAAAGAAAAAAGAGCACCAAAATTTTTTTTTTTTGTTTTTTAAAAGGAAGTTTTTTTTTTTTTTTTTTGTTTTTTAGGAAAGAAAAAAAAAAAAAAAAGAGGGGCAGTTAGACTATGTTGCTGAGGGTGTAGGCATGAAATGAGGGACAAGTCACATAGGTGCAGGTGCACACCGCTGCGGTTACATGTCCGTCTAAATTCGCTGGTCTGATGCCGGGGTATGAGTCCGCACAGACTCCTCAGACCCCTTAGTTTAAACACCCTTAATGACCATGGTCCTTAACGGGCCCTCACATCAACATATGGAAGGGGGGGTATTAGCAGAATTGCCGCTCAGGGAAGTTCTTGGTAGTGCGTGTTGCACTTGCAATGTTCTGCTTACGTTATGCTGACCAGTGCCGTTGTTTGTTCCTAGGTGCAAGTGTTACTTCAGTTCCGTCCAGTGTTGGCTTTCTGCCAGGTAGAAGGGTACTTGTTACGCAAGGGTGAGGGAGTGATGTTGACATAACTATATCTCGTCCACTATTTACGTTCAGGTCTCGCTACTCCAGCCACAGGCCAGCCCTCAAAGATTTGACTTGTTCGTCGACGTTCAGAATTGGTAAGCTGTCTGCCTGACTCCACGGGTGTCTTCCTGGTGCTGGGTCGGCTCCTCTACCCCACGATCTTCCTTCTCCCACCATTCCTGTTATGGTTCATGGGGGTCAGGGTTGTGAGGGTTCCAGTGGCACGGGGTCTTCCTTAGAGGGTAAGGTCGTGTACTACGGCCAATCGTTTACATTCTGTCTTTGCAGCCAGTATGTCACGCGCTTCTGACATCGTGGAGGCGTCCGTTGATGAGAATGTGCCGGGGTTCTCAGAAGGGGGCAGCGTTCGGTCCCTGCGATTCTGGACCATCTCTAGGCTCACCTCAGAATTGAATAGGAGGGGTATACCCTATCCCGCTTCCGCCAGGAAGGCGGAACTCTACCGTCTACTGAAGGACTCTCTAGCCCCGCATCAAGAAGACCTTCCCATGGCCACGGTGCAGACGTCCCTAACTCAACTGCATGTCATGTTGAACACTCTGTCATCATCTCTCAATGGTCTCCAAGCAAGGATCGAATCAATTGAGGCTCGCGGCCCGGTTGTCCCGGTCACAGTGGATGAGGCACCCGTCGCGTCCACCTCCACCACCGGAGCTGCTCAGGCGCTTTCACCAGCACCAAGCGTTTCTCCATCCCATTTCATCCCGGCCAATGTTAGGAAGGACATTCTAGAAGGTAGGGATGTGAACCTTGCTTCCTTATTGATCGCATCTAGGGACCTGTCAGAAAGCAAAGTGATCGCTTATGGTGAGGTCTCAGTGGTGTTGAAGGGCCGCGACCATAGACTTTACCGCAAATTGTCTATACCAGAGTTCGTCCTGGCCTTCAGCCTCTTTAGGGATGTTATTTGTTCAGTCAAACCAGAACGTAGGGAGGAATTAGATCTGTACCTTTTTCGCGTTACCGAGTTGGGGTATAAGTATGGTGGCAGCTCATTCTATGACTACCACTGCTCCTTCTCGGCCAAAGCTGCCGCAGCATTGACTCAGTATCAATTTGTCACTAACTGGTCCAACCTGGACACGGAGTTATTCTGCAGGCACTTTGCAGGGCTGAAGGCGCCAGCATGCTCACTGTGCCACTCCATCTTCCACACAGCAGAGTGGTGCCACAAACCCGTCACCGACATGTCACCCAGGTCTTCTGGTTCGGGGGTCGGGCCACTAGACACCTTCAGACCTCCTAACCCTGTTGATAAGCTGGGCAGGCCCATTGTGCAGCTAGGCAAAGCTCAGCTTTGCAACAATTACAATTATGGTTCGTGTAATTTTAGTCAGTGCCGCCTCTTACATGTTTGTGTTAACTGCTTTAGGGCCCATCCGAAAATCACATGTACATTAAAGTCGTTTAGAGCCTATATGAGCGTGGTTAATACTGCATCCCTTAGGGAGGCTCTAGAGGGCCACCACAACCCGGGTTTGTGGAATTCTTAATTTCGGGGTTCCAGGTGGGCTTTCATACGGGGCTGATCACCACGCCTGAGAGCACCTACGAATGCAATAACCTACAGTCAGCCGGCAGGTACCCCGACGCTGTTGATAGATTAGTTAAAGCCGAGCTAGACAAGGGGTTCGTGGTCGGTCCTTTCTCCGAACCCCCTTTTCAACGGTGGAGAGTTAGTCCCATTGGGGTGGTCACGGGAAGTTCAGCAATAAAGAGCGTCTCGTGGTAGATCTGTCAGGCCCTCATGGTATTCCCACACCCAGTCTCAACTCCCTCATCCCGTCTGAGGAGGTAAGCATGAGGTACTCCTCTATAGACCAGGCAATCACCATTCTCACCCGTCTAGGACCTGAGCGTCATTGTCGAAAGCCGACATATCCGACGCTTTCAAGTTGCTACCCATAATGCCGGCACTCTGGCAATGGCATGGCATCAAATGGAGGGGCCAATATTATTTCGCTACCAAGCTGACGTTTGGTTCCAAGAGCAGCCCGTGGCTGTTCGACCAGCTGGCCCAGGCCTTACACTGGATACTAGAGAACAAAGTCCGCTGCGAATTCGTCATACACTACCTGGACGATTTCCTGCTCATTGAGAGGCCGGGGTCTACCCCTGTAGGGTTGGGGAATCTGTTGCGTTGTTTTTCACAGTTAGGAGTTCCTATCTCCCCAAGAAGGTTGAGGGCCCGTCCACCACCATCACGTTTCTGGGTATAGAACTAGACGCACTACACATGGTAGCCAGGTTGCCATCCGATAAATTGGCTAGGATCCGGGAAGTTGTCCATAAGTTCACCGTCACGCCAGTAGTCACCAAGGTCGAGTTGCAGTCGTTGTTAGGCATGCTGAACTTCGCCGTGAGGATCATCCCGCAGGGGAGGTCGTTCATTTCCCGGTTACTGTCGCTCCTCGCTTCCGCTCCTAGTCAGGATAGCCCGCTCCGTTTGGATAGCCAGGCCCGTGCGGATCTCCACATGTGGGATCTTTTCCTCTGCCACTGGAATGGGGTGTCACTTTTCGTCCCAGAGTTGTCTAGCTCATCCCTCGTAGTTTTTTCCGATGCGGCAGCCACGGTGCAGGTCCTTCACCAGTTACAGACGGCCTGAGCAGGACCCAGGTCTTCTGGTTCGGGGGTCGGGCCACTAGACACCTTCAGACCTCCTAACCCTGTTGATAAGCTGGGCAGGCCCATTGTGCAGCTAGGCAAAGCTCAGCTTTGCAACAATTACAATTATGGTTCGTGTAATTTTAGTCAGTGCCGCCTCTTACATGTTTGTGTTAACTGCTTTAGGGCCCATCCGAAAATCACATGTACATTAAAGTCGTTTAGAGCCTATATGAGCGTGGTTAATACTGCATCCCTTAGGGAGGCTCTAGAGGGCCACCACAACCCGGGGTTTGTGGAATTCTTAATTTCGGGGTTCCAGGTGGGCTTTCATACGGGGCTGATCACCACGCCTGAGAGCACCTACGAATGCAATAACCTACAGTCAGCCGGCAGGTACCCCGACGCTGTTGATAGATTAGTTAAAGCCGAGCTAGACAAGGGGTTCGTGGTCGGTCCTTTCTCCGAACCCCCTTTTCAACGGTGGAGAGTTAGTCCCATTGGGGTGGTCACGGGGAAGTTCAGCAATAAAGAGCATCTCGTGGTAGATCTGTCAGGCCCTCATGGTATTCCCACACCCAGTCTCAACTCCCTCATCCCGTCTGAGGAGGTAAGCATGAGGTACTCCTCTATAGACCAGGCAATCACCATTCTCACCCGTCTAGGACCTGGAGCGTCATTGTCGAAAGCCGACATATCCGACGCTTTCAAGTTGCTACCCATAATGCCGGCACTCTGGCAATGGCATGGCATCAAATGGAGGGGCCAATAATATTTCGCTACCAAGCTGACGTTTGGTTCCAAGAGCAGCCCGTGGCTGTTCGACCAGCTGGCCCAGGCCTTACACTGGATACTAGAGAACAAAGTCCGCTGCGAATTCGTCATACACTACCTGGACGATTTCCTGCTTATTGAGAGGCCGGGGTCTACCCCTGTAGGGTTGGGGAATCTGTTGCGTTGTTTTTCACAGTTAGGAGTTCCTATCTCCCCCAAGAAGGTTGAGGGCCCGTCCACCACCATCACGTTTCTGGGTATAGAACTAGACGCACTACACATGGTAGCCAGGTTGCCATCCGATAAATTGGCTAGGATCCGGGAAGTTGTCCATAAGTTCACCGTCACGCCAGTAGTCACCAAGGTCGAGTTGCAGTCGTTGTTAGGCATGCTGAACTTCGCCGTGAGGATCATCCCGCAGGGGAGGTCGTTCATTTCCCGGTTACTGTCGCTCCTCGCTTCCGCTCCTAGTCAGGATAGCCCGCTCCGTTTGGATAGCCAGGCCCGTGCGGATCTCCACATGTGGGATCTTTTCCTCTGCCACTGGAATGGGGTGTCACTTTTCGTCCCAGAGTTGTCTAGCTCATCCCTCGTAGTTTTTTCCGATGCGGCAGCCACCACGGGGGTTTGCTGCTATTTTTGGCTCCCATTGGCTCGCAGGTGAGTGGCCTGCGGAGGTCATGGAGATTCCGGGGTTTCTGCAGACCTCTGCCCTGTTCGAGTTTTATCCCATAGTGGCCGCCGCATGCATTTGGGGCAGTGAGTGGAAGGGCAGTACTGTTCTGTTCGTCTCGGATAATGCTGCGGTGGTCGATATCATCGCGGACGGCCTGTCCAAGTCTCCACACGTCATGAGTCTCATGAGGAGGCTAGTGTACCTGTCCCTTGTTCACAACTTCCATTTCTTCAGTTCCCACGTGCCCGGGGCCCAGAATGTGGCAGCCGATGCCTTATCGAGGGCTAATCTCTCCCTTTTCTTGCAGGTGATGCCGGAAGCGGACGCCGTGGGCGCCACTGTCCCTCCCCACGAATCTCTCGTGATGGCCTGAACATGTACCTGGGCGTAGCCCATGCCTTGCTGAATAAATCCCTGTCACCCAACACGGCTAGGGCCTATCGGACTGGGTGGGAGACCTTTCGCAAGTTCCAGGGAAAGTGCCCACAGGGTCAATCCGGTTTCATTGAGTACATCTTGGCGTTCATCGGGTACTGCCACTCAGAGCTCCGCCTGTCTCACAGCACAGTCAAAACCTACCTGTCCGGGGTTCAGCACTTCCTCTCGATCGACCAGCCAGAAAGGGTCTCGCTATTTTCAGGCCATGCAGTCAAGGCCGCGCTCAGAGGCCTCTGTAAAATCGGTCCCAGTCGTCGGGATAACAGGCAAGCAGTCACGGGGCGACTTTTCCGTGACCTGTCCGATTCGTTGGACAGAATGCCTTTCGGGGCCATGCCCAGCTTGGTACTTAAAGCCGCAGCATACCTCGCCTTTTACGGCTTCCTGAGACCGGGCGAGTTCACGTGCTCCTCCAATAACTCTGGGTTCCCCACGATCAGTCAGCTGGTCCGAGGGCCCGAGGGTTTCACGCTCCTTCTACGTTCTTCTAAAACCTCTCAGGTCGGTCCCCCAGTCGCGATTTCTTATTTCCCCACATCCCACCGGTGGTGTCCGGTGCAGGTCCTTCACCAGTTACAGACGGCCTGAGCAGGACGTAGGCAGGACAGTCCTCTGTTGCCGTTCGGGGAGTTGCCCCTCAGCACCCGTCAGTTCATCACGCATGTTCGATCCCTAGCCACATGCCTGGACGCAGACCCTTCTTCGATCTCGGGTCACTCCTTCCGCATAGGAGCCGCATCCGCCGCCTCAAAGAATCGGGTTCCAGCACATGTCATCCAGAAGTTGGGTCGTTGGCGTTCCACGTGTTTCAGCCGATACATTCCTTACCCCAAGGCCGAGATGTCATTAGCCTTTGAATCTTTAGTGTGTGATTAAGTTATGCAATAAAAACATCCTTACCTAACCAGTCTGGGTTTTTGCCCTCTTTCAGGCGTCCCTACCACATGCGCGGTTACGGCACAACTCCAACCGCTGGGAGCAGGGTACTTCAGGGGTCTCGTCCCCCGCTTCAGTAAGCCACGACCACAAGTGTTAAAGGCCAGTTAATTGGCCTGTATTTGTGGGCGTGGCGCTTCCGTTTGCATAAAGCTCGACAGCGTCACTCCCCCTGTGTACGTCGCTCAGCATTTCTCGCACCCACCCTCCCCTTTTCAAACACACTACATGAAGGGGATGCCCTCTTTCAGGCGTCCCTACCACATGCGCGGTTACGGCACAACTCCAACCGCTGGGAGCAGGGTACTTCAGGGGTCTCGTCCCCCGCTTCAGTAAGCCACGACCACAAATATATATATATATATATATAGACGAAAGAAGAAGACTGCGGCACCGCCTGGTAGTGAAATAAGGTGGATCCTTTATTCACCCATGTGCATGCGACGTTTCGATCCTCTCAATGGGATCCTTGTCAAGCAATGAATTACATGTGAATCAACATATATATAGGCAATCAAATAATTTGCATACATGATTGTAAAGGTGATAAAAACACATAATAAAAGTGTACAGAGCATCGTGACATGATTCTATACCTAATTATAAAAGTGACAAAGGTGATAGGATTAAAATAGTATCCTTAAAGTGCATAGTGTCCATTAAAAACGTGAAAAATTGATAATGATATTCAAATGACATCATGGCTGGAGGCGGGGATAAGTAGTGCATAATGAAAACCTCGAGGTACTCGAAGATGGCGGAGGCCATATCGGAGCGGCGTATCAAAGAACGGAGTGCGCATGTCTTCTTACGGGCGGTCACGTGGATAATCACATGACTCGTTTTCATAGATAATCACATGACTTTTTTTCATAGATAACATGGCTGGATGGGTTGCTATACTCTATTCTTTTGAAAAGGAGCTGGCGATTATATCTATTTGGGCGCTGTCATACGGTTACAATTACTTATTTCTTAAGTCTGGTGCCCGCTGAGGACATTTGCGGGGTGGATGACGTCAACCGGGGTTATTCCTCGGAAAGGTGTCGCCCCCTCTGCAGACGGCATGGGATAGCGTCGCCGAGCTGCGACGCATCTCCCTCTCCGTAGATCCGAGGGCTACAAGGACCTTTTACATCGACCTATATGCTTGCTTGGGTCGACTACTGTTGCTAAGACGAGTCATGTGATTATCCACGTGACCACCCGTAAGAAGACATGCGCACTCCGTTCTTTGATACGCCGCTCCGATATGGTCTCCGCCATCTTCGAGTACCTCGAGGTTTTTATTATGCACTACTTATCCCCGCCTCCAGCCATGATGTCATTTGAATATCATTATCAATTTTTCACGTTTTTAATGGACACTATGCACTTTAAGGATACTATTTTTATCCTATCACCTTTGTCACTTTTATAATTAGGTATAGAATCATGTCACGATGCTCTGTACACTTTTATTATGTGTTTTTATCACCTTTACAATCATGTATGCAAATTATTTGATTGCCTATATATATGTTGATTCACATGTAATTCATTGCTTGACAAGGATCCCATTGAGAGGATCGAAACATCGCATGCACATGGGTGAATAAAGGATCCACCTTATTTCACTACCAGGCGGTGCCGCAGTCTTCTTCTTTCGTCTGTATATGGCTCAGTCCAGGCCTTCGACCGCGGGCACGCCACTCCACTTAATCAAGTGCCGCCATTGGAGACATCTTTTTTGGCTTAACATTGGACATCCACGGCAGGCACCTATTACCTCTAATTTTACGTGTTTTATCGACATTCGAGCATTATGGATCCCTTGCAAAGACAAGATTCGCCCGATGTGTTTTCATATACAGAGATGGACAGGGACAGGATTATGGCCTCATGTGCTGGCAACGTGGACTTTCTATTCGTACCCTCAATGTTGGAGGTTAAAAAGAGGTATGAACGTGATATGAAAAAATCTATCACACTTGAATTGCATTTATTAACTCTAGCTGAGTACGTCAAGACAAACCGCATACCACGCGGCATGCGAACACAGCCTAAACCTACCATGTACTCGAATGACTCGGATTATCGAGTTCGATATGAACAAATTTCGAACAAATATGCACAGGACTTGATGTTACTGAATATAGAGTTTATGCACAAAGATTTAACAATTATCAAGTCGAATGTCATACAACATGAAGAAACACTAAAAACGATGTTATCCGTTGATGACTATACTGATCACTACAATAAGTTACAGACTTACCTCGGCAAATTAAAACAGGAGACACAGGATATAAAACGCAACAAGTGGCAACGAGACAATATGGACTACACCTCGGGACAGATATATAATTGGGTGCACAGCAATCGCCAGTTTCAACCCCCTAAACAATCGAAAAGAAAGGAAGATCTGGATGCTTCCTCACAACCTTTTTTAGGAGAAACAACACATACATCAAAAAAGCAACCAGGCGAGGGGGTCGCCGAAGGCATCGTACAAATAAAGACCAGAAGCCAAAAGTCTCTCAAGAGGGGCAAGATTCCACAACAACAGTGGTAAATATTTCTTCACATATATTGACTCCGGTGCAGACACAGGTTCTTGAAAAAGGACTGAGTTTTTGCCCTAGTGGTCATATACATTGGTTCCGATTTGACACTGATTTAATGTATTTTTTTCGGTCTTTAAAATTGAAAATTCATTTTCATAATGTGAATTTGCCTCAGAAATTGCATACCAATGAATTATGTCTTACAGATTTTGACTTGTATTTGAAAAAGGATTTTTCGCCTCAGGTTTCTTCCCAGGTGCTGGATCTTTTTTCAGAGGCTGTATCTAGGGATATAGATGAATTAAAATCGAGTGGGGATTTTGAACAACTAAGTTTTCCCAATATGACAACACCTGAAATGCGAGCCCTGAACGAATTAATCCATGACCACTCCCTAACCATAAAACCCGCTGATAAGGGGGGTGCGGTAGTGGTTATGGATACCTCTGCTTATTCTAACGAAGCACATCGTCAGTTATCAGATCAAGCGGTTTATAAACAACTGCATACTGACCCTAAATTTGATATTCAAAAAAAACTGATAACACTTTTGAATTATTATTTGAATACAGGTTTGATTGATGATCAATTGCATGGATTTTTGTCAGTGGAGCATCCAGTGACTCCTCTGTTTTACCTGCTGCCAAAAATCCACAAACGCCTGATTGATCCCCCGGGACGCCCGATCGTGTCCAGTAGGGGGTCGATATTTAGTAATACTTCTGTTTTTCTGGACAAAATACTACAACCTTTTGTAGTTTCTACCAGCTCTTATGTTAAGGACACCACGGATTTTCTATTAAAATTACAGGAGGTCACGATACCTGAGGGAGCCATTTTTGCTTCCTTCGACATCGTGAGCCTATATACTTCTATCCAACATACTTTGGGTCTCTCCGTGGTCAGGGATACCTTACATACATCTAATTATACTCCTGAGGCACAAATTTTTCTTTTGTCATTATTGGAATTGATTTTATGTAATAACTATTTCCTTTATGGAGATAGTTATTATATGCAAATTAGGGGGACGGCCATGGGGACGAATGTGGCCCCCACTTACGCCAACATGGTCGTAGCCCATCTTGAGGAACATTACGTCTATGTGTCCCACCACTTCAGCCATGTACTGAGGTGGTGAAGATACATAGACGACATTTTTGTTATATGGATGGGAACTGTGGAAGAGTTGCAACAGTTCCATTCCTTTCTTAATGCCATGGTGTCAGATATCAAATTTACACTTGAATTTTCGGATATGTCCATTCACTTTTTAGATGTATTGCTCACCAAGCAGGGGTCTACATTAGTTACTGAGGTTTTTAAGAAACCTACTGATAAAAACACCATACTTCGATATGACAGTGCCCACCCTCGTAAAATGATACAATCTCTTCCTCTGAGCCAGTACACCAGGACTAAGAGGATCGTCAGTGATCCCAAGACATTGGATAAAACACTACAGAATATTACGAATTCCTTTAGACAAAGAAAATATCCATCAAGTGTTTTACATAAACAATTGTCGCGGGTTGCACAAAAGGATAGACAAACTTTGTTTTCTCCACGTTCAAAAAACACGCAGGAACGTATTCCTTTTATTTCTACCTACAGCAGGATCAGCTCACATGTCAGTGCAATTATTCACAAACACTGGCCAATACAATACAGTGGACACAAGGACATAGGGGCTTTTAAATCGAATCCCCTAATGTCCTACAGACGTGTGCCTAATCTAAAAGATAGACTTGTCAGAAATGACATAGGATCTTCAAAATCCCTTCAACAAACTTTTTTGGCCCCTAAACGCAAGGGCAGTTTTCCCTGCCTCTATTGCGTTAATTGTCAATTTATGTCCAAAGGTGGGGAATTTGTGAACCCTAATAACAATATGGTGTATAAATTGAAACATTTCTTAACATGTGACTCAACCTTCGTTGTTTATGTCTTATGGTGCCCTTGTAAACTCCTGTACGTGGGTGAGACCACTTACGATCTTAAAACCCGAATGAATTTTCATCGGTACTCCATTCGTAAACGCAGAAAAGATCTACCTGTATCTTGCCACTTCTCAGAAGCTGGTCACTCTGAGAGGGATTTAAAGTTTATGATCATAGACCAAATTCCTATTCCACGTTTAGGTGGTAATCGTATAAAGATGCTAAAAAAAAGGGAATCGGAATGGATTTTTAAATTACAGTCGCTAAAACCGCTAAAAGGGCCTAAACGTTGACTACAGACCTTGGGTCTACACATGATGCCAGAACTTGCCTTGTCAATCATGTATATGTTTGCATTTCATTTTTAGATCTTTAATTTTTTTTCTTCTTTTTTTCATAGATAACATGGCTGGATGGGTTGCTATACTCTATTCTTTTGAAAAGGAGCTGGCGATTATATCTATTTGGGCGCTGTCATACGGTTACAATTACTTATTTCTTAAGTCCGGTGCCCGCTGAGGACATTTGCGGGGTGGATGACGTCAACCGGGGTTATTCCTCGGAAAGGTGTCGCCCCCTCTGCAGACGGCATGGGATAGCGTTGCCGAGCTGCGACGCATCTCCCTCTCCGTAGATCCGAGGGCTACAAGGACCTTTTACATCGACCTATATGCTTGATTGGGTCGACTACTGTTGCTAAGACGAGTCATGTGATTATCCACGTGACCACCCGTAAGAAGACATGCGCACTCCGTTCTTTGATACGCCGCTCCGATATGGCCTCCGCCATCTTCGAGTACCTCGAGGTTTTCATTATGCACTACTTATCCCCGCCTCCAGCCATGATGTCATTTGAATATCATTATCAATTTTTCACGTTTTTAATGGACACTATGCACTTTAAGGATACTATTTTAATCCTATCACCTTTGTCACTTTTATAATTAGGTATAGAATCATGTCACAATGCTCTGTACACTTTTATTATGTGTTTTATTCACCTTTACAATAATGTATGCAAATTATTTGATTGCCTATAAATATATTGTGGATTCACATGTAATTCATTGCTTGACAAGGATCCCATTGAGAGGATCGAAACGTCGCATGCACATGGGTGAATAAAGGATCCACCTTATTTCACTACCAGGCGGTGCCGCAGTCTTCTTCTTTCGTCTGTATACGGCTCAGTCCAGGCCTTCGACCGCGGGCACGCCACTCCACTTAATCGAGTGCCGCCATTGGAGACATCTTTTTTGGCTATATATATATATTATACTGCAGTTGCCAGCCTGTGCGTGAGAGGCCGCAGGCCCACAGACTGTACTGTGTGCAAACCACTCATATAGGGTGGCACAGTACCTTGCAGATAAAAAGTAATATAATTTTTACCCTTTCATATAATTTCATTTGCCTGCCAGTGTGTGTCAGGCCACGTACTGTGCCCACTGCCCACCATTCATATAGGGTGGCACAGTACCTTGCACGAATAGTACCACTAATCAAAAAAAAAATCAAATGACAGGCAGAGGCAGGCCACGCCGTCGTGGTCCTGTGATTTCCTTTGGCCCTAGAATAATGCAGTGTTCGGAGGCCACATACCCTGAACTCGAAAAATTCTGAGGACATAGTTGACTTGCTTACACAGAACACCCAATCTTCTACAGCTTCCCCTCGGAACCTTGACGCACCATCCTCCTCCTGCTCAGCTTCGGACACCTCTCAAGTTACCACTCGCCCGCCCAACACCACCACCAACACTAGCACCACAGCCACTTCACTTGATCTGTCAGAGGAGTTATTTACACATCAGTTGGAAGAAATAAGTGATGTGCAACCATTATTGCCAGAGGATGTAGATAACAGGTATATGTCTCAGTCAGACAGCACTACACACATGGATGTATGGTGCAATGATGATAATGTTGTACCTGCTGCTGCTTCCTTTGCTGAGTTGTCAGATACAAGTGAAGCAGTTGATGGTGACGATGTGTCCGTGGATGTCACGTGGGTGCCCGCTCGAAGAGAAGAAGAACAGGGGGAAAGTTCAGATGAGGAGACAGAGAGGAGGAGGAGATGAGTTGGACGTAGGGGGAGGTCGTCGCAAGGGGCTAGTTGCACAGTCAGACAGCATAAATCTGCACCCGTGGTCAGCCAGACAGCACGCCAATCAACGCATGCTGTTGCCACCACCTGAGTGCCATAATTGCAAAGCTCAGCAGTGTGGCTTTTTTTTTGTGTGTGTCTGCCTCTGATAATAGCGATGCCATTTGCAACCTGTGCCAAAAGAAACTGAGTCATGGGAAGTCCAACACCCACCTAGGTACAACTGCTTTGCGAAGGCACAAGATGTCACATCACAAATGCCTATAAGATCAACACATGAGTACAAGCAGCACACAAACTCAAAGCCACCATCTTCCTCCTGGTCCAGCATCTTCAGCCACATCAACCACTGCTGTCCTCCCTGCCCCCTCTCAACCACCCGCCACTCTGCCTCTCACCTTGAGCAGTTCCTGCTCATCTGCCCACAGTCAGGTGTCTGTCAAGGAAATGTTTGAGTGTAGGAAGCCAATGTCACAGAGTCACCCCCTTGCCCGACGTCTGACAGCTGGCTTGTCGGAACTCTTAGCCCGCCAGCTTTTACCATACAAGCTGGTGAAGTCTGAGGCTTTCAAAAAATGTGTAGCTATTGGGACACCACAGTGGAAGGTACCCGGCTGAAATTCTTTTTCACAAAATGCAATCCCCAACCTGTACTCTATTGTGGAAAAGGAAGTCATGGCATGTCTGGCACACAGTGTTGGGGCAAGGGTCCATCTGACCACTGATACCTGGTCTGCAAAGCATGATCAGGGCAGATATATCATGCACACTGCTCATTGGGTAAACCTGCTGACGGCTGCCAAGCATGGAATGCATGGCTCTGCCGTGGTGTTGGTGACACCGCCACGACTTCCAGGCAGGCCTGCTACCACCTCCTCTACTCCTCCTACTCCATCCTCTTCGCTAACCTCCTCAGCTGAGTCTTCTTCTGCTGCTGCGTCTTGCTCCACTGCACCCCCCCTGATCCCCCGGGGTTATTCCACATCCCGGATATGACAGTGTCACGCCCTCTTGGGGTTGACTTGCCTGAAAGCAGAGAGTCACACCGGACCAGCACTCCTGTCCGCCCTGAACGCACATGTGGATCAGTGGCTGACCCCGCACCAACTGGAGCAATCTATTGGCGGCATTGAATTTGGGCAAGTTGACACATGTGCCGTGCATGGCACATGTGTTGAATCTGATCGTACAACGCTTTGTGTGTAAGTTCCCAGGCTTACAGGACATTTCAGGCGTTCCTACACGGCCATGGCGCACTTTTCCGATATTTAGCGGTGAAACAACATGCCAGTGAGGCGCTTGATTTGCGACAGCCCGACACGTTGAAATTCAACGCTCCTAATGTTCGACTGCCTGCTCCAGCAAGAAAAAGCCGTCAATGAGTATTTGTATGACCGGGGTGCTAGGACAGCCTCTGCGGAGCTAGTTTTTTTTTTTGCCATGTTACTGGACGCTCATGCGCAATGCCTGTAGGCTCATGCGTCCTTTTTAGGAGTTGACAAACCTAGTCAGTCTGACCGAAGGCACCATCAGCGACCTCATCCCATTTGTTTTCTTCCTGGAGCGTGCCCTGCGAAGAGTGCTGGATCAGGCCGTAGATGAGCGTGAAGAGGAAGAGTTTTGGTCACCATCACCAGCCTTATCATCATCACTTGCTGGACCTGCGGCAACGTTGGAAGAGGAGTCTGAGGAAGAGGAGTCAGAGGAGGAATGTGGCTTTGAGGAGGATAAAGACCAACCACAGCAGGCATCCCAGGGGGCTCGTTGTTGTCACCTATCTGGGACCCGTGGTGTTGTACGTGGCTGGAAGGAAGAACAGACCTTTAATAAGATCAGATAGTCCAGCAAAATAAATCCCTTTAAAAAATACCTTTTAATAGTCCTATTAAAAATCATGGACACCCGGTCCAAAAATAGATCAAAAAACACCCACAACAAAAAGATAATGTAAGATGCTGTTTTGACACGGATACTCAGCACCACAAATTATTTCAATGACATACGTTGGTCAATCAGTGCTATTATTCCCTGGTGTCACCCTAGGTTTGTCCTCAGCCCAGGCACATCCCCTGAAGGTGGGGATACCCTGTCCCCGAACCTAACCTGTGTAACCCTAGTTAGCACCCTAGTTTAGGTAGATATCCCGAGTATCCGTGTCAATACAGACCCCCACCACGGGGTAAGTAAAATGATACAACTCGAAAAATAGCAGCAGGATATAGATGTGCACTTTCTAGTTCCTGCGCATAAATAAACCTCTAAGACAAGATAGAGTTCAACTCAGAGGGTACAAAAACCTCAACGCGTTTCCCCCTCATTTATACAAGATTAGATATACAGGGTTCATCAGGAGGAAGATAAATCAATTTTATCAGAGCTGTAACATGGAGACAATTCCAAATTAATGGTCTCCTAGTAGTGATAGATAATCAATAAATTAATGATACCACATATACAGGTGGAACGCAGGAGGCACTCAATTTGTCCAAATGACGCAGTGTCCGGAGCTATCAGGCCATATATAAATCTGCAATCAGAAAAAGAAAGAAAAGAGGGGGAGGAGAAACTTACATAGCCATCCAAGTATAACACTATGCAGATCACCTATATATAAACATACACAGCATCACTCACGATATGTGTGCTGCTATTCGATATGCCTGTGCATCCTCCAGCCCTTTAGGTTCAATACTAAAGAGGAAAACATATAGATAAAACATCTTTGCTCTAAAGAATAATCCATAATAATCATCCTCTAATCATACTCACGCTCCCTGCGTCCACACGTGCCAACCTCTCCTGCTTCACCTCATCACCAGTCTAAAGCCTCTTTAAATAACCCCGCCCGATCCAAGCCGCTCCCCCTACCTCTCGTGTTACTATACAGACGTTCGTGTCAGGCACAGGTGAGCTGTATCTCACGTGACCATAGAGGGAACCGCCCCCTTATGTCACTTCCTCTCCTTGAGACGCACGAGGGCTAGGAGATGAAAGTATGCACTCCGGTGCCAGTGGTATGAAACGCCCCTTCCCTCACATCACTTCCTGCCAATGGAACGCAAGGAAGTTCCTACATTGAAACGCAAGCAGGAAGCGCCTATATTGTATGCAAAAAACGGCATAAGTATCTCACCAATGATCCTAAGGCCTGCATTGTATAAAGTGACAATCAGATGAACAGTATAGTTTAGTGTAGGGATGGGGGGAGAGAAGGGGGGGGGGGGGATAACAATCAGATGTTCCATGAGCGATGTCAGTTGGAAGATGGGACCTAGCTCTCATCTGTTACTCAGGGCAACCACTAAAAAGAGGCTAATGTTATAGATTGTGGGGATGTAATCATTCTTTCGATAACCAGATTTAAATTTAAAAACACCCATGATCAGGGTGTTTAGTCGTTTACCATTCGGATGTTTCTCACACCCGGCTATGCTCAGTCCATATTATGTAACCCATATTCACGAGTTCGATCCAGACAGAGATCCAGAACCCATGTCAATAATCGTCACCTATAAAAAGCAGGTGAATGTCAATCTTTCATTGAGACCTGAGGGGGCTTGGGATCTAAAGCGATGGATCCATTGACACTCCTTCTGGAGTATTTTCTTATCCCAATTGCCTCCCCGTACAGGAGACGGTACAGTCTCCAGGATAATAAACCTAAGGGACCTCGGGTCCCCCCCGTGATGTTCTCTCACATGTAGGGCCACTGGGGTCTCTCTCTTTTTAATGACATCATTGACATGTTCTAGGAATCTCCTACATGCTTCTCTAATGGTCTTCCCCACATAATCAAGGGGGCATGTACATTGGCATATATAGATGGCCCCCTTGCTTCTACAGTTGTGAAAGTCACGGATCTCAAAATTCTGACCAGTCGCTGAGCACACCACCCTCTTAGTGGTCTGTACATATTCGCAAGCTTTACAGTTCCCACACCTGTGCATGCCCAACGGTTTCCTGTCTAACCACATGTTTCTCCCCATGACAGGAGGGGTATAGTGACTACGAACCAATCTATCCTTGAGACTTCTCCCACGTCTATAGGAGATGGCCGGGTGGTGGGGCAGAATGTCACCAATATCCGAGTCCATCCTCAGGATAGCCCAATATCGTTTGAGAATGTCCAAAACTTCCGTGTTGGCAGAGTCAAACGTCGAGACAATCCGAGTCACCCCTTGACCATCCCGTTCTCTAACACGCGGTACCAACAACTGTTCACGATTTTTCTCTGATGCGTTTTTATAGGCTTCTGTTAAAACCCAATGAGGATATCCTCTGTCTAGAAACCTCCTACGGAGATTCCTAGCTTCTCTGTGAAAAGTTTCCCCTGTGGAGCAATTCCTCTGTATCCGCAGATACTGCCCCTTGGGGATACCACGCTTAAGGGGGCCTGGATGGTGACTCTGCCAGTGGAGAAGCGAGTTGGTTGCAGTCGCTTTCCTAAAGATATCTGCACTCAGTCTGTCCTCCTCCTTGGTTATCCTAACATCCAAAAATGCTAGTGAATGCGGATCGATTTCAAACGAAAATTTGAGACCCAAATCGTTGTTACTGAGTTCTCCAACAAATTGACAAAACTCATCAGATCCGCCCCTCCAGACCACAAACACATCGTCGATGTACCGTGTCCAGACGACAATCTTGTCTGACCACCAAGTGTCCTGGTCTGGGAACACAACCCGGTCCTCCCACCGTCTCCTGTACGGGGAGGCAATTGGGATAAGAAAATACTCCAGAAGGAGTGTCAATGGATCCATCGCTTTAGATCCCAAGCCCCCTCAGGTCTCAATGAAAGATTGACGTTCACCTGCTTTTTATAGGTGACGATTATTGACATGGGTTCTGGATCTCTGTCTGGATCGAACTCGTGAATATGGGTTACATAATATGGACTGAGCATAGCCGGGTGTGAGAAACATCCGAATGGTAAACGACTAAACACCCTGATCATGGGTGTTTTTAAATTTAAATCTGGTTATCGAAAGAATGATTACATCCCCACAATCTATAACATTAGCCTCTTTTTAGTGGTTGCCCTGAGTAACAGATGAGAGCTAGGTCCCATCTTCCAACTGACATCGCTCATGGAACATCTGATTGTTATCCCCCCTTCTCTCCCCCATCCCTACACTAAACTATACTGTTCATCTGATTGTCACTTTATACAATGCAGGCATTAGGATCATTGGTGAGATACTTATGCCGTTTTTGCATACAATATAGGCGCTTCCTGCTTGCGTTTCAATGTAGGAACTTCCTTGCGTTCCATTGGCAGGAAGTGATGTGAGGGAAGGGGCGTTTCATACCACTGGCACCGGAGTGCATACTTTCATCTCCTAGCCCTCGTGCGTCTCAAGGAGAGGAAGTGACATAAGAGGCGGTTCCTCTATGGTCACGTGAGATACAGCTCACCTGTGCCTGACACGAACGTCTGTATAGTAACACGAGAGGTAGGGGGAGCGGCTTGGATCGGGCGGGGTTATTTAAAGAGGCTTTAGACTGGTGATGAGGTGAAGCAGGAGAGGTTGGCACGTGTGGACGCAGGGAGCGTGAGTATGATTAGAGGATGATTATTATGGATTATTCTTTAGAGCAAAGATGTTTTTTCTATATGTTTTCCTCTTTAGTATTGAACCTAAAGGGCTGGAGGATGCACAGGCATATCGAATAGCAGCACACATATCGTGAGTGATGCTGTGTATGTTTATATATAGGTGACTGCATAGTGTTATACTTGGATGGCTATGTAAGTTTCTCCTCCCCTTCTTTTCTTTTTCTGATTGCAGATTTATATATGGCCTGATAGCTCCGGACACTGCGTCATTTGGACAAATTGAGTGCCTCCTGCGTTCCACCTGTATATGTGGTATCATTAATTTATTGATTATCTATCACTACTAGGAGACCATTAATTTGGAATTGTCTCCATGTTACAGCTCTGATAAAATTGATTTATCTTCCTCCTGATGAACCCTGTATATCTAATCTTGTATAAATGAGGGGAAACGCGTTGAGGTTTTTGTACCCTCTGAGTTGAACTCTTCTTGTCTTAGAGGTTTATTTATGCGCAGGAATTAGAAAGTGCACATCTATATCCTGCTGCTATTTTTCGAGTTGTATCATTTTACTTACCCCGTGGTGGGGGTCTGTATTGACACGGATACTCGGGATATCTACCTAAACTAGGGTGCTAACTAGGGTTACACAGGTTAGGTTCGGGGACAGGGTATCCCCACCTTCAGGGGATGTCCCTGGGCTGAGGACAAACCTAGGGTGACACCAGGGAATAATAGCACTGATTGACCAACGTATGTCATTGAAATAATTTGTGGTGCTGAGTATCCGTGTCAAAACAGCATCTTACATTATCTTTTTGTTGTGGGTGTTTTTTGATCTATTTTTGGACCGGGTGTCCATGATTTTTAATAGGACTATTAAAAGGTATTTTTTAAAGGGATTTATTTTGCTGGACTATGTGCTTTGAATTTTGTCCCTATTCATTGTTAGTATAGTAATACGCTGGATTTTTTTAATAAGATCAGTGAGTACGAGGAACGGGAGATTAGTAGCTCGGCATCCAACCTTGTGCAAATGGGGTCTTTCATGCTGTCATGCTTGTTGAGGGACCCTCGTATAAAAAGGCTGAAGGAGAACGACCTGTACTGGGTGGCCACGCTACTAGACCCCCGGTATAAGCAGTAAGTGGCTGAAATGTTACCGAATTACCGGAAGTCGGAATGGATGCAGCACTTCCAAAACAAGTTAAAAAGTATGCTTTACACAGCGTATAAGGGTGATCTCACAGCACAACGGGAATCTAATAGGGGAAGAGGTGAAAGTAATCCTCCTTCTACCACGACTACGCCGGCAAGGTCAGGAGGCTTTACAGATGTTTTGTTGATGGAGGACATGCGGAGCTTTCTAAGTCCTACACATCGCCACAGCCCTTCGCGGTCCACCCTCAGAGAACGACTAGACCGACAGGTAACAGACTACTTCGCCGGCAGATATCGACACTCTGAGGAGTGATGAACCCCTTGACTACTGGGTGTTCAGGCTTGACCTGTGGCCTGAGCTATCCCAATTTGCGATAGAACTTCTGGCCTGCCCCGCTTCAAGTGTCCTGTCAGAAAGAACCTTCAGCGCAGCAGGAGGTATTGTCATTGACAAGATAAGTTGTCTAGGTCAAAAAAGTGTACATTACCTCACCTTTATTAAGAGGAATTAGGCATGGATACCGAAGGGATGGACAGTGGGGGATACATTTGACTAAAAAAGGCCTGATGAGATGCCTTCGGCTAAAAATGGTCCCCATGCTGCTGTATTTCATCTCTGCATGCCGGATGACTTGCGTGACTTCTCCGCCACCAACTAGGCTTCAAGCCGCAATGTTTTAGTACACTTTCTGCCTGGAAAACATCAATTTTTCCAGCCGCTGCTACAGCTACCATCTCTATGAGTGTGTTGGCAATGTTGGCACACCCCAGATGATAAGGTCGCTGCTTCATTGTGAACAGACCAAAAGCGATCAGCTGGATAATTTTTCATAAAAAAAACATTAATTTTCTTTGTGAGCATCTAAGGTGATCATTAAAGCCTACTAGGCCAATAATCGGCCCACACTGCAGAATCATTGTTTTCTGGGTTACTTAACTTCTTGCTGACCGCCTCACGCAGGATTGCGTCCTGCGGGCGGTCGGTCTGTTCCTCCTTGACGCGCCCGCGCGTCATCTCGCGAGAGGCGAGATTTCCTGTGAAGGCGCGCGCGTGCGCGCGTTCACAGGATCACGTCGGGGACAAGGTAAACTACAGCCTGCCAGCGCTGATCGTGCGCTGGCAGGCTGTAGCAGTTAAAAAAATGGCATATCAGACACTGTTTTGTTAACAGCGTCTGATATGCTTGCTGATCGTTCCTTTGGTGGTCCCTTTTGCTTGGGACCAGCAAAGAAACTTTTATAAGTGCACCAAATCACCACACAAAGTTGTCAATTTACAGAGATATTTCTCACACAAAGTATGGGTATATGTAAAAATACACCCCAAAACACATTGCCCTACTTCTCCTGAGTTGAGCGATACCACATAAGTGACACTTTTTTGCAGCCGGAGTGCAAAGGGGCCCAAATTCCAACGAGTACCTTTAGGTTTTATATGGCTGCTCTACTTAGCTTCACTCAAAATGCCAGAACAGTACAAACACTCACAAATGACCTCATTTTGGAAAGAAGACACCCAAGGTATTCGCTGAGGAGGCATAGTGAGTCCATGAAAAATTTAACTTTTATCAAAAGTTAGCAGAAAGGTAGACTTTATGAGAAAAAACAATAAAAAATCAATTTCCGCTAACTTGTGCCAAAAAATCTTCTATGAACTCACCATGCCCTCTCACAGAATACCTTGGGGTGTCTTCTTTCCAAAATGGGGTCACATGTGGGGTATTTATACTGCCCTGGCATTTTAGGGACCCTAAAGCGTGAGAAGAAAAATGCGTAAAAATGCCCTCCTAAAAGGTACTCATTGGTTTTAGCGCCCCTTTGCACATCTTGGCTGCAAAAAAGTGTCACTCATGTGGTATCGCCGTACTCAGGAGAAGTAGGGCAATGTGTTTTGGGGTGTATTTTTACATATACCCATACTTTGTGTGAGAAATATCTCTGTAAATTGACAACTTTGAATAAAAAAATGTAAAAAGTTGTCGTTTACAGCAATATTTCTCACACGCAGCATGGGTATATGTAAAAATAGCAAATAGCAAAAAAAGTAAAAATGTCAGCAGCAATGAAATACCACCAAATGAAAGCTCTATTAGTGAGAAGAAAAGGAGGTAAAATTCATTTGGGTGGTAAGTTGCATGACTGAGCAATAAACGGTGAAAGTAGTGTAGTGCAGAATTGTAAAAAGTGGCCTGGTCATTAAGGCTGTTTAAGCTAGGGGGGCTTAAGTGGTTAACGGTCACTGAACTACTTCAGCACGACCATAGGCTTTGAAAAACCGCCATCGCCTGCAATCTCCCAAACGTGCGCACGAGCACAGTTATCGCTACACCAAGATTGACGCATAGAGGAATAAAATTTATGTCATGTGTATCAACTATTGACAACTCTTTGCGGTTGTCTAAAATCTATTTGATACACGTCCCCTGATAGGGGACTTAACAGGGATTAAACTTGATAAGAATAGTACTTCTTAACACACCACTCATATAGGGTGGCACAGTACATTGCACGGCGCACGTGCAGTGCCCCAAATTGGAAGGAAGAGGACCGACCAAGCATCTTTTTCCAACTCCCGGTTCCGAAAATCTATTCCATACACCGGCCCCTGATAGGGGACAAAACAGAGATTAAACTGGTAAGAACAATTTTTTTTTAATTTAATTTAAAAAAAAAAAAAAAAAAAAAAGAGGACAGCCTCTGCAGAGCTGGGTATTTTTTGGCCGTGTTACTGAACGCTCAAGCACAATGGCTGTAGGCTCATGCATCCTTTTGCGGGGGTGAAAAACCTGGTCAGTCAGACCCAAGGCAACATCATCGACCTCACCCTATATGCGTTTTGCCATGGATCCCCCCACGGCATGCCACAGTCCAGGTGTTAGTCCCCTTGTAACAACTTTTCCATCACTATTGTGGCCATAAATATTCCCTGTGGGTTTTAAAATTCGCCTGCCTATTGAAGTCTATGGCAGTTCACCCGGTTCGCGGACATTTGTGGAAGTCCACGTTTGCCGTTCGCGAACGGAAAATTTTATGTTCGCGACATCTCTACACAACAACCTGTACCACCAGCAGATCTGGAATGTCTTAGCCGGAGCCAGTATTTCAGCAACATGGTGGAACAGTACACATACTGACTGATGGGTCTGCCCAGGGGCATAGCTGCAGGGGAAGCTACTGCTATGGGGCCCTGATCTAGAAGGGGCCCATCCAGGAGGAGGACTAAAAGACTTTGTCAGGGCCCCCTCAACAGTATTATTCAATGAAGAAAGTGGATGGAACAGCTGCTTGGCCTGGTCTGAGAGAGCGATCTTTAGTAGCCCCAGGAATGGCGGCATGAAAGGAAGGGGTTGTTCAAAAATTACTGTGGGAGGGGGGGCACCAGTCAAATATTTGCTGGGGTGCCCAATCATTTCTAGCTACGCCATTGGGTCTGCCCCATTCAACTTCTGGGTCTTCAAATTGGTCACATGTCCTGAGGTTGCCCTAAACATCTTGGAGGTGCTTGGAGGTTTGTGGAATTGAGCGGGTCATTATACCACCCAGGGGAGGTAACTGGAAGAAGCTTCTTGCCCAATGTGAGATAAAGTGGATCTTTATCCTTAATACCATCTCCCCATTTGGTTTGAATGAGGGATTAGTTATGCTCCCTTCATATAAACTTATATGAGGGGATTTATTAGGCTCTTGGTACTCCAGTCCAGTCCCCCCATACTATTTGATTAGGTGTATTTGCCCTGTCCCTTCGATTTGTGTATTTTACTAGTATTTTTTTAGGGCTCCTATGGTTTGAGATTCCTCTTCGTTGCATTATGTTGTTTTTAACTGTTTTATTTTATTGTAATTTATATATTTTTTTTAACAGTTCTGAACATATGTTATGTACTCTCAATCACATTAATGTATGCATATGTTTCAGGTTTCTTGGATTGATGTGCACTAGAGAGAAAAGATGCTGGTTGGATGTGTCCTACTTTATCGTACGATGGAACCATAAGAGTCTTCCCCTTCTTTCCCCTCCCCCTTCCTTCTTCTAATGGATGTGGACAGGATCATAATATCATTAAAAAAGTACATGGTGCTGTGGAAAATTTGCATTGGGCCTGTTGCACCATGAAAGGAGGTTTTTTTTGGAATTATTTATGACTAGTCACAAATTATTCTAATTTAGTTTAGTTGGTTTTCTATCTTGGAGGTGCTGGCCTACCCTGCAGCCACTGTATTGTCTGAACGTGTGTTTAGTATGGCTAGGGGCATTATCACAGACAAGCGCAGCCGCCTGTCCGCAGCCAATGCAGGCAAGCTTTTTTTTATTAAAAAGAACCAGTCATGGATCCCATAAGACTTGTTTGTACCTTATGCAGACTAGACATGTATACTGGCCTCACCAAACCATTGTTATACTACTGTGCACTTATACTTTGTGTTATTTTTTATATTTTCCCAATTTTTGGGTCTACAACAATTTATAAAAAAAATAAAAATAGAAAACATGTTGTTAGCGACTACCTTTGGCTTCACAGTCCAAAAAGGCTTTATGTCATGCAAGAATTTAACCACCAATTGTAAGTTCCCTGACAGTAAGGCAGTGCAAGGCTTTGTACACGGCAAAAATGGTAATATTGCACCCAACAATTTAAAAGAGGATTATTCACATTTTTGGTCACTGTCACCTATGCAGTGCAGTGTTACTTGACAGCAAATAATTGGAATATGTCAACCCCTGAACTCATAGATGGATTAACTATATTATTGTCCCCGGCACATATGCAGCGCAAGCCTCAAAAGGTAATTCCTGGCCTAAAAAAAATTATGATTTTATCACCACCCATGGAAAACATGGATTTCAGTGGTATATTTTGGGGTGTAGGACCTCATTGTTCTCAACGTCATCTTCCACCCAGTCTTCACCCCTGCCCTCTTTGTCGTTCTGCACACCGCAGAAAGCCGCAACGGTTTGCACCTGTGTTTCGTCATCATCAGGGACGTGCTACCGCGGTCTTCCCCTGTCCCCATCCTCAAACCTAAGTGATTGGGCTTCTGTGCACTCAATCTCTTCCACTTCTGGGGCAGAACTATGGTTATGGCCCTGGGAAACCCTGCCAGCAGAGTCATAAATAAGCATAAGAGACTGCTGCATTTAACTGCGAATAGTAAACAATTAAGTTCACTATACAGTAAGGCAGTGCCTGTGTCATAAACAGGATACATTTCTTTAGGTCACACAACAGTGTAACTGAGCAATTCAGCACAATGACTTCACTAATCACCAAAAATTAGATTTTTCAAACCACCAATGTAAAAACAGAAGTTAAGTTATTTGTCAGAAATGCAGCGTACACCGCAAATGTGCTATCTACCACAAAACTAGTGGATTTGCAACCAACTATGTAAATGCGGAGTTCAAAATGTTACTTTAAATGACTAGAATACAGGGTAGGCCTCAGATCTGCTATGTATCACAAAATCGGTGTTTATTGCAGCAAACTACAGAAATGCAGGATGTCACTGCTAAATTTTAAAATAAGTTTTTGTGCGTTGTATGCCAAACTGCTCTGTGTAACAACAATATGGGTTTATTTCCCATAAAATACACTAATGCAGTATTTCACTGCTGAAATTTAAACTTAGGTATTTGTGCGGTTTATTGAAAACTACTCTGGGGACCAAGAACACGGCTTTTTTCCCCCAAAAAAACACTAATGCACTATTTCAGTGCAGAAATTTAAAATAGGTATTTGTACGTTGTAAGCACAACTGCTCTGTGAAGCAAGAATACAGCTTTTTTCAACAAAACAGAGAAATGCACCATTTTAGTGCTGAAATTTAAAATACGTATTTGGTCGGTCTATTTAGAACCGCTTTGTGGACCAGGAGTACCACTTTTTTTTCCCAAAAATACACTGATGCACTAACTCACTGCAGAAATGTAAAATAGGTATTTTGGCGGTGTATTTCAAACTGCTTTGTGGACCAGGAATACCGCTTTTTTTTTTCCAAAAAATACACTGATGCACTATTACACTGCTGAAATTGAAAATACGTTTGGGTGTTTTGTATGCACAAGTGCTCTATAGCACCACAATACAAATTTTTTCCCCAGACTACAGAAATGGACTATGTCACCCCTAAATTATACAAAGGGTAATGTAGGGGACTTGACCTGCCAGAAAAAATGATTTTTTCCTTCACTTAACTACCAAAAAGGATTAGACTGATGTCCCTGGCAGGCTGGCACACATGCAGTTCCAAGGACACTGCAGTGGCTAAAATGGCTGCTGACCCCCACCTCAGTAACAGATGGATTTAAAAAAAAAACACTTTGCAGTATCACACGGCTGAGGGCTGGGTACAAAAATGTAGGATTACAGTAGCACCCTCCCACAATAATTGCTGTAGCTTGAAGATTTTACACCACCAGGTTCAACAGATTTCTTTCCTAATCTCTCCCTGGGAGCACCGGCAGCAACCTTTCCCTATACTAACAGCAACAGAGTGACGTGCGGCACTACGTGATTCCAGCTAATTAAGAGGCTGGGTCACATGCTGCACTCAGCCAATCACAGCCATGCCATTAGTAGGCATGGCTTTGATGGCTTCTTAGGGCAAAGATGTAAAACACCTGCTCATTGGCTGCTCTGCAGACTTTAAAAAAGTATGAAGAATCGCCAAACAACGGACCCGAACCCGAACTTTTATGAAAATGTACGGGTCCGTGTCCCGAACATCCTAAAATTCGGTACGAATCCGAACTATACAGTTCGGGTTCACTCAACTCTAGCTGTATAGCCAAAGGTAGTCGCCAACAACAATGTGTTTTTGTTTTCTTTTTTTTTTTATAAATTGGGGTAGACCCCAAAACATTGGGAAATATAAAAAAGAAAACAAAGAGTAAGTGCGTTGTAGTATAACAATGATTTGTTGAGGCCGGTATACATGTCTATTCTGCATAAGGTGCGAACAAGTCCCGTGAGATCCATGCCTGGTTCTTTTTATTGAATGTGACATTGTCCAAGTTGGCTGTGGACAGGCGGCTGCGCTTGTCTGTGAGAGGGCCCCCAGCCGTGCTAAACACACATTCAGACAATACACTGGCTGCAGGGCAGGCCAGCACCTCCAAGGCGTAAAGGTAAAGCTGAGGCCATGTCCCTAATTTTGAGACCCAGAAGTTGAATGCGGCAGACCTAGTGGCGTAGCTAGTAATGACTGGGCCCAACAGGAAATTTTGAATGGGGCCCCCCTCCCCCAGAAATTTTTTCTCAACCCCTTCCTTTCATGATGCCCCCATTCTTGTGGCTATTTAAGATCGCTCTCTCAGACCAGGCAGCTCCATCCGTTTTCAACACTGTCTATACTGCCACTGCTTCCCCTGTAGCTACGACCCTGGGCAGACCCATCAGTCGACGTGTGCACAGATACTATTCCACAATTTTGCGGAAATGCTGCCTCTTGCGAAGTAGTTCCATATTTGCTAGTGGTGCTGATTTTCCACATTTTGGCCATGCTAACTCTGCCTTTTGAGGTGCGGGCGGTGACCCAGCTGCGTTGGAGAGTTCTTCCTCCTCCTCCTCATCTTTAGCCTTGTGCTTCCACTGAGCCCCCGGTATCAGGTGTGAATGCCATCAGCAACGCGTCTACCAGCGTTGGCTACATCCGATCACGCTTCAGTGACAAAATAAAGGATGGCACGTTGTCCTTGTAATGGGGATCCAGCAGGGTGGCCACCCAGTAATCTGCACAAGTTAGAATGTGGGCAATTTGGCAGTCGTTGTGCAGGCACTGCAGCATGTAGTCGCTCATGTTTGCCAGGCTGCCCAGAGGCAACGAAAAGCTGTCCTCTGTGGGAGGTGTATCATCTTTGTCCTCCGTATCCCCCCAGTCACGCTCAAGTAATGGCCTTGAGCTGCTTTGGGTGCCACCCTTCTGTGAACACTATTTCTTGTCCTCCTCCTCCAGAATTGTGCCCTGGCTGGACAATTGTGTACCTGGCCTATGTTGGTGCAGGAACCCACCCTCCGAGCCACTTATATATGACAGGCCTTATAAGTAGTGTTGAGCGAACAGTTCGAGAATAGTTCGGGTTCGTACCGAATTTTGGGGTGTCCGTGACACGGACCCGAACCCGGACATTTTCAAAAAAGTTCGGGTTCGAGTTCGGAGTTCGGCATGTTCTCTCGGCGCATTTTGAAAGTACTATATAGCAGAATAGTACAGGCTTAAAGCTGAAATCGCATTGCGATTACAACTTTGAGCTACCGATCACCATGGGAACGCCTCCTCCAGTAGAATGTACTGTAGGATGTTTGAATTACGTTGAAATCGCAATGCGATTCTTATATATTTGCTTAATCGCATTGCGATTTCAACTTCTCAAACCGACAGTACATTCTAGCATTTTTCCCATGGTGATGTAGACGCTCCATTAGCACGGAATCCGGCTGAAGCAGAAATCGCAATGCGATTCTTAGAACTCAAATAAATCGCATCACACTACACGCTCTAATTGCATTCGATTTTAACTTTACTGTTTGGTTTTGTATCGCGATAATACAAAATTTGAATAATCGTGTGCGTGCTGTTCTAGCACGCAGTGCTAGTCGATCTCACTATAAGTTCTAATCGCATTCGATGTTAACTTATGCATTTTTTTTTTTTGCCAGGCATCAAATAGAATGCGATGCCTGTCAAAAAGCATAAGTTAAAATCGAATGCGATTAGAACTTAAGAGTGGGATACGAATAGCACTAGTGTTGTTGTTGAGCGCACATTTCGAGAATAGTTCCGGTCCATACAGAATTTTGGGGTGTTCAGTGACACGACCCGAACCCGAACATTTTCATAAAAATTCGGGTTCGGTTTTGTAGTTCGTCATTTTTGTGGCGCATTTTGAAAGGCTGCAAAGCAGCCAATCAACATGCATCATACTACTTGCCCTAAGATGCCATCGCAGCCATGCCTACTATTGGCAAGGCTGTGATTGGCCAAGTGCAGCATGTGACTCAGCCTCTTTATAAGCTTGTGCGCACGTCGCGATGTGCTCACTCCCGCTGTGATTAGACCAGGGATAAGATGCAGCTGCTGTGAGGGCGAGATAGGCAGGGATAATTGAGGAAGAAAACCTGATAAGAAGTGAATGATCTAAACCTGTGCATCAGAACAACTCAGCTGAGCTGTTCACTGAAAGTTTATTTTTTTACACTGGCCAGATCGATTTTTACCGGCACATGTAACTGGGCTGACCGGCGGCGGCCATTTTGGGACCTGTGGTGCGCCAGCTCAAGCTGCCACAGAGTCCAAAGAAAAGCTCCAAAGAATTGAAAAATCTACTCCTGTGACACAGAACAACAGCGATTCAGCTGCTCAGTCAAAGTCAATTTTTTTCTGGCTGGGCAGACCATTTTCTGGCACATGTTACTGGGCTGATAGGCGGCGGCCATTTTGGGACTTGTGGTGCTACAGCAAAAGCTGCCACAGCGTCCATTAATCTCATGTAATAGTCGATTTTTTCATAGATATACTACATCAGGGGTTTGGCTGTGCTTGTGTCACCCCTACTAACTGCCAATATATTTAATATATCAGTGGTGAAACTGAAAGTAACCCACTTGGATAGCAAATCCCATGAATGTGCTGTTCCAGCTAGGCTAGCCAGTGTCACTACAGCCAGGTCCAATACTGTCAGCCAGAAATTAATTTTTTTTTTTTTTGCCAGAAATATAAATTAAAAAAATCTTTCCCTGTAACAAACATAATTCTGGTGTTAGACCAGAAGAAGCACTCCTTCAGTAAATAATACTGTAAAAAGGTTTAGGCAATAATTCTCCCAGTGTGGGCAATTTATGTACCAAAACGAGCATTTTAAAAATTCCGGTGTTCTGAAATACCAGCAGTCCTCTTGTAATTAATACCAGAAAAAGGCATTATAGTGTCCAGTGTTGTCATTTTGGTTCCAAAAGGCCAATTTAATCAATCTGGTGTTGGTGACACCCGAAATAGTACGCCGCACGTTGTTACTCCTGTGAAAAGGAAATAGTTCTCCCACTGTGGGAATTCATTTAACATAAGTAGCATTTAAAAATTCTGGTGTCCAATTTGCAGCAGTCCTCTTGTAATTAATACCAGAAAAAGGCATTATAGTGTCCAGTGTTGTCATTTTGGTTCCAAAAGGCCAATTTAATCAATCTGGTGTTGGTGACACCCGAAATAGTAGGCCGCACGTTGTTACTCCTGTAAAAGGAAATAGTTCTCCCACTGTGGGAATTCATTTAACATAAGTAGCATTTAAAAAATTCTGGTGTCCAATTTGCAGCAGTCTTCTTGTAATTAATACCAGAAAAAGGCATTATAGTGTCCAGTGTTGTCATTTTGGTTCCAAAAAGGCCAATTTAATCAATCTGGTGTTGGTGACACCCGAAATAGTACGCCGCACGTTGTTACTCCTGTAAAAAGGAAATAGTTCTCCCACTGTGGGAATTCATTTAACATAAGTAGCATTTAAAAAATTCTGGTGTCCAATTTGCAGCAGTCTTCTTGTAATTAATACCAGAAAAAGGCATTATAGTGTCCAGTGTTGTCATTTTGGTTCCAAAAGGCCAATTTAATCAATCTGGTGTTGGTGACACCCGAAATAGTACGCCGCACGTTGTTACTCCTGTAAAAAGGAAATAGTTCTCCCACTGTGGGAATTCATTTAACATAAGTAGCATTTAAAAATTCTGGTGTCCAATTTGCAGCAGTCTTCTTGTAATTAATACCAGAAAAAGGCATTATAGTGTCCAGTGTTGTCATTTTGGTTCCAAAAGGCCAATTTAATCAATCTGGTGTTGGTGACACCCGAAATAGTACGCCGCACGTTGTTACTCCTGTAAAAGGAAATAGTTCTCCCACTGTGGGAATTCATTTAACATAAGTAGCATTTAAAAATTCTGGTGTCCAATTTGCAGCAGTCCTCTTGTAATTAATACCAGAAAAAGGCATTATAGTGTCCAGTGTTGTCATTTTGGTTCCAAAAGGCCAATTTAATCAATCTGGTGTTGGTGACACCCGAAATAGTACGCCGCACGTTGTTACTCCTGTAAAAGGAAATAGTTCTCCCACTGTGGGAATTCATTTAACATAAGTAGCATTTAAAAATTCTGGTGTCCAATTTGCAGCAGTCTTCTTGTAATTAATACCAGAAAAAGGCATTATAGTGTCCAGTGTTGTCATTTTGGTTCCAAAAGGCCAATTTAATCAATCTGGTGTTGGTGACACCCGAAATAGTACGCCGCACGTTGTTACTCCTGTAAAAGGAAATAGTTCTCCCACTGTGGGAATTCATTTAACATAAGTAGCATTTAAAAAATTCTGGTGTCCAATTTGCAGCAGTCCTCTTGTAATTAATACCAGAAAAAGGCATTATAGTGTCCAGTGTTGTCATTTTGGTTCCAAAAGGCCAATTTAATCAATCTGGTGTTGGTGACACCCGAAATAGTACGCCGCACGTTGTTACTCCTGTAAAAGGAAATAGTTCTCCCACTGTGGGAATTCATTTAACATAAGTAGCATTTAAAAATTCTGGTGTCCAATTTGCAGCAGTCTTCTTGTAATTAATACCAGAAAAAGGCATTATAGTGTCCAGTGTTGTCATTTTGGTTCCAAAAGGCCAATTTAATCAATCTGGTGTTGGTGACACCCGAAATAGTACGCCGCACGTTGTTACTCCTGTAAAAGGAAATAGTTCTCCCACTGTGGGAATTCATTTAACATAAGTAGCATTTAAAAATTCTGGTGTCCAATTTGCAGCAGTCTTCTTGTAATTAATACCAGAAAAAGGCATTATAGTGTCCAGTGTTGTCATTTTGGTTCCAAAAGGCCAATTTAATCAATCTGGTGTTGGTGACACCCGAAATAGTAGGCCGCACGTTGTTACTCCTGTAAAAGGAAATAGTTCTCCCACTGTGGGAATTCATTTAACATAAGTAGCATTTAAAAATTCTGGTGTCCAATTTGCAGCAGTCTTCTTGTAATTAATACCAGAAAAAGGCATTATAGTGTCCAGTGTTGTCATTTTGGTTCCAAAAGGCCAATTTAATCAATCTGGTGTTGGTGACACCCGAAATAGTAGGCCGCACGTTGTTACTCCTGTAAAAGGAAATAGTTCTCCCACTGTGGGAATTCATTTAACATAAGTAGCATTTAAAAATTCTGGTGTCCAATTTGCAGCAGTCCTCTTGTAATTAATACCAGAAAAAGGCATTATAGTGTCCAGTGTTGTCATTTTGGTTCCAAAAGGCCAATTTAATCAATCTGGTGTTGGTGACACCCGAAATAGTACGCCGCACGTTGTTACTCCTGTAAAAGGAAATAGTTCTCCCACTGTGGGAATTCATTTAACATAAGTAGCATTTAAAAATTCTGGTGTCCAATTTGCAGCAGTCCTCTTGTAATTAATACCAGAAAAAGGCATTATAGTGTCCAGTGTTGTCATTTTGGTTCCAAAAGGCCAATTTAATCAATCTGGTGTTGGTGACACCCGAAATAGTACGCCGCACGTTGTTACTCCTGTAAAAGGAAATAGTTCTCCCACTGTGGGAATTCATTTAACATAAGTAGCATTTAAAAATTCTGGTGTCCAATTTGCAGCAGTCCTCTTGTAATTAATACCAGAAAAAGGCATTATAGTGTCCAGTGTTGTCATTTTGGTTCCAAAAGGCCAATTTAATCAATCTGGTGTTGGTGACACCCGAAATAGTACGCCGCACGTTGTTACTCCTGTAAAAAGGAAATAGTTCTCCCACTGTGGGAATTCATTTAACATAAGTAGCATTTAAAAATTCTGGTGTCCAATTTGCAGCAGTCCTCTTGTAATTAATACCAGAAAAAGGCATTATAGTGTCCAGTGTTGTCATTTTGGTTCCAAAAGGCCAATTTAATCAATCTGGTGTTGGTGACACCCGAAATAGTACGCCGCACGTTGTTACTCCTGTAAAAGGAAATAGTTCTCCCACTGTGGGAATTCATTTAACATAAGTAGCATTTAAAAATTCTGGTGTCCAATTTGCAGCAGTCTTCTTGTAATTAATACCAGAAAAAGGCATTATAGTGTCCAGTGTTGTCATTTTGGTTCCAAAAGGCCAATTTAATCAATCTGGTGTTGGTGACACCGAAATAGTACGCCGCACGTTGTTACTCCTGTAAAAGGAAATAGTTCTCCCACTGTGGGAATTCATTTAACATAAGTAGCATTTAAAAATTCTGGTGTCCAATTTGCAGCAGTCCTCTTGTAATTAATACCAGAAAAAGGCATTATAGTGTCCAGTGTTGTCATTTTGGTTCCAAAAGGCCAATTTAATCAATCTGGTGTTGGTGACACCCGAAATAGTACGCCGCACGTTGTTACTCCTGTAAAAGGAAATAGTTCTCCCACTGTGGGAATTCATTTAACATAAGTAGCATTTAAAAATTCTGGTGTCCAATTTGCAGCAGTCCTCTTGTAATTAATACCAGAAAAGGCATTATAGTGTCCAGTGTTGTCATTTTGGTTCCAAAAGGCCAATTTAATCAATCTGGTGTTGGTGACACCCGAAATAGTACGCCGCACGTTGTTACTCCTGTAAAAGGAAATAGTTCTCCCACTGTGGGAATTCATTTAACATAAGTAGCATTTAAAAAATTCTGGTGTCCAATTTGCAGCAGTCTTCTTGTAATTAATACCAGAAAAAGGCATTATAGTGTCCAGTGTTGTCATTTTGGTTCCAAAAAGGCCAATTTAATCAATCTGGTGTTGGTGACACCCGAAATAGTACGCCGCACGTTGTTACTCCTGTAAAAGGAAATAGTTCTCCCACTGTGGGAATTCATTTAACATAAGTAGCATTTAAAAAATTCTGGTGTCCAATTTGCAGCAGTCTTCTTGTAATTAATACCAGAAAAAGGCATTATAGTGTCCAGTGTTGTCATTTTGGTTCCAAAAGGCCAATTTAATCAATCTGGTGTTGGTGACACCCGAAATAGTACGCCGCACGTTGTTACTCCTGTAAAAGGAAATAGTTCTCCCACTGTGGGAATTCATTTAACATAAGTAGCATTTAAAAATTCTGGTGTCCAATTTGCAGCAGTCCTCTTGTAATTAATACCAGAAAAAGGCATTATAGTGTCCAGTGTTGTCATTTTGGTTCCAAAAAGGCCAATTTAATCAATCTGGTGTTGGTGACACCCGAAATAGTAGGCCGCACGTTGTTACTCCTGTAAAAGGAAATAGTTCTCCCACTGTGGGAATTCATTTAACATAAGTAGCATTTAAAAAATTCTGGTGTCCAATTTGCAGCAGTCTTCTTGTAATTAATACCAGAAAAAGGCATTATAGTGTCCAGTGTTGTCATTTTGGTTCCAAAAAGGCCAATTTAATCAATCTGGTGTTGGTGACACCCGAAATAGTACGCCGCACGTTGTTACTCCTGTAAAAGGAAATAGTTCTCCCACTGTGGGAATTCATTTAACATAAGTAGCATTTAAAAATTCTGGTGTCCAATTTGCAGCAGTCTTCTTGTAATTAATACCAGAAAAAGGCATTATAGTGTCCAGTGTTGTCATTTTGGTTCCAAAAAGGCCAATTTAATCAATCTGGTGTTGGTGACACCGAAATAGTACGCCGCACGTTGTTACTCCTGTAAAAGGAAATAGTTCTCCCACTGTGGGAATTCATTTAACATAAGTAGCATTTAAAAATTCTGGTGTCCAATTTGCAGCAGTCTTCTTGTAATTAATACCAGAAAAAGGCATTATAGTGTCCAGTGTTGTCATTTTGGTTCCAAAAGGCCAATTTAATCAATCTGGTGTTGGTGACACCCGAAATAGTACGCCGCACGTTGTTACTCCTGTAAAAGGAAATAGTTCTCCCACTGTGGGAATTCATTTAACATAAGTAGCATTTAAAAATTCTGGTGTCCAATTTGCAGCAGTCTTCTTGTAATTAATACCAGAAAAAGGCATTATAGTGTCCAGTGTTGTCATTTTGGTTCCAAAAGGCCAATTTAATCAATCTGGTGTTGGTGACACCCGAAATAGTACGCCGCACGTTGTTACTCCTGTAAAAGGAAATAGTTCTCCCACTGTGGGAATTCATTTAACATAAGTAGCATTTAAAAATTCTGGTGTCCAATTTGCAGCAGTCTTCTTGTAATTAATACCAGAAAAAGGCATTATAGTGTCCAGTGTTGTCATTTTGGTTCCAAAAGGCCAATTTAATCAATCTGGTGTTGGTGACACCCGAAATAGTACGCCGCACGTTGTTACTCCTGTAAAAGGAAATAGTTCTCCCACTGTGGGAATTCATTTAACATAAGTAGCATTTAAAAATTCTGGTGTCCAATTTGCAGCAGTCCTCTTGTAATTAATACCAGAAAAAGGCATTATAGTGTCCAGTGTTGTCATTTTGGTTCCAAAAGGCCAATTTAATCAATCTGGTGTTGGTGACACCCGAAATAGTACGCCGCACGTTGTTACTCCTGTAAAAGGAAATAGTTCTCCCACTGTGGGAATTCATTTAACATAAGTAGCATTTAAAAAATTCTGGTGTCCAATTTGCAGCAGTCCTCTTGTAATTAATACCAGAAAAAGGCATTATAGTGTCCAGTGTTGTCATTTTGGTTCCAAAAGGCCAATTTAATCAATCTGGTGTTGGTGACACCCGAAATAGTACGCCGCACGTTGTTACTCCTGTAAAAAGGAAATAGTTCTCCCACTGTGGGAATTCATTTAACATAAGTAGCATTTAAAAATTCTGGTGTCCAATTTGCAGCAGTCTTCTTGTAATTAATACCAGAAAAAGGCATTATAGTGTCCAGTGTTGTCATTTTGGTTCCAAAAGGCCAATTTAATCAATCTGGTGTTGGTGACACCTGAAATAGTACGCCGCACGTTGTTACTCCTGTAAAAGGAAATAGTTCTCCCACTGTGGGAATTCATTTAACATAAGTAGCATTTAAAAATTCTGGTGTCCAATTTGCAGCAGTCCTCTTGTAATTAATACCAGAAAAAGGCATTATAGTGTCCAGTGTTGTCATTTTGGTTCCAAAAGGCCAATTTAATCAATCTGGTGTTGGTGACACCCGAAATAGTACGCCGCACGTTGTTACTCCTGTAAAAGGAAATAGTTCTCCCACTGTGGGAATTCATTTAACATAAGTAGCATTTAAAAAATTCTGGTGTCCAATTTGCAGCAGTCCTCTTGTAATTAATACCAGAAAAAGGCATTATAGTGTCCAGTGTTGTCATTTTGGTTCCAAAAAGGCCAATTTAATCAATCTGGTGTTGGTGACACCCGAAATAGTACGCCGCACGTTGTTACTCCTGTAAAAGGAAATAGTTCTCCCACTGTGGGAATTCATTTAACATAAGTAGCATTTAAAAATTCTGGTGTCCAATTTGCAGCAGTCCTCTTGTAATTAATACCAGAAAAAGGCATTATAGTGTCCAGTGTTGTCATTTTGGTTCCAAAAGGCCAATTTAATCAATCTGGTGTTGGTGACACCCGAAATAGTACGCCGCACGTTGTTACTCCTGTAAAAGGAAATAGTTCTCCCACTGTGGGAATTCATTTAACATAAGTAGCATTTAAAAAATTCTGGTGTCCAATTTGCAGCAGTCCTCTTGTAATTAATACCAGAAAAAGGCATTATAGTGTCCAGTGTTGTCATTTTGGTTCCAAAAAGGCCAATTTAATCAATCTGGTGTTGGTGACACCCGAAATAGTACGCCGCACGTTGTTACTCCTGTAAAAAGGAAATAGTTCTCCCACTGTGGGAATTCATTTAACATAAGTAGCATTTAAAAAATTCTGGTGTCCAATTTGCAGCAGTCCTCTTGTAATTAATACCAGAAAAAGGCATTATAGTGTCCAGTGTTGTCATTTTGGTTCCAAAAGGCCAATTTAATCAATCTGGTGTTGGTGACACCCGAAATAGTACGCCGCACGTTGTTACTCCTGTAAAAGGAAATAGTTCTCCCACTGTGGGAATTCATTTAACATAAGTAGCATTTAAAAATTCTGGTGTCCAATTTGCAGCAGTCCTCTTGTAATTAATACCAGAAAAAGGCATTATAGTGTCCAGTGTTGTCATTTTGGTTCCAAAAGGCCAATTTAATCAATCTGGTGTTGGTGACACCCGAAATAGTACGCCGCACGTTGTTACTCCTGTAAAAGGAAATAGTTCTCCCACTGTGGGAATTCATTTAACATAAGTAGCATTTAAAAATTCTGGTGTCCAATTTGCAGCAGTCCTCTTGTAATTAATACCAGAAAAAGGCATTATAGTGTCCAGTGTTGTCATTTTGGTTCCAAAAGGCCAATTTAATCAATCTGGTGTTGGTGACACCCGAAATAGTACGCCGCACGTTGTTACTCCTGTAAAAGGAAATAGTTCTCCCACTGTGGGAATTCATTTAACATAAGTAGCATTTAAAAATTCTGGTGTCCAATTTGCAGCAGTCTTCTTGTAATTAATACCAGAAAAAGGCATTATAGTGTCCAGTGTTGTCATTTTGGTTCCAAAAGGCCAATTTAATCAATCTGGTGTTGGTGACACCCGAAATAGTACGCCGCACGTTGTTACTCCTGTAAAAGGAAATAGTTCTCCCACTGTGGGAATTCATTTAACATAAGTAGCATTTAAAAATTCTGGTGTCCAATTTGCAGCAGTCTTCTTGTAATTAATACCAGAAAAAGGCATTATAGTGTCCAGTGTTGTCATTTTGGTTCCAAAAAGGCCAATTTAATCAATCTGGTGTTGGTGACACCCGAAATAGTACGCCGCACGTTGTTACTCCTGTAAAAGGAAATAGTTCTCCCACTGTGGGAATTCATTTAACATAAGTAGCATTTAAAAAATTCTGGTGTCCAATTTGCAGCAGTCCTCTTGTAATTAATACCAGAAAAAGGCATTATAGTGTCCAGTGTTGTCATTTTGGTTCCAAAAGGCCAATTTAATCAATCTGGTGTTGGTGACACCGAAATAGTACGCCGCACGTTGTTACTCCTGTAAAAAGGAAATAGTTCTCCCACTGTGGGAATTCATTTAACATAAGTAGCATTTAAAAATTCTGGTGTCCAATTTGCAGCAGTCTTCTTGTAATTAATACCAGAAAAGGCATTATAGTGTCCAGTGTTGTCATTTTGGTTCCAAAAGGCCAATTTAATCAATCTGGTGTTGGTGACACCCAAAATAGTACGCCGCACGTTGTTACTCCTGTAAAAAGGAAATAGTTCTCCCACTGTGGGAATTCATTTAACATAAGTAGCATTTAAAAATTCTGGTGTCCAATTTGCAGCAGTCTTCTTGTAATTAATACCAGAAAAAGGCATTATAGTGTCCAGTGTTGTCATTTTGGTTCCAAAAGGCCAATTTAATCAATCTGGTGTTGGTGACACCCGAAATAGTACGCCGCACGTTGTTACTCCTGTAAAAGGAAATAGTTCTCCCACTGTGGGAATTCATTTAACATAAGTAGCATTTAAAAAATTCTGGTGTCCAATTTGCAGCAGTCTTCTTGTAATTAATACCAGAAAAAGGCATTATAGTGTCCAGTGTTGTCATTTTGGTTCCAAAAGGCCAATTTAATCAATCTGGTGTTGGTGACACCCGAAATAGTACGCCGCACGTTGTTACTCCTGTAAAAGGAAATAGTTCTCCCACTGTGGGAATTCATTTAACATAAGTAGCATTTAAAAAATTCTGGTGTCCAATTTGCAGCAGTCCTCTTGTAATTAATACCAGAAAAAGGCATTATAGTGTCCAGTGTTGTCATTTTGGTTCCAAAAGGCCAATTTAATCAATCTGGTGTTGGTGACACCCGAAATAGTACGCCGCACGTTGTTACTCCTGTAAAAGGAAATAGTTCTCCCACTGTGGGAATTCATTTAACATAAGTAGCATTTAAAAATTCTGGTGTCCAATTTGCAGCAGTCTTCTTGTAATTAATACCAGAAAAAGGCATTATAGTGTCCAGTGTTGTCATTTTGGTTCCAAAAGGCCAATTTAATCAATCTGGTGTTGGTGACACCCGAAATAGTACGCCGCACGTTGTTACTCCTGTAAAAGGAAATAGTTCTCCCACTGTGGGAATTCATTTAACATAAGTAGCATTTAAAAATTCTGGTGTCCAATTTGCAGCAGTCTTCTTGTAATTAATACCAGAAAAAGGCATTATAGTGTCCAGTGTTGTCATTTTGGTTCCAAAAGGCCAATTTAATCAATCTGGTGTTGGTGACACCCGAAATAGTACGCCGCACGTTGTTACTCCTGTAAAAGGAAATAGTTCTCCCACTGTGGGAATTCATTTAACATAAGTAGCATTTAAAAAATTCTGGTGTCCAATTTGCAGCAGTCCTCTTGTAATTAATACCAGAAAAAGGCATTATAGTGTCCAGTGTTGTCATTTTGGTTCCAAAAGGCCAATTTAATCAATCTGGTGTTGGTGACACCGAAATAGTACGCCGCACGTTGTTACTCCTGTAAAAAGGAAATAGTTCTCCCACTGTGGGAATTCATTTAACATAAGTAGCATTTAAAAAATTCTGGTGTCCAATTTGCAGCAGTCTTCTTGTAATTAATACCAGAAAAAGGCATTATAGTGTCCAGTGTTGTCATTTTGGTTCCAAAAGGCCAATTTAATCAATCTGGTGTTGGTGACACCCGAAATAGTACGCCGCACGTTGTTACTCCTGTAAAAAGGAAATAGTTCTCCCACTGTGGGAATTCATTTAACATAAGTAGCATTTAAAAATTCTGGTGTCCAATTTGCAGCAGTCTTCTTGTAATTAATACCAGAAAAAGGCATTATAGTGTCCAGTGTTGTCATTTTGGTTCCAAAAGGCCAATTTAATCAATCTGGTGTTGGTGACACCCGAAATAGTACGCCGCACGTTGTTACTCCTGTAAAAGGAAATAGTTCTCCCACTGTGGGAATTCATTTAACATAAGTAGCATTTAAAAATTCTGGTGTCCAATTTGCAGCAGTCTTCTTGTAATTAATACCAGAAAAAGGCATTATAGTGTCCAGTGTTGTCATTTTGGTTCCAAAAAGGCCAATTTAATCAATCTGGTGTTGGTGACACCCGAAATAGTACGCCGCACGTTGTTACTCCTGTAAAAGGAAATAGTTCTCCCACTGTGGGAATTCATTTAACATAAGTAGCATTTAAAAATTCTGGTGTCCAATTTGCAGCAGTCCTCTTGTAATTAATACCAGAAAAAGGCATTATAGTGTCCAGTGTTGTCATTTTGGTTCCAAAAGGCCAATTTAATCAATCTGGTGTTGGTGACACCCGAAATAGTACGCCGCACGTTGTTACTCCTGTAAAAGGAAATAGTTCTCCCACTGTGGGAATTCATTTAACATAAGTAGCATTTAAAAAATTCTGGTGTCCAATTTGCAGCAGTCTTCTTGTAACTAATACCAGAAAAAGGCATTATAGTGTCCAGTGTTGTCATTTTGGTTCCAAAAGGCCAATTTAATCAATCTGGTGTTGGTGACACCCGAAATAGTACGCCGCACGTTGTTACTCCTGTAAAAGGAAATAGTTCTCCCACTGTGGGAATTCATTTAACATAAGTAGCATTTAAAAAATTCTGGTGTCCAATTTGCAGCAGTCTTCTTGTAATTAATACTAGAAAAAGGCATTATAGTGTCCAGTGTTGTCATTTTGGTTCCAAAAGGCCAATTTAATCAATCTGGTGTTGGTGACACCCGAAATAGTACGCCGCACGTTGTTACTCCTGTAAAAAGGAAATAGTTCTCCCACTGTGGGAATTCATTTAACATAAGTAGCATTTAAAAATTCTGGTGTCCAATTTGCAGCAGTCTTCTTGTAATTAATACCAGAAAAAGGCATTATAGTGTCCAGTGTTGTCATTTTGGTTCCAAAAGGCCAATTTAATCAATCTGGTGTTGATGACACCCGAAATAGTACGCCGCACGTTGTTACTCCTGTAAAAGGAAATAGTTCTCCCACTGTGGGAATTCATTTAACATAAGTAGCATTTAAAAATTCTGGTGTCCAATTTGCAGCAGTCCTCTTGTAATTAATACCAGAAAAAGGCATTATAGTGTCCAGTGTTGTCATTTTGGTTCCAAAAAGGCCAATTTAATCAATCTGGTGTTGGTGACACCGAAATAGTACGCCGCACGTTGTTACTCCTGTAAAAGGAAATAGTTCTCCCACTGTGGGAATTCATTTAACATAAGTAGCATTTAAAAAATTCTGGTGTCCAATTTGCAGCAGTCTTCTTGTAATTAATACTAGAAAAAGGCATTATAGTGTCCAGTGTTGTCATTTTGGTTCCAAAAGGCCAATTTAATCAATCTGGTGTTGGTGACACCCAAAATAGTACGCCGCACGTTGTTACTCCTGTAAAAGGAAATAGTTCTCCCACTGTGGGAATTCATTTAACATAAGTAGCATTTAAAAAATTCTGGTGTCCAATTTGCAGCAGTCCTCTTGTAATTAATACCAGAAAAAGGCATTATAGTGTCCAGTGTTGTCATTTTGGTTCCAAAAAGGCCAATTTAATCAATCTGGTGTTGGTGACACCCGAAATAGTACGCCGCACGTTGTTACTCCTGTAAAAGGAAATAGTTCTCCCACTGTGGGAATTCATTTAACATAAGTAGCATTTAAAAATTCTGGTGTCCAATTTGCAGCAGTCTTCTTGTAATTAATACCAGAAAAAGGCATTATAGTGTCCAGTGTTGTCATTTTGGTTCCAAAAGGCCAATTTAATCAATCTGGTGTTGGTGACACCCAAAATAGTACGCCGCACGTTGTTACTCCTGTAAAAGGAAATAGTTCTCCCACTGTGGGAATTCATTTAACATAAGTAGCATTTAAAAATTCTGGTGTCCAATTTGCAGCAGTCTTCTTGTAATTAATACCAGAAAAGGCATTATAGTGTCCAGTGTTGTCATTTTGGTTCCAAAAGGCCAATTTAATCAATCTGGTGTTGATGACACCTGAAATAGTACGCCGCACGTTGTTACTCCTGTAAAAGGAAATAGTTCTCCCACTGTGGGAATTCATTTAACATAAGTAGCATTTAAAAATTCTGGTGTCCAATTTGCAGCAGTCTTCTTGTAATTAATACCAGAAAAAGGCATTATAGTGTCCAGTGTTGTCATTTTGGTTCCAAAAAGGCCAATTTAATCAATCTGGTGTTGATGACACCCGAAATAGTACGCCGCACGTTGTTACTCCTGTAAAAAGGAAATAGCTCTCCCACTGTGGGAATTCATTTAACCTAAGTAGCATTTAAAAAATTCTGGTGTCCAATTTGCAGCAGTCTTCTTGTAATTAATACCAGAAAAAGGCATTATAGTGTCCAGTGTTGTCATTTTGGTTCCAAAAAGGCCAATTTAATCAATCTGGTGTTGGTGACACCCAAAATAGTACGCCGCACGTTGTTACTCCTGTAAAATGGAAATAGTTCTCCCACTGTGGGAATTCATTTAACATAAGTAGCATTTAAAAAATTCTGGTGTCCAATTTGCAGCAGTCTTCTTGTAATTAATACCAGAAAAAGGCATTATAGTGTCCAGTGTTGTCATTTTGGTTCCAAAAAGGCCAATTTAATCAATCTGGTGTTGGTGACACCCGAAATAGTACGCCGCACGTTGTTACTCCTGTAAAAAGGAAATAGTTCTCCCACTGTGGGAATTCATTTAACATAAGTAGCATTTAAAAAATTCTGGTGTCCAATTTGCAGCAGTTTTCCTGTAATTAATACCGGAAAAAGGAATTACGGTATGTCTTCCAGTGTGTGAATTTTGGGGCTAAAAAATAATATATTTTATTGTGGTGCGAGTTAAATCGTAACAATGAGAAAACATTCTATTAAGGGACGAGGACTCGGTCGTGGTGGGGTCCATGGAGTCTCTGTTGCTGGCAGAGGACGTGGTCATTCGGCCTCAGGCGCACAAAGTAGTGAACCAACTCCCTCAAGTAGCCGGCAGAATTTACAGCGATATTTGGTGGGGCCCAATGCCGTTATGAGGATGGTAAGGCCTGAGCAGGTACAGGCATTAGTCGATTGGGTGGCTGACAGTGCTTCCAGCACGTTCACCACATTGTCTTCCGCCCAGTCTTCTGCGGAAAGCGCACAGGTGGCACCGGAAAACCAAGCCCATCAGTCTGTCACATCACCCCCATGCATATCAGGGAAACTGGCTGAGCCTCAAGTTATGCAGCAGTCTCTTCTTCTGTTTGAAGACTCTGCTGGCAGGGGTTCCCAGGGGCGTCCACCTAGCCCTTCCCTAGCGGTGGAAGACATACCATGCACTGACGCACAACCACTTATGTATCCAGATGATGAGGACATGGGAATACCACCACAGCAGAGTGACCGAGTGTCTGATGATGACGAAACACAGGTGCCCACTGCCGCGTCTTATTACAGTGTGCAGACTGAACAGGAGGAGGTCAGGGAGGAAGACTGGGTGGAAGACGATGCAGAGGACGATGAGGTCTTAGACCCCACATGGACTGAAGGTCGTGCCGCTGACTTAAATAGTTCAGAGGAAGAGGCAGTGGTGAGACCGAGACAACAGCGAAGTCAAAGAGGGAGCAGGGGGCAAAAGCAGAACACCCGCCGTCCCGAGAGTTCGCCTCCTATTGGCCAGTGCCAACAGGGACCCAGCACCCCAAAGGCATCTTCAAGGAGTTCCCTGGCATGGCACTTCTTCAAACAATGTGCTGAGGACAAGACCAGAGTGGTTTGCACGCTGTGCAGGGGCGTAACTATCGGGGAAGCAGGGGAAGCAGCTGCTTCGGGGCCCGGGCTTACAGGGGGCCCGGCAAGCACGTGTTGTCCTCACTCCTCTCCCTTCGCTAATTACTCAGTGAATCGCAGTGTGCTCTCGCCCTTGTCTACTTAAAACTTATTTTTTCTTTCTTTCAGAAAAGCTTGCTCTGGGGATCGAACCTGCGACCATTAGGTTCAAAGGCAAGACACTTAACCACAAAGCCATACGAGCTGATAGCCAGATAGCTAAAAAAATAAGACCTCTAGATGTGGAGAACTTTGATAGTGTATCCATACACATTACAGCCGCACCAGCACATTGAATATGGATGTAGCAGAGCTTGGTGTGTTGGGGCAGCTGTAATGTGTATAGATACACTATCAAAGTTCTCCTTATCTAGAGGTCTTATTTTATTTTTTTTTAGCTACCTGGCTAAGTAGC
Organism: Bufotes viridis; assembly: GCA_033119425.1. Taxonomy (NCBI): domain Eukaryota; kingdom Metazoa; phylum Chordata; class Amphibia; order Anura; family Bufonidae; genus Bufotes; species Bufotes viridis. The sequence goes on from CM065590.1 coordinate 319,433,172, forward strand.
TCATATGGTCTTGTGGATAAGTGGCTTGCCTTTCATCCTAATGGTCACAGGTTCGATTCCCTTCACAAACTTTTCTGAAAGACAGGATTTTTTTTTTTTTTTTTTTTTTTAATACTGGACTTTTACTTTACTGCCACAGGGGAGGAGGGGCTATTGGCACTATAATATTGGCAAATGGGGGAGAGATAGGCACTTCATATTGGCACACACATTAGGGGCAGGGGAGAGGATGGCACTATGATATTGGGATGGGGAAGACAGAGGCACTTGATATTGGCACATTATAGGGGGCACTATGGGGAGAGGAGCACTATGGGGGCATCTGGTGCTATATGGCTGGCTACTGGCACATTATAGGGTGGGTTTATATGGCTGACTACTGGCACATTATAGGGGGGGTTATATGGCTGATTACTGGCACATTATAGGAGGGGTTATATGGCTGACTACTGGCACATTATAGGGGGGTTATATGGCTGGCTACTGGCACATTATAGGAGGGCTGGGGGGCTATATGGCTGACTACTGGCACATTATAGGGGGGCTATATGGCTGGCACATTATAGAGGGGGAGCGAAACGCGCGGGTAGGGGGGGCCCAATACAAAAATTTGCTGTGGGGCCCAGTCATTTCTAGCTACGCCCCTGACGCTGTGCGATCAGACCCTGAGGCGAGGCATTAACGTTCTTAACCTGAGCACCACCTGCATGACCAGGCATCTACATGCAAAGCATGAACTGCAGTGGAGTGCACACCTCAAAAAAAATGAACCCGCTCAGGCTCCCCCTGCTCCCTCTACCGCTGCTGCCTCGGCTTCCGCCTCGAGAGGAATGTTGCCACCTGCCGAGCAGCAAACAGAGGATGTGCCACCGACACCACCACCACCACCGTCACCTTGCGTCTCCACTATTTCACACAGCAGCGTTCAGCTCTCCATCTCTCAAACCTTTGAGAGGAAGCGCAAATTCCCACCTAGTCACCCTCGAGGCCCTTGGCCTGAATGCCAGCATTTCTAAACTACTGGCCTTTGAAATGCTGTCATTCCGGCTGGTGGACACAGACAGCTTCAAACAGCTGATGGCCATGGCTGTCCCCCAGTATGTGGTTCCCAGCCGCCACTACTTCTCCAAGACAGCCGTGCCTTCCCTGCACATGCAAGTGTCTGATAAAATCAAGTGTGCACTGCGCAACGCCATTTGTGCCAAGGTCCACCTAACCACAGATACGTGGACCAGTAAGCACGGCCAAGGACGCTATATCTCACTAACTGCACACTGGGTGAATGTAGTGGCGGCTGGGCCCCAGGCGGAGAGTTCCTTGGCGCACGTCCTTCCGCCACCTAGGATCGCAGGGCATCATTCTCTGCCTCCTGTAGCCTCCTCCTCCTACTCGGCTTCCTCCTGCACTGCTTCCACGGGCCACCTGTGCGCGCTTCCGACGTTCACATCCTGCCGCTGCTCGCCTGTCTGCGCTACAGCGGAACTTCGGCCTTCCCGCTCACCTCCTCATATGCGACGTGCCCACCCGGTGGAACTCCACCTTGCACATGCTGGAGAGACTGTGCGAGCAGCAGCAGGCCATAGTGGAGTTTAAGCTGCAGAACACTCGCGTCAGTCGTACTGCGGAACGGCACCACTTCACCACCAATGATTGGGCCTCCATGCGAGACCTGTGTGCCCTGCTGCACTGCTTTGAGTACTTCACCAAAATGGCCAGTGGCGATGACTTTGTTATCAGCGTTACAATACCAATTCTATGTCTCCTAGAGAAAACGCTTAGGGCAATGATGGAAGAGGAGGTGGCCCAGGTGGAGGAGGAGGAGGGCTCGTTTCTAAGACTTTCAGGCCAGTCTGTTAGAAGTAGCTCAGAGGGAGGTTTTTTGAAGCAGCAGAGGGCAGGTTCACAAGTCGCCAGCCAAGGCACTCTAATGGAGGACGAGGAGGATGAGGAGGAGGTGGAGGAGGACGAGGATGAAGCAGGTTCACAGCAGGGTGGCAGCCCACACAGCTCAGGCCCATCACTAGTGCGTGGCTGGGGGGATACGGTGGACGATGACGATACGCCTCCCACAGAGGACAGCTTGTCCTTACCTCTGGGGAGCCTGGCACACATGAGCGATTACATGCTGCAGTGCCTGCGCAACGACAGCAGAGTTGCCCACATTTTAACGTGTGCTGACTACTGGGTGGCCACCCTGCTGGATCCCCGGTACAAAGACAAAGTGCCCACTTTACTTCCTGCACTGGAGCGTGATAGGAAGATGCGCGAGTACAAGCGCACGCTAGTAGATGCGCTCCAGAGAGCATTCCCAACTGTCACAGGGGAACAGGTGGAAGGCCAAGGCCAAGGCAGAGGAGGAGCTAGAGGTCGCCCACGCAGCAGTATTACGGCCAGCTCCTCTGAGGGCAGGGTTAGCATGGCAGAAATGTGGACAAGTTTTGTCTCCACGCCACAGCTAACTGCCCCACCACCTGATACGGAACGTGTTAGCAGGAGGCAGCATTTCACTAACATGGTTGAACAGTATGTCTGCACACCCCTCCACGTACTGACGGACGGTTCGGCCCCATTTAACTTCTGGGTTTCAAAATTGTCCACGTGGCCAGAGTTAGCATGTTATGCCTTGGAGGTGCTTTCCTGCCCGGCGGCCAGCGTTTTATCAGAGCGCATATTCAGCACGGCGGGGGGCGTCATTACTGACAAGCGCAGCCGCCTGTCCACAGCCAATGTGTACAAGCTGACGTTCATAAAGATGAACCAGGCATGGATCCCACAGGACCTATCCCTCCCTTGTGCAGAGTAGTCCTTAATAACTGCCTAAAACATGTCTTATTGTACTACGGGCCACTTCTTTATTTAATACAAATTTTATGTAACCCACAGTTGAATGAAACTCTCCTCTGTCTGGGCGCCGGGGCCTAACTAGATGAAAGTGGCCTGTTAAACTATCGGGTGACATAAAGCCATAACCTCTGCCATGCTACCTCTGTCCTCTGTCTGGGTGCTGAGGCCTAAGTCAAATAAAGCGGTCTTCTGCTGTGCTGGGGGATATGAAGCTAATCTCTGACCTCTCTCCTCTGTCTGGATCCAAAGGCCTAAGTCACTGAAAGAGGCCTTCTCCTGTGGTGTGTGATATGATGCCTGAATATGTGCTGTGTGGCCTCTCTCCTCTGTCTGGGTGAAGGGGTCAAAGTAACTAAATGGTGGCCTACTCCTGTGGTGGTTGATATGATGCCTTAATATGTGCTGTGTGGCCACTCTCCTCTGTTTGGGTGAAGGGATCAAAGTAACTAAATGGTGGCCTTCTCCTGTGGTGGTTGATATGATGCCTTAATATGTGCTGTGTGGCCTCTCTCCTCTGTCTGGGTGAAGGGGTCAAAGTAACTTTATGGTGGCTTCTCCTGTGGTGGTTGATATGATGCCTGATTCTCTGCTGTGGAACCTCTCTCCTCTTCCTGGGTGCAGGGGTCAAAGTATCTAAAATTGTCCTTTTCTTGCGGTGGTTGATATGATGCCTGAATATGTGCTGTGGGGCCTCTCTCCTCTGTCTGGGTGAAGGGGTCAAAGTAACTAAATGGTGGCCTACTCCTGTGGTGGTTGATATGATGCCTGAATATGTGCTGTGGGGCCTCTCTCCTCTGTCTGGGTGAAGGGGTCAAAGTAACTAAATGGTGGCCTACTCCTGTGGTGGTTGATATGATGCCTGAATATGTGCTGTGTGGCCTCTCTCCTCTGTCTGGGTGAAGGGGTCAAAGTAACTAAATGGTGGCCTACTCCTGTGGTGGTTGATATGATGCCTTAATATGTGCTGTGTTGCCTCTCTCCTCTGTCTGGGTGAAGGAGTCAAAGTAACTTTATGGTGGCTTCTCTTGTGGTGGTTGATATGATGCCTGATTCTCTGCTGTGGAACCTCTCTCCTCTTCCTGGGTGCAGGGGTCAAAGTATCTAAAATTGTCCTTCTCTTGCGGTGGTTGATATGATGCCTGAATATGTGCTGTGGGGCCTCTCTCCTCTGTCTGGGTGAAGGGGTCAAAGTAACTAAATGGTGGCCTACTCCTGTGGTGGTTGATATGATGCCTGAATATGTGCTGTGGGGCCTCTCTCCTCTGTCTGGGTGAAGGGGTCAAAGTAACTAAATGGTGGCCTACTCCTGTGGTGGTTGATATGATGCCTGAATATGTGCTGTGGGGCCTCTCTCCTCTGTCTGGGTGAAGGGGTCAAAGTAACTAAATGGTGGCCTACTCCTGTGGTGGTTGATATGATGCCTGATTCTCTGCTGTGGGACCTCTCTCCTTTGTCTGGGTGCAGGGGTCGAAATAATAGTAAGTGACCTTCTCCATTGGTGGGTGATTTGAAGCCTGATTCTGTGCTATGGGACCTCACTCCAATTAATATTGTTTAATTTTCATTTATTTTATGTTAAATCATCATTTCCCTATCTACATTTGTTTGCTGGGGATTTACCTACATTTTGCTGCCTTTTGCAGCCCTCTAGCCCTTTCCGGGTGTGTTTTACAGCCTTACCAAAAACCTTACCAGATCTGGCACATAAACCAGTTGAACTTGAAACCCTTGAAAGATTACAGTAATGAAAAATAATTATTAATATGGGCAACACTATCTGTACCCTTTGTTTCCAATCAAACAAAACGCAATAAATTTGATTTAACATTATAGTTTTATAAAATAATCTTTAACAAAATAGAATTATTTTTTAACATAAATATATAAATAACCAAAAAAATTAGGGTAATTTTTTAAATTTTCTCTGCTTCTCCAGCAGATCATCGATGTCCTTAAGATGAGCCTCCTCCATGGCTCGCATTTTGGTGGGAGAACTGCATCTTGAGCTGCCTCATCTTCCTGGTTTGCTGCTCCCTGAACTGCTGCATTTGCAGCTGGTGCTTCCTTCGCATTGTTTTTATTTTTTTTAACATGATGTTGTAAAATACAATCATTAATTGTTATATAAAGCTGAGATGATATTTTTTTCTTGGAAATCACTGGTTAGACCACACATGGAGTACTGTGTACAGTTCTGGGCTCCTGTGAACAAGACAGACATAGCAGAGCTGGAGACTAGGGTTCAGAGGAGGGCAACTAAAGTAATAACTGGAATGAGGGATCTACAGTACCGTAAAAGGTTATCAAAATTAGGGTTATTCACTTTAGAAAAAAGACGACTGAGGGGAGATCTAATAACTATGTATAAATATATCAGGGGTCAGTACAGAGATCTGTCCCATCATCTATTTATCCCCAGGACTGTGACTGTGACAAGGGGACATCCTCTGCGTCTGGAGGAAAGAAGGTTTGTACACAAACATAGAAAAGGATTCTTCACTGTAAGAGCAGTGAGACTATGGAACTCTCTGCCTGAGGAGGTGGTGATGGGGAGTACAATAAAGGAATTCAAGAGGGGACTGGATTTATTTCTGGAGTGTAATAATATTACAGGCTATAGCTACTAGAGAGGGGTCGTTGATCCAGGGAGTTATTCTGATTGCCTGATTGGAGTCGGGAAGGAATTTTTTTTCCCCTTATGTGAGGAAAATTGGCTTCTGCCTCACAGGGGTTTTTTGCCTTCTTCTGGATCAACTTGTAGGAAACAGGCCGAACTGGATGGACAAATGTCTTTTTTCGGTCTTATATACTATGTTACTATGTTACTATGTAAATCTGTTATATATTGGTTTAGGTAGGATTAATAATAGTTCCTTTTAGTTTTGGGTTATTGACTTAGTAGTTACGTTAATGGTTTTGATGTTGATCAATTACTTTTTAGTGTTTATTTTTATATTACTGTTATGTGTTGTACTTTATTTGTTGCCTGTTTTATTATATTTTCTTCATTTAAAAAAATAATGTAGTTTGTTAAAATATATTCTTAGAAAAATTTATATATTGCATGCTTGTTATATCGTACTTCCAAAAATGGTTGTGGCAGTTAGATACGTTATGGAAATCAGTACTCCCACCCGTAACATTAGCTTTCTGGGACACTGAATAAAAAAAATATCCACATCATCCATTTACCTTCTTGTCGGGGGTAGTGACCATCTCCTCTTCTGCCTCCTCAGAGTCATCACCCTCCTCCACTGCAGCAGGTGGGCTATGGGCCCGATAGCCTGATGGCCCTGCCTCTTCCTGCTCCTCCTCGTCCGAGTGGTCTGTCTCCTCCTCCACCTCCACCGCCTTCTTCTTTTTAGAGAGCTTGGCTCTCACTTTGGGAAGCGGAGCATCTGTAATGATGATGATGACCAAATTTTTAAAAATGCCAAGATAAACAAGTAAAGCCAAATTACAGTTAAGGGTACACAAATTAATCTATGGTAGTGTCTGGATGGCATAATAATTAACTACACCTATCTTTCTTCTCCTTTTGGCTTAGATCAAGTGTAGTATCATCAGTGTCTGCCTTGACCTGCCGGACCAGGACCCTGTGGGTACCCCCTGCACTCTGCCTTTGAGCATCGTTGATTAAGTTCAGCTTCAACTCACTGCTGCTATTGGGTGTTGGGCCACTCCCCAGGGAACAAGAGTGATTCGAGTCTATGACTTCATTTGGGCATGTGGCCTAATTGTCCTGATCGATGCTTGTTGTCTACACTCATCCAGACGTGCGAGGAGTTTGGACAAGCTTCAGGGGCCAAAGTCAACTGTGTAAAGTCAAAAAACATATGTGGCCCAGAAAGAGGTCTCATATTGCCACCTTTAGCACCCTTTCCCATCAGTTCAACACCACTGTACTAAGTGATTTATTGTAAAGGGTTAAAAAAAGACTCGATTACTTACCGGTAAATGGATTTTCCATTTAGCCCCACAACGGCACTAAGCAGGAGGAGGTTCACTCCGCCCTCAGGGACAGGAAACAACTTGGAGACCAATCCTTAAAAGCCTCCTCCACTCACTCCTCCCCAGTAAGTATCCGAGAACTCTTAAGATGATGCTTGAACAAAGGAACAATTTTATTATATAAGACAATAGCAAATCAAAACCATCATTATTGAGGTATGCAGAACATAAATAAACAGAAATAGTCATTAGAAAAATGGGTGGGAAATCCCCGTGCCGTTGTGGGGCTAAATGGAAAATCCAATTACCGGTAAGTAATCGAGTCTTTTTCCATACGCCCCACAACGGCACTAAGCAGGAGGATATAACATAGAAGATCCCAAAATTTTAGGGTGGGACTACTGCCGATAATACTTTCCGGCCAAATGATAAGTCTGAACTTAAGGAAACATCCAGTCTGTAATGTTTGAAAAAAGTATTGGGGCAAGACCAGGTTGCAGCCTGACAAATCTGGCTTAACGAAGCTGAAGCATTTTCCGCCCAAGAGGTGGAAAGGGCTCTAGTTGAATGGGCCCTTAGGAGGGCTGGCGGGGATACGTTCTTTCCCTCATAAGCCTTAGATATAGTTGACTTAATCCATCTTGCGATAGTCAATTTTGAAGCCCCAAGGCCCTTATTCTTCCCTGCAAATTGGACCAGGAGTCGATTGGATTTTCTGAAGGATTTTGTAGCCTCTAGGTAGGCCAATACACATCTTCTGACGTCCAGATTATTAAACTTCTGTTCTTTCTCAGTTTTCGCCTGTGGGCAGAAGGTAGGTAAGGAGATTTGTTGATCACAATGAAACTTAGTAACAACCTTAGGAAGAAAAGCTGGATCATGTTTAAAGATTATTCTGTCATCCATAATCATTAAATACGGCGCCCGACAAGATAAAGCTTGAATTTCTCCAACTCTTCTGGCTGTAGTTATGGCAATCAGGAATGCCGTTTTTATGGAAAGTAGGTTCAGCGGAATCTCCGAGATGGGTTCGAAAGGGGGTCCAAGAGAGCGGAAAGGACCAAATTAAGATCCCAAGGAGGAACCAGGGAACGAACCCTGGGTCTCAGCCTGTTAGCCCCTTTTAAGAATCTTTTTATAAGAGGTACCTCGGCTAACTTTGATTCAAAAAAGGCACTAAGGGCCGCAACCTGAACCTTTAACGTGCTTACTCTTAAGCCCCCTCCAGACCCCTCTGGAGAAAATCTAGAATGACATGGATGTCAGGACTTTCTAAACAAAAATCTTTCTTCCCAGAAAACGAAGAAAGGTGTTCCAAATTCTGAGATATATTTTTGATGTAATCGGTTTCCTGCTAGCAAGAAGAGTATTAATTACCGGGTCCGACAATCCACGGCGTCTTAAAAGGGAACGTTCAGTTTCCAGGCCGTCAGGCTCAGATGATGTACCTCTGGGTGAATTACCGGGCCCTGGCTGAGAAGGTCCGGGATATGCGGAAGTCTCCAAAAATTCTCTTTCGCCAGGGATGTCAGGAGCGGGAACCAAGATCTTCTTGGCCAAAATGGGGCAATCAGGATTACCTCTCTTTTTTCTCTTAAGATCTTTGCCAGAGTCCTGGGAATAAGTGGGATTGGAGGAAAGGCATAGAGGAGTCCCCTCGGCCATGGTACCGACAAAGCATCCACCTCGAGCGGATTGTCCTTGAGGGATAGGGAAAAGAACTGATCCACCTGCCTGTTTGTTCGAGAGGCGAAGAGATCCAGGGTTGGAGTCCCCCATTTCTGGCAGATCTCTTTGAAGACTAGTTTGTTTAGGGTCCATTCTCCTGACCTGAGCGGCTGTCTGCTGAGAAAATCCGCCAGTAAATTTTCTTCCCCTTTCAGATGTACTGCGACTAGCGAGTTCAGGTGCTGTTCCGCCCAGGAAAATATCTGATGAGATAAATGACTTAGGCTTCTGCTTCTTGTGCCTCCTTGTTTGTTTATGTAGGCCACTGCTACACTGTTGTCCGATAGGATTTTTACCTGCCTTCCCTGGATGTTCGGACGGAAAGCTTTCAGGGCTAGATTTATTGTGCGAAGTTCCTTCCAATTCGAAGATAGCAGGTTCTGAGAGTGATCCCATAAGCCTTGGGCAATTTGACCCTGACAGTGGGCACCCCATCCCCGGCGGCTTGCGTCGGTGGTGATAACAATAGGATCTGTCTGGTTCCAATCCTTCCCTTGTGTCAGGTGTTCTTTTACCCGCCACCAGGAGAGCGAGACCTTTATCTTGCGAGGAAGAGGGACCCTTCTGTTTAAGGACAGTTGACTCCTGTCCCAGGATTTCAGGAGAAACTGTTGAAGATGTCTGCAGTGAAAAAGGGCCCATTTTACTGCTGGGATGGTAGAGGTCATGAGACCTAAGATGGTCATTATCTGTCTGAAAGATACTGTGTTCTGTTTTTGAAAGGCACGGACCTTTTTCCTTAAGTCCTCTGTTTTCCTCTCTGGGAGAAAAGATATCATATCTCTGGAGTTTAGAAGAAACCCCAGGAACTCTCTCTCCTGGCTTGGGACCAGATTTGATTTTCTAGATTCAGGATCCAACCCAGAGACTGTAGGGTCTGGGTTACCAGATGTAAATTCTGAAGGACCAGCTCCCGGTTCCGGGCGGCAATCAAAAAATCGTCTAGGTAGGGAATGAATAAAATTTGTTGACGATGAAAAAAGGCTGAAACTTCTGCCATCACTTTGGTGAATACTCGAGGAGCTGAGGAGATCCCGAAGGGCAGTACCGAAACTGTAGGTGAAGCAGACTGTCGTTGTGCTGGATTGCAAACCTTAGGTATTTTTGATGGCCTTTGTAAATGGGGATATGATAGTAGGCATCCGTCAAGTCGAGGGTTATCATATAGCAATCCTTGTACAGTAGATTTACTGAAGAACTGATAGTCTCCATCTTGAATTTTTGTGTATAATATAAGCGTTGAGGTCTCTCAAATTTATGATCGCTCTGAATGATCCGTTTGGTTTTTATTAAAAATACCGGAGAGTAGAAGCCCTTCTTTTCCTGGTCTGGGGGTACCTGGATTACTGCATTTTTGACAGCAGGATCTGGACTTGTTGGTAAAGAAGAGACTGTTCTTGGTCGTTCAACTTTTTGCTGACAAGGAATCTGTCTGGACAAGGAGAGACGAATTCTATCCTGTATCCGGAAGATATTACGTCCAGCACCCATGGAGAATTCGTAATATTTTGCCAGGCCGGGAAAAAACCGACAGTCTGCCTCCCACCGGGCCCCTGGCGTCATTGGGTGGACTGTTTTGTGGATTTTTCAGGTCTAAAGAGGAAACCCTTGCCTCTGTATTTGGAAGATTGCCAGGAGCTAGAACTGGAGGGTTCTTTTTCTTAAAATCTTGTTTGTTTCTTTTCTGAAAACCGAAAGGAACGTCTATTTTGAAAGAATCTGGATTCAGGTGGAAAACCTTTTTCTTATCAGACGCCTTCTCTAAAATATCGTCCAGTACTGAGCCAAAGAGACGGTCTCCCTCACAGGGAATATTGCACAATTTATTTTTGAAGTGGTGTCCCCTGACCAGGATCTCAACCAGACCGCGCGTCTGGCTGAATTAGCCAGGGCCGCGGATCTGGCCGAGAGTCGGACTAAATCCGCCGAGGCATCCGACAAAAAATTTGTTGCTTGTTTTAAGATAGGCAAAGAGGAAAGATGATCCTCTAGCTGGGACAACCATAGAGCTAGGGTTCTGGCTGTACAAGTGGCAGCAATGCTAGGTCTTAACATGGCCGTAGTAGTGTCCCACGATTTTTTTAGAATGGATTCCGCTTTTTTATCCATCGGTTCGCGTAGCAGACCTACATCCTCAAAGGGAAGGGACGCCCTTTTTGAGATTCTGGCCACCGGAGCGTCTACCCGGGGAGTCTTATCCCAGTTTGCAGAGTCTGAGTCATTAAAGGGGTATTTGCGTTTAAACATTTTGGTGGTGCCCGATCTTTTTTCCGGGTCTTTCCATTCCGCTGCAATTAGTTTTTTGATGTTGTCGTGAACGGGGAAGACTCTTCTCTTTTTATCCGCCAAACCCCTGAATAACTGGTCCTCAACCGATTCAGGATGTCTTGTCTGTTCAATATTTAAAGTAGCTCTAATGGACTTCAATAAGGAGTCCGTATCTTCTAGAGAACTCAAGGGCTTCCCAGACATATCATCCGAGGAACCTGAGTCGGAATCAATAGACAATAACCCCTCATCCAAGTCTAAATCCGAATCCTGGGCACAGTCGGATACTGATTTGGAAGTGGAAGGAGCCTGCGGAAATGATGCCATACGGGAATCAATGGCCGAATAAACTTCTTCCTTAATTACAGATCTCAGATTTTCCACCAATGAGGGGTCTCCTCAGAAACAATCTTATCAGTACATTTCTGGCAGAGGGATTTTTTGACTGACTGCTTAAATGTCTTCTGCATATAGCACATTTTTCTTGGAAGAAACATCTCCTTTGGATTTACCCTGAAAGGAGAAAGGGGATCCCTTAATAACAAGGATATGTTCCTTCAGAAAAAAGGGACCAACACCTTGGGAGGGACCCTCGTGTAAGGGAGGTATAGTAGTGCAGAAAGGGAAAACAGGCTCCCTGAGGAGGCTTACCGGGCTTAGGGCTTTTGGAGGATCCACAGGTGGCTCGGCTGAGGTAGACATGGTGGTCTGGAATCTAGCTGGACGCTGCAGAGGCTTGCACAGCACTTGTTCCACACACGGACGCCGAGAAACCACCAAACCGGCGTTTTTAATCCTTACTTCCGGGTCACGTGATTTCTCTCGACCACGTGACCCGCTCTCGCGAGATGTCCGCCCCGACATCTCGCCCGCCGATTCCTCCAAGCGGCCAGAACGCCGCACTGCCCGGGGTTGCCTGGCGTACCCAGGGCTTACACCTAAGTGCACGGAAGGACCCCGCCGGCCCCGCAACCCGGCACTCTGCAACAGCCCTCCCGACCGAACGTCAGGGAAAGGAGAAGAGGCCGTGCGCTTACAAGGAAAACGCTGCAAGCAGGTACTCCTTCAGACAAGGAGCCCCCCACCCGCAGCAGTCTCCACATCGTCCCCAAGGGACAGGAAACAACTGGGGAGGAGTGAGTGGAGGAGGCTTTTAAGGATTGGTCTCCAAGTTGTTTCCTGTCCCTGAGGGCGGAGTGAACCTCCTCCTGCTTAGTGCCGTTGTGGGGCGTATGGAAAATACTTATTTCTCTCACCAACATATTGTGTTATCTATCTGCTCAGTTATGCAAATAAGTATTGTACCTGGAAGAGATTTATCTCGGATCTTAGTGATCAGATCCATCCGGTGGCGCTTCAGATGTGACCACTTTTTTAGAATCTCATCCTTCCGATGAGTGCACCCATTCTTCTGCCACAGATGGAAAGCAATTCTCCGCACTATGGCCTGCTTTTCGCCCCTTGACCTTCTGCGGTCGTACCCCTTCTCCAACATTTCCTGCAAGATAACAATTAAATCATGTAATCCCACAGTTCTAAAATACAATTATTAGTTATCATAGTCATAAGAACCATCAAAAATAACATTTAATATCAAAACAGTCAAAGAGTAGAACATCGCCATCCCTTTAAAAGTGACTTGAACATTGCCGCCCTTTAAAAGTGACTTGAACACTGCAGCCCCTTTAAAAGTGACTTGAACATCGCCATCCCTTTAAAACTGACTTGAACATCGCCAATTCTCCATCCCTTTAAAAGTGACTTGAACATTGCCGCCCCTTTAAAAGTGACTTGAACACTGCAGCCCCTTTAAAAGTGACTTGAACATCGCCATCCCTTTAAAACTGACTTGAACATCGCCATCCCTTTAAAAGTGACTTGAACATTGCGATCCCTTTAAAAGTGACTTGAATATTGCCGCCCCTTTAAAAGTCACTTGAACATCGCCATCCCTTTAAAAGTGACTTGGACATTGTGATCCCTTTAAAAGTGACTTGAATATTGCGATCCCTTTAAAAGTGACTTGAATATTGCCGCCCCTTTAAAAGTCACTTGAACATCGCCATCCCTTTAAAAGTGACTTGGACATTGTGATCCCTTTAAAAGTGACTTGAATATTGCCGCCCCTTTAAAAGTGACTTGAACATCGCCATCCCTTTAAAAGTGACTTGAACATTGCCACCCCTTTAATAGTGTCTTTCACTAATCACTCATGTAGTTGTGCAGTCTGCTAAAGCCTGTGATGAGTTTATGTCACCAAGCAGTAGGACATGTGACAGTGTAAGGCAGTTATGAGATCAGTGAAGGCCTGCAGGCTTCTTGGCTAATAAAAATCATTAATAAGTTTAAATCACATTACTGAATTACACACTAACTAAGTTCAATTACTTTTTACTTACAGTTATTAAGAAATCCAGCTCTTCTTTAGAGAAATTACTTTTCGCCATAATCGCTCGGACAGTCACCAATCTCCACTCTCGCCTCTCGATCCGATCCGAGGTAACGCACACACGTACAGACGCACGCATACCGATTCTTGAATAGTTGTATTATCGCGATAATAAAACTAACAGTGTAAAGTTGACTGTATTGCTCTAAGTTATATTCGCGTACGAATGTAACTTCTATTACAGCACACCAATACTAAAACTGACTAAGAGACAGCTTTAAGTTATATTCGAACGCGATTATGCGATTATTATATATCTGCTTAATCGCATTGTCGTTTCAACTTAGCATTGCTAATTTAATAATTCCATCCATATTCGCTAACTTACTGACTCAGTAAGTTAACGATATGGATGGAATTATTTAGCAATGCTAAGTTGAAATCGCAATGCGATTAAGCAAATATATAAGAATCGCATTGCGATTTCAACTTAATTCTCAGATCCGACAGTACATTCTACTGGAGGAGGCGTTCCCATGGTGATCGTTAGCTCAAAGTTGTAATCGCAATGCGTTTATTGCGGTATATTATCCCTCTGGGTGTCTTTTACAGGTTAATTTTTATTTATTTTATTTTATTTCAATTCATTTCCCTATCTACATTTGTTTGCAGGGGATTTACCTACATTTTGCTGCCCTCTAGCCCTTTCCGGGAGTCTTTTACAGGCTTTTTAGTGCCCAAAAGTTCGGGTCCCCATTGACTTCTATGGGGTTCGGGTTCGGGATGAAGTTCGGGTTGAGTTCGGATCACGAACCCGGACATTTTCCGGAAGTTCGGCCGAACCTCTCGAACCCGAACATCCAGGTGTTCGCTCATCTCTACTTATAAGTTAAGGGTAAGGCATGTATATAGCTTTGTTTGTTTATTTCATTTATCTGACTTATAGTTATTTAAATATGTTTATAAGTAAATTTGTAAATAGTTTGTGAATGGGCATTAATGAGTGGTTTGAGTGAAAGGGGCGGGGGGTGTAGGGTGGGAGTCTGGTCGGGTTCATTTTCTGTTTTTGAAATGTTCCTTGTACCGTTTTTGTCACGATTTATAATAAAAAGTCCTGATAACTGTGGAAATATTGCTCAATAATCTAACTGACAAATTTAATAAAATCATTTGCCTGTCACATCTGAGGCTCAGGCCGCAGGGGTCCTTGAGCACCAATAAAAGTGAATTTGTCCGACCAGAATCAAAGAGCTGGATTAACTGAATTGATTTTCACTGTCAGGTGTTCAGGAATTTCTGCACCACCAAATTCAGCACATGTGCCAGGCAAGGGATGTGTGTAAAATCGGCTAGGCCCAGAGCTGCTGCTAGATTTTGCCCATTATCGCACACCACCTGCCCGGGCTTGAGGCTCAGTGACACCAACCACTCATTGGTCTGTTGTTTCATGCCCGTCCACAGCTCCTGCACGGTGTGGGGTGAGGCGGCAACAGGAGGCAAATAGAAATGCCCTGCAATCCACGGGAGCGGAAGGACATGCGCCAAACTGCTATCCGCCTCTGGCACAGCCGCCACTACATTTACCCAGTGTGATATTAGGGAAATATAACTTCCCTACCCATTCTTACCGGTCCACGTATTGGTGGTTATGTGGACCTTTCCACAGATGGCGTTGTGCAGTGCACACCTGATTTTGTCCGCCACTTGGCTGTGCAGGGAAGAGATGGCTCGCCTGGAAAAGTAGTGGCGGCTGGGAACCACGAACTGTGGGACAGCCACCGCCATAGGTTTTTTAAAAGTCTCTATCCATCTCCACCAGACAGAATGACAGCATTTCAAGGACCTTCCTCTCTCTATTTCTAATTGGGAGATGGACAGCTGAACGCTTCCATGGGAAAGTGTGGAGATGCTTGGGGACGGTGAAAGATGCGGTGGCGTTGCTGCCACATCCTCTGTTGGGGGGGGGGGGCTTGGGCAGGTGCCACTGTCATATACTTGTGCTCTGGTTTAGAACAGGTTTATTTTAAATTTTTAGTAAGAGGATGATAATGACGATGACCATGACACCTGATCGTCTTAGTGGGGGGCAGAGTTGGAAAGTACTAGCTCCTCTAGCACGCTGGCCAGAATGGCGACCTATAGACTCATATGCAGCAACAGACTTATCATTGACATCAAGCAGTCTGATGATTACTGGATAGCTATGCTTTCAGACCCTCGCTGTCAAAGCAAGATGGGGGAATGTTTTCCTCCCTCTGAAAGAGAGGACAAATTACGTTGTTACCAGGAAATACTGTGTACACAGCTTGCCTGCCTACCATCATCTTCTATGAGGCTGTTGCTGCCTCAATTAAGCTGCTGCCTTGCTGCTAATCCCCTACTGCCACCGCTATTAACTCAAAGCATCTTTCACTACTACCTCTACCACCATTACTAGCACTACTACTACCACTATTATTACTACTACTAGAGATGACAATATAGCAAAAACAAATGACAAGACAGGTGCACTCTGCGGTCTTAGTAAGCCGTCAAACTGATGTTAAAATTGAGAGAGGACAGTAGAGGACATGTTTAAGCCCGAGCACCACGCCAAGGTTTCTCAAGTAGCTCGGGACCTAACGCTCACCTACTTGTGCCGTATGGGCAATACCAGGGGCAAGTGGGCAAAATTGTAAGAATGTATAGACCTCCACTGCAGGACATGCTGACTAATCTCTAAATTTTAACATCAGTCTGAGGGCTTAGTAAGACCGCAGAGTGCACCTGTCTTGTCATTTGTTATTTCTATATTGTTATATTATTTATCACATCCACACAATTGCCATCTTGTGTAGGATGTCTATTGTGGTACTTGTGGTCCGCTGCGGGCATCCTCCACTGTATGCATTTTTGCTGGGGATCGCCAATAGCAACGGGCGACAAGTGCAGGATCTGCTCCCCTGTATATATATGCACAACTGCATTTTTGGATTGAGCACATCCTGCTTTATGCCACTTTTCAGTTGTTTTGTACTACTAGAGATGAGTGAAGTTATGAAAAATTTGATTCGGCTGCTTTGCTAAATCTCACAAAGAAATTCTATTTGTGATGAATTACTTCATCACAAAGTGTATTCTTTTGTTTGTAGTGGGTGTTTGCACCATCCCCCATCATTGAACCCTTCAGGTGCCGCGTTCCTCGTTGATTGTGGTATCTGAGATTAAAATGTTGGCCTTTCAGGGGCTAATCTGGTTAAAAAAATATATAAAAATACTCACCTTATCCACTTGATCATGGAGAGGCCGTTGCAGCCATCTTGATGGAAGACACTGCATGAATGATGACGTAACATCGCCCGACCAGCGTAGTGATGCACATGTCACCCCTCGCGAGATTTCGCACGATTTCTGCAATCAAGATGGCCGCAACAGCCTCTTATTGTCATTTCAGGAAAAAAAATGTATTCAAATTTTTCCTGAAGTTTGGATCGAAGTCCACTTCTGATACTTCGATTCGCTCAGCACTAACTACTACCCATAGACAGCCATTCTACTTCCTTGTGTGTTCCATGCTATACTGTTTCTGCTGCCAATACTGTTGCCGCCACTTGCCTATTATTACCCTATCCTTTCCACATGCACACTGCACTGCTGCTGTTCCAAATTCAAAGAATTTTTCTAGGCTTGTTCTCAATGAGCCTCTTTTTTCTTCTGACAATCAACACTTGTGTATGCCGTATGGGAAGGCATTCTGACTCTGTCAAGTCCTAATTTTTATGCCATAACACCGTATGTGTTTAAACATCATTTTTGGAACATTTGAAATATGAAAAAACATGACATGTGACAGAGAGGTGTGTTTTTAAACACGCTGTATGTTAACGCCATCAAATATGTGCTTACCCATAGCTATGTATTTCAGTGACACGACATGATTTACTACTGTTGTCATTGCGTTTGAAAGCTTGGGGAGGGGGAGGAGAGAAAAATAGAAAATTCATAAAGTCCTTGGAGTCCAGAGGGTGTTTTATACCAATTTTCGGGGCAATTGGAACCACTTTGATTTTGTCCAAATCGATTTGGGTCTACACCAAACTTTTTGAAAAATCCTGAAAACCTGAATCGAACTGAATCTCGAATGGTTCGCTCATCTCTTCTTCCTACCATTAAATAATTAAGCTAGGAAAATAGAGAAACCCATCTCTTCCATTTTGATACAATGCCACTTTTGATGAAGCTTTGTTTTTGTAAACTACTGTACTCCAAAAGCTGTCTGTTTCTATGGAACCAACAATGAAAACAATATTCATGGCTATGGATTACAGTAGATGGAGAGCCTTTCCTGAATCCTTAAACAATTTGAACATCTGTCTATACTTCCATTTATTTAGTAGCAATATTGCTTCAAGGTTAGACTGAAAAGTCCACTTGATACCAATGAATTTGGTGACATGATAAGATAGAGAATGCTATCTTTTTTCGCTTTTGGGAACTTGGGAATCACCTGCTTACTAACTAACTTAACTAACTTAAAACATATTGACATGAAAGGGTAGGGAAAAATGTAGCCCTGAGCTCCAACCTCAACACTGTCCCTACCTACTTGCATTATTTATCCCAAGGGATGGCCCACAACTGGACAAAAGTCTCTTCTACGGGCTCTTTCACACTTGCGTTTTGGTTTTCCGGCATAGAGATCCGTCGTGGGGTGTATATGCCGGAAAAATCCTGATCAGGAGTATCCCAATGCATTCTGAATGGAGAGATATCCGTTCAGGATACATCAGGATGTCTTCAGTTCAGGACCGGAACGTTGTTGATCCATGCGCATGGGGCGCTCTGACGTCATTCTGGAGCGCCCCAGGAGCCGCACGGATGGTAAGTATACTGCTCCCCTGCTCCCCACTACTACTATGGCAACCAGGACTTTAATAGCGTCCTGGATGCCATAGTAACACTGAAAGCACACTGAAGACTGATCCGTCTTCAAATGCTTTCAGGTCACTTGCGTTGTTACGGATCCGGTGGGCACTTCCGGCAAATGGAGTACACGGCGGATCCGGAGAACGCAAGTGTGAAAGAGGCCTAAGCTAAGTGCAGGAGCCTAAACTAAAATGGTAAAAAGGTAGTCAGACAGAATGAAGTGAAAACCAGACAGGCAAAACCAGGACCAGATCAGGATCCAAAATCAGTTACAAATACACAATAAAGTGAAACAAGCAGATAATGTCAGAGAGTAGGAAAAGACAAGGTCACAACCTAGCAGAATACCGGGAGCTCACGTCAGAGGCAAAATCAGTAATCAGAAGTAGAGATGAGTGAACCACTCAAGATTTGGTTCAGTTCAGGTTCACCGTGCTTTGGGATTTGGAAAGGTTATGGTACGGATATGGTGGCAAGCGTACCGAAATGGATCTGGAAAAGCATTGGGACCATGTCTGGGTGCATCTTGGACTCCAATGTCGCTGCTGGGAACATTGTCCCAGTTGTCCGCCACTTTTACATAGCAACAAAATCCAGCCCAAAATCCCGCCCCCTCAAAAATATTTTTAGAGGTAAAATTGTTAGGAAAAATTCTTTCCTGCATATTCAATTGTATATACAGTACAAATGCTGCCAAAAATTGCAAGGAAGAAGCACTCCGATACAGCCTGTATATCACATAAAGGATGGCCTCATTCACATGGTGGTAAAATTGTTCAGGTACACTGCTGCACTCAAAGCCTATGCATTAAGTGAAAGGGCTGCCAAAAATTACAAGGAATCGGCACTCCAATACACCCTTTATTACACATAAAGGAGGGCATCATACACACCAGGGGCGTAACTATAGGGGAAGCAGGGGAAGCGGCTGCTTTGGGGCCCTGACCCAGAAGGGGACCATCCAAGAGGAGGAGGAGAAGTACTAAAAGATTTTGTCAGGGTCCCTCAACAGTATTACACAATGAAATTATATATAGTGGCAGTATAGACAGTGTAGAAAACGGTTGGAACAGCTGCCGGACCTGGTCTGAGGTAGCGATCTTTACTAGCCACAGGAATGGGGGCGGCATGAAAGGAAGGGGTTGTGAAAAAATTACTGGGGGAGGGGGCCCCATTCAAAAATTTGCTGTGGGGCCAAGTCATTTCTAGTTACGCCACTGATACACACCATTAAAAAAATTATGATTGATGGCCTACTGGTGACCCTCAAAAATATTTGGAGCAAGGGCCTGCTGGTTACCCTCTAAAACATTATAGTTGGGGGCCTGAAGATGAGTGAACCCCATAAAACATTGCAGTGATGGCCTACAGGTGAGCAGACTGTATAAAGCATTGGAGGTGAGGGCCTGAAGCCTAGTGAACCCCATAAAACATTGCAGTGATGGGCTACAGGTGAGCAGACGGTATAAAGCATTGGAGGTGAGGTCCTGAAGCCTAGTGAACCCCATAAAACATTGCAGTAATGGCCTACAGGTAGCAGACGATATAAACATTGGAGGTGAGGGCCTGAAGCCTAGAGAACCCCCCTTAAAACATTGCAGTGATGGCCTACAGGTGAGCAGACGGTACAAAGCATTGGAGGTGATGTCCTGAAGCCTAGTGAAACCCATAAAACATTGCAGTAATGGCCTACAGGTGAGCAGACGGTATAAAGCATTGGCGGTAAGGGGCTGAAGCCTAATGAACCCCATCAAACATTGCAGTGATGGCCTACAGGTGAGCAGACTGTATAAAGCATTGGAGGTGAGGGCCTGAAGCCTAGTGAACCCCATAAAACATTGCAGTGATGGCCTACAGGTGAGCAGACGGTACAAAGCATTGGAGGTGATGTCCTGAAGCCTAGTGAAACCCATAAAACATTGCAGTAATGGCCTACAGGTGAGCAGACGGTATAAAGCATTGGAGATGAGCGCCTGAAGCCTAGTGAACCCCATAAAACATTGCAGTGATGGCCTACAGGTGATCAGATGGTATAAAGCATTGGAGGTGAGGGCCTGATGCCGAGCAAACCCTACAAAACTTTGTAGTGAGGGCATATATATTCTGTGTGGAAGAGGAGGCGGAGGAGGAGGCGGATGTGAAAACAAGATCCAAACATATACCCTTTTTTTGCGGTGAAAAGGGTGCATCTGAATCTTGTGGATTGAGTACATTATAAAATATACATCTAAATTGCGTTTTTGTTCCTCATTAGCTCAGCTTTCCTCTGGTGGAGTGGGGAAGTCAGGGCCAATCCAGGCCTTTTTCATTTTGATCTGAGTCAACCTGTCAGCATTGTCAGTGGACAAGCGGATACGCTCATCTGTTATACCCCGTAAATGGGTATGAATATGAAATCAGGGATTTCTTCAATTGCCGCAGTAGTGGGATAGTGTACATTGCTACCTGTACATGCCCAAAACTTTATGTGGGAAAAACTGTGCAGGAGCTCCGAAGACGCATATCTGGCCATATCAGTTCTATTAACACCAGGAAGGACACGCCCCTGTTCAGACACATTTTTTATACCCACAATAATAACCCAGACGTCTTGAAATTTTGGGGGATTGCAAAAATCAAACTAGGCCCCAGAAGTGGAGACCTTGACTGTAAATTGCTTCAAGAGGAAGCAAAATGGATGTTTAGGTTGAAATCACGGAGCCCGTATGGCCTGAACGAAGGTTTTTCGTATATGGCCTTTATAAAATAGAACTTGCCATACCTAATGATTATTTTCATATAAAAATCATGAAATTACATCCGGCCCCTACACTCACCTGTATAATTAGTCCACCATTGTGGACAGTGTAATTTTGACATATTTTTGTCATGAGGATTTTGCATTTAGGACAAGAATTTTGATCTCTTATGATTTGGAGTTAAGAAAACAATTACCCAGCATAGAATAAAATAGTCCATTTAAAGTTCAGATTAGCTGCTATAGGCAACAGTGATCAGTCATTTCCACAGATTGTAATAAACTAATATGAATAAAATTGAATGATTGTGTGTCCAGATTTAATATGGGGCACAATATTGATGTAAGATCGAATGGAAACTCGAGTCTTAGGCTGATATATTACAAGTGAATGAATTATTATATGCCTGCAGCGATGGCTATAATATTATAATTTTGTAACCTATATGTCTGAATATCATGCTGTAGCATGAATAAAGTGAAGTGAAAAAAAAAAATATATAAAAAAAATTGACATCCCAGGCAGACCCATAGGTCAGTTCAGTTGTCAAACAACTCCGATAACCAATGAAAGGATCGGATGGTGAGAGAGGAGATGATGCGCTCCAGTGCTCTTATCAATGGTGCCTGATCCAGTGACCTCTGGTAAAGTGTGTATGCGATAGGTCAACGCTGTATAGGGGCGTGTTTTATACAGCTTAAATACAGGTGAGAATGGGCGTGCAGCACATTAATTCCCTCATTTCCCTGATGAAGCCGCACATGCGGCGAAACATGTCGGGAGAGTTAGTGCCTGCTGGCTTTTAGACAGGGACCGAATCGGAAGCATACAATTGTATGAATGAATGTGTGGTTGGTAAGCGCTAAACAGCGTGTATCTGCGTGGCTGAGAAAGTTGGTGTGATATGGCTCATAGTAAAGTGGGGTGAGCAGTGGGTGCCCCCTTTACAATAAAATAGGGAAACCATTCCCTGGTAATTTTGTAGGAATCTATTTCCTCTCTTAGGAGCCATAGTGTGACAAAGCATGTGTGCACAAACATAGGAATTAGTCAAGTGGTTCCAGCGCCATAATATAAGCGCAGTAGGAGCAAATTGAAATCTGCTCTATTATACAATCACATTGTTGCAACACTGACTTACAATCAGAATCTGACTGCAAAGAAGGTTCAAAGAGTGAGCAATTGGCTACACATTCCAGTGTTGCAACAAAGTTGTAGGTTGCCATCAAGTATAATGTTGAGCAACGAATGCGCTGGATTCCTGATAGGAATGTAGAAAAACATATGCATTAACCTATGGTAGATGCACACATTATAACACAGCAAAGTGAACTGCAGCCATAAGCAGTACCTCCAAGTAAAAGAGGATTACACACATTCAGTATTGAATGGAATATCTGATTCCTTCCCTGATAATTTTAATGGGACAGGGTGTATAAATAAATGTATCAGCTTTCATAAAAATATAATAAAGGTTACGTTTTAATATCTATGTTGTAACCCCTAAAAGGATTTAGTAGGTCTATGTGACCTTTTTGTAAATAAATATCTGTTATAATGCCACCAGCATCACTAAATACACGCTCAGACAATACGCTGGCGGCGGGTCAGGTCAGAACCTCCAAGTCGTAGAGCGCAAGTTCGTGCAGGTGTCCAGCTTGAACACCCAGTAGTTGTAAGGCACTGAGGGATCAATTAGGATGCTGACACGGTCTGCAATGTATTCCTTCAACATCTTCCAAAACTTTTCCCTCCTTGTAGCACTAGGCCATGATTCAGGTTGAGGTTGCTGGCGGGGTGTCATAAAAGTGTGCCATGCCTTGGAAAGTGTTGCCCTGCCTCTGTTGGAACTAGTGTATGTTCCCCTTGTCTCCCTTCCTCGGTTGCCTAAGGAAGTACGGACTCTGGCGGCCGCATTTTCAGATGGAAAATTTTGAAGTAATCTGTCAACAAGTACCTTCTAGTATTGCACGGTGTTACTCGTCCTCTCCACCAGAGGAATGAGAGATGAGAAGTTCTCTCAGTAGCGGGGGTCGAGAAGGGTGAACACCCAATAATCTGTGTTACCTAAAATGTGTATAACGTGAGGGTCGCGGGAAAGGCAGCCTAACATGAAGTCAGCCATGTCTGCCAGAGTACCAACGGGCAAGACGTCAATGTCAACTTCAGGATGAATCTCCATACCCTCATCCTCCTCCTCTTCTGCCCATCCATGCTGAACAGATGGAATTAAAGTTCCATGGGTACTAGCCTCTGTAGCAGAGGTAAGGGTCTCCAGCTCCTCCTTCTCCTTCTCTGTATGGCCCAATTCGCGATGAGAAGGCGAACTGGGGAGGTCTATCACCATGTGTTATCTCCTCCCCCATTACCTTGTCTGCCACATTCAAAGAATTCACCTTAATTGTGAACAGCGGTCGTTTGAGTAGACACAGCAGTGGGATGGTTACACTCATAATAGCGTTATCACCACTAACCATCTTTGTGGATTCATCAAATTTTTTTAAAACCTCACATAGGTCTGACATCAATGCCCACTCCTCGCTTGTGAATAGTGGCAGTTGACTGGAAAGCAGACGACCATGTTGCAGCTGGTATTCCACAACTGCCCTCTGCTGCTCACAAAGCCTGGCCAACATGTAGAATGTACAGTTCCACTGCGTGCTCACATCACACAACAGTCGGTGAGCTGGAAGCCACAAGCGCTGCTGCAGCGTTGACAGACCGGCTGAAACTGTGAATGACTTTCGGAAATGGGCACACAAGTGGCACGTCTTCACAAGTAGCTCCTGCAAATTGGGGTAGGTTTTGATAAACCACTGAACCACTAAGTTTAAGATGTGGGATAGGCATGGAATGTGTGTCAGTTTGCCGAGCGGCCATTGTCAGACATAACCATGCCTGTTTCTAGGTTGAGTGGCTTCCAGCTAGCGACTGATGGCTGACTGCTGTTGGAGGTGGAAGTAGAGGAGGAGGCGGCAGAGGAGGAGAAGTGGTGGTTGGAGCCAGTAACATAGCTGCTGGCGGAGACTCTGATGGACGTAGGGCCCGCAATCCTGATCGTGGGTAGCACCTGTGCCATCCCAGGGTCCAACTCACTCCTGGCCTCCACAACATTCACCCAGTGTGCAGTCAGGGAAATGTAGCGTCCCTGGCCACCAG
Source organism: Bufotes viridis (assembly GCA_033119425.1). Classification (NCBI taxonomy): domain Eukaryota; kingdom Metazoa; phylum Chordata; class Amphibia; order Anura; family Bufonidae; genus Bufotes; species Bufotes viridis. Next base: position 319,457,154 of record CM065590.1, read on the forward strand.
CACTTGTCCATGTGTCCATGGTGAGGTGGATCTTCCCAGTAAGTGCATTTTTCAGGGCACGGGTGATGTTCTGGGACACATGCTGGGGTAAGGCGGGCACTGCACACCGTGAAAAAAAGTGGCGGCTGGGGACTGCGTACCGAGAGACTGCCGCCAACATCAGGCTGTGGAAGGCCTCAGTGTCCACCAGCCAAAATAGCAAAATTTCAAGGGCCAGTAATTTCAAAAGTTGCGCATTTAGTACTATGGCCTGTGTGTGGGTGAGTGGGTATATGTGCTTGCTTTCAAATGCCTGTGTTATCAACATTTGGCTGCTGCGCTGGGGCAGGGAAGTGGATGTTGTTGCTGACGGTTCATGTGAAGGTCAAGGTACAGGACGAGGGGCATCCAGGCCTTCAACAGGGGATTGGCCAGCATTACGTAAAACAAGGGAAGTGGAGGCAGTGGTGGGACCCGCAGATGCAGAGTGTGGACCCAGGTGTTCGGCCCACTTATTAGGGTGCTTGGAGGCCATGTGGCGAATCATGCTGGTGGTGGTCAGGTTGCTAGTGTTCGCGCGCCGGCTCATTTTGGTACAGCAGAGGTTGCAAATTACCACTCTTGTCATTTGCGCTTTCCTCAAAAATGCGCCATACTGCGGAACACCTACCACTTGGCAAGGTAGATTTACGCATGGGGGTGCTTGGTGTAACGGTTGCAAGCCTGTTTGGTGTGGGCTGATGACTCCCTTTTTCCACCCCACTTTCTCTTCCAGACTGTTGCGGTGCTACGGATCCCTCCCCCTCTGTACTGTTGTCCTCGCTCAGCTTTTTACCTTCCCATGTTTGGTCAGTGACCTCATCGTCCACCACCTCCTCTTCCACTTCCTCACTCATCCTCCTGACTTGACCTAACCACCACCTCAGTGATTGGCAACTATCTCTCATCACCATCCACCTTATAAATGAATGATTGTGGTTCACCACCGTCATCTTCTTGAGACTGTGAAGGCTCAAGAGGTTGGGAATCAGTGCACAATATCGCAGGTTCTTCTCGCATGCTTGGCGAGAGAGCCAAACCAAGTACTGGCGATGAAAAGAGGTCATGTGAATATCCGAGTGTGGGATCACTTGTTTGGCCAGACGCGACATGGTGGGAGGAAGGAGGATCAGAGTGAGGATTCGGCTGACCAGACTCTTGGTTACAGAGACTGGACTTCGTGGAAGAGAGGGTGGTGCTTAACCGACTGGAAGTATTATCTTCTGCAATCCAACCGACCACCGGTTCGCACAGGTCTGACTGGGACAGTGTTGTCCTGCGCTGCCCAGCTAAGTTGGACATGAAGCTGGGCAAGGTAGATTTTTTAGTTTTTTCTGGTGCACTGGCAGCTTCATTGCGCCCAGGGTCACGGCCTCTGCTTGCACCACGAGCATCATGCCCGGGGCAACAGCCTCAGCTTGCACCATCAGCATCGCCCACTTCCACCTTCCTTTGTGCTCGCCTTCTTCATATTAATGGTTTTGTCTGTAGATGTGGTGCAGATTGTTTTACTGTCCGCTAAAGACACAGTTTTCTGATGCAAGAAAGTACTGAATACAGAAAAATACTGATTTTCCGCACTACACTAGCCCAAAGATAATGTAATTTTACAGCTCAAACTGTTTGCTTTCAGTAATGTACTGACCAGTACACTAGACCAGCGATAATGTTATTTTTACAGTACACACTGTATAGGCTTTCTGTAATGTACTGTAGACAGAGAAATACAAATTTTAGGAACTACACTAGCCCACAGATAATGACATTTTTACAGTACACACTGTAAGGGCTTGCTGTAACTTACTGAATACAGAAAAATAAATATTTTCAGGAGTACACTAGACCAGAGATAATGTAATTTTTACACACTGTATAGGCTTGCTACAACTTACTGTAGACAGAGAAATACAAATTTTCGTCACAACCGTAAGCCACAGATAATGAATTTTTTACAGTACACACTATTGGCTTGCTTTAATGTACTGTAGACAGAGAAATACATTTTTTGGCACTGCACTAGCCCACAGATAATGTAATGTTTACATTACACACTATATAGGCTTGCTGTAATGTACTGAATACAGGAAAATAAATATTTTCAGGAGTATACTAGACCAGAGATAATGTGATTTTTTCAGAACACGCTGTATAGGCTTGCTGTAATGAACTATAAACAAAGGAACACAAATTTGTCACTATAGTAGGCCACAGATAATGAAGTTTTTACAGTACACACTGTATAGGCTTGCTGTAATGTACTGTAGACAGAGAAATACAAATTTTTGGCAATACACTGGTCCATTACATGAAATCTTTACAGTACACACTGTATTGGCTTGCTTTAACCACTTCAACCTCCCTAGCTTAAACACCCTTAATGACCAGACCACTTTTTACAATTCTGCACTACACTACTTTCATGGCTTATTGCTCGGTCATACAACTTACCACCCAAATTAATTTTGCCTCCTTTTCTTCTCACTAATGGAGCTTTCATTTGGTGGTATTTCATTGTTGCTGACATTTTTACTTTTTTGATATTAATAGAAAATTACCGAAATTTTTGCTAAAAAAGAACATTTTTCGCTTTCTGTTGTAAATTTTTTTTAAAAAACTACATTTCTATATAAATTTTTCTCTAAATGTATTGTTCTACATGTCTTTTATAAAAAAAATGCAATAAGTGTATATTTATTGGTTTGGGTAAAAGTTATAGCGTTTACAATCTATGGTGCAAAAAAGTGAATTTCCGCATTTTGAAGCAGCTCTGACTTTCTGAGCACATGTCATGTTTCTTCAGGTGCTAGAATGCCAGGATAGTATAAATACCCCCCAAATGACACCATTTTAGAAAGAAGACACCCCAACTATTCGCGGAGGGGCATGGTGAGTTCATGTATCATTTAATTTTTTTTTCACAAGTTAGCGGAAAAGGACACTCTGAGGAAAAAAAATAATAAAGTTTCCATTTCTGCTAACTTCTGGCAAAAAAAAAAAAAATCTCCCACGGACTCACTATGCCCCTCAGTGAATACCTTGGGGTATCTACTTTCCGAAATGGGGTCATTTGTGGGGTGTGTTTTCTGTTGTGGCATTTTGGGCGGGGCTAAATTGGGAGCAACCTGTAAAGCCTAAAGGTACTCGTTGGACTTTTGGCCCCTTTACGCACCTAGGCTGCAAAAAAGTGTCACATGTGGTATTGCCATACTCAGAAGAAGTAGGGCAATGTGTTTTGGGGTGTATTTTTACATATACCCATGCTGGGTGTGAGAAATATCTCTGTAAATGACAACCTTTTAAGTTTTTTTTATTCAAAGTTGTTAATTTACAGAGATATTTTTCACACACAGTATGGGTATTTTTACATATAACCATACTGTGTGTGAAAAATATCTCTGTAATGTGACAACTTTGTATAAATTTTTTTTAAAAAGTTGTCATTTACAGAGATATTTCTCACACCCATATGAGAAATATACACCCAAAACACATTGCCCTACTACTCCCGAGTACTGCGATACCACATGAGTGACACTTTTTTGCAGCCAAGATGCGCAAAGGGGCCCCATTTTAGAAAGAAGATACCCCAAGGTATTCCATGAGGGGTATAGTGAGTTTGAATTTTTTTTTTTCTTACATGAGCTCACCATACCCCTCACAGAATACCTTGGGGTGTCTTCTTTCTAAAATGGGGTCACGTGGGGTTTTTATACTGCACTGGCATTTTAGGGGCCCTAAAGCGTAAGAAGTAGTTTGGAATCCAAATGCACAAAAATGCCCTTCTTCTCACGCATAAGGCCCCTAAAATGCCAGGGCAGTATAAATACCCCACATGTGACCCCATTTTGGAAAGAAGAAACCCCAAGGTATTCTGTGAGGGGCATGGCGAGTTCATATATTTTCAGGAGTACACTAGACCAGAGATAATGTAATTTTTACAGTTCACACTGGATAGACTTGCTACAATGTACTGTAGACAGAGAAATACAAAATTACGGCACAACACCAGCCCAGAGATAATGACATTTTTACAGTACACACTGTATTGGGTTGCTGTAATGTACTGTAGACAGAGAAATGCATTTTTATAGTACACATGGTATTGGCATGGTGTAATGTAATGAATACAGAAAAAAATATTTTCAGGAGTACACTACACCAGAAATAATGTAATTTTTACAGTACACACTTTATAGGCTTGCTGTAATCTACTGTAGACAGAGAAATACAAATTTTAGGTACTACAGTAGGCCACAGATGATGACATTTTTACAGTTAAAATAAAAGGTTACAATCTGTTTAGAAAGGATCGTCAAAACCGGAGAGGTGGAGGGGTATGCCTCTATATGAAGTCATGTCTAAATCCCGTAATTTGAGAATACATCTCTGAGGGACATGAACATGTGGAGTCACTGTGGGTAGAAATACATGGAGCAAAAAACAATAATAAAATACTAATAGGAGTTTATTATAAACCACCTAATATACCAGAGTCCACAGAAAATCTATTACTAAACGAGATAGACGAGGCGGCAAATCATAATGAAGTCGTTATCATGGGGGATTTCAACTACCCAGATATAGACTGGAAAACCGAAAGCTGCACATCCCAAAAAGGAAATAGGTTCTTGGCAATAGCTAAAGACAATTTCCTTTCCCAACTGGTTCAGGACCCTACTAGAGGGACGGCCATACTGGACTTAGTATTAACCAATAGACCTGATAGAACAACAGATGTGCAGGTTGGGGGACACCTGCGAAATAGTGACCATAAAGTTATAACCTTCCAATTATCCTGCAAACGAGAGTTTCTAAAGGGAGGAACAAAAATACCAAACTTCAAAACAGCAAAATTTAGCCAAGTAAGCGGGGCCATAGGCCTAACTAACTGGGACAAAGTACTCAAAAATAAAAATACAACCATAAAATGGGAGATTTTTAAAAGCATTGTAACATCTAATTGTGAGAGGTACATACCTTATAGGAATAAAAGGCTAAGGAACAATAAGAAACCAATGTGGATAAATGTAACCGTAAAGAAAGCAATAAATGATAAAAAGAAAGCATATAAAATCACTAAAACAGGAGGGGAGCCAGGAAGCACTGATAAACTATAAGGAAAAAAATAGAATATGCAAAAAACTAATAAAATTTGCCAAACTAGAGACCGAGAGATTAATTGCCAAAGAGAGTAAAACTAACCCTAAAATGTTCTTCAATTATATAAATAGTAAAAAATATAAATCTGAAGGAGTCGGCCCTCTACATAGCAATGAGGGGGGTGATGCAGAGAGCGACGAGGATAAAGCAAAACTATTAAATATTTTTTTCTCCACTATATTCACTGAGGAAAATAAACTGTCAGATGAAATGCAGAATGTAAAAGTAAATTCCCCATTAAAAGTGCCCTGTCTGACCCAGGAAGAAGTAAAACAGCGACTTAAAAAGATTAAAATAGACAAATCGCCAGGACCGGATGGCATATACACCCGTATCCTAAGGGAATTAAGTGTTGTCATAGCCAGACCTTTATTTCTGATATTTACGGACTCTATACTGACAGGGAATGTTCCACAGGATTGGCGCATAGCAAATGTGGTGCCAAAATTCAAAAATGGTCTAAAAACAGAGCCTGCAAATTATAGGCCGGTAACTTTAACATCTATTGTTGGTAAACTGTTTGAAGGGTTTCTAAGAGATGCTATTTTGGAGTATCTCAATGAAAATAAGCAAATAACGCCTTATCAGCATGGCTTCATGAGTAGAGATGAGCGAACACCTGGATGTTCGGGTTCGAGAGGTTCGGCCGAACTTCCGGAAAATGTCCGGGTTCGTGATCCGAACTCAACCCGAACTTCATCCCGAACCCGAAACCCCATAGAAGTCAATGGGGACCCGAACTTTTGGGCACTAAAAAGGCTGTAAAAGACTCCCGGAAAGGGCTAGAGGGCTGCAAAAGGCAGCAAAATGTAGGTAAATCCCCTGCAAACAAATGTAGATAGGGAAATGAATTAAAATAAAATAAAATAAATAAAAATTAACCAATATCAATTGGAGAGAGGTCCGACAGCAAGGAATCATGCGTCATATCACCCACCACTGGCGAAGGCCACTCATTTATTTCGGACCAGCACCCAGACAGAGGATACAGGTCCCACAGCAAGGAATCATGCGTCATATCAACCACCACCGGAGAAGGCCACTCTCATTTATTTAGGACCAGCACCCAGACAGAGGAGAGAGGTCCCACAGCAAGGAATCATGCCTCATATCAACCACCACCGGAGAAGGCCACTCTCATTTATTTTGGACCAGCACCCAGACAGAGGATACAGGTCCCACAGCAAGGAATCATGCGTCATATCAACCACCACCGGAGAAGGCCACTCTCATGTATTTTGGACCAGCACCCAGACAGAGGAGAGAGGTCCCACAGCAAGGAATCATGCCTCATATCACCCACCACTGGCGAAGGCCACTCATTTATTTCGGACCAGCACCCAGACAGAGGATACAGGTCCCACAGCAAGGAATCATGCGTCATATCAACCACCACCGGAGAAGGCCACTCTCATGTATTTTGGACCAGCACCCAGACAGAGGAGAGAGGTCCCACAGCAAGGAATCATGCCTCATATCAACCACCACCGGAGAAGGCCACTCTCATTTATTTTGGACCAGCACCCAGACAGAGGATACAGGTCCCACAGCAAGGAATCATGCGTCATATCAACCACCACCGGAGAAGGCCACTCTCATTTATTTGGGACCAGCACCCAGGCAGAGGAGAGAGGTCCCACATCAAGGAATCATGCGTCATATCAACCCCCACCGGAGAAGGCCACTCTCATTTATTTTGGACCAGCACCCAGACAGAGGAGAGAGGTCCCACATCAAGGAATCATGCGTCATATCAACCCCCACCGGAGAAGGCCACTCATTTATTTTGGACCAGCACCCAGACAGAGCATACAGGTCCCACAGCAAGGAATCATGCGTCATATCAACCACCACCGGAGAAGGCCACTCTCATTTATTTGGGACCAGCACCCAGGCAGAGGAGAGAGGTCCCACATCAAGGAATCATGCGTCATATCAACCCCCACCGGAGAAGGCCACTCTCATTTATTTTGGACCAGCACCCAGACAGAGGATACAGGTCCCACAGCAAGGAATCATGCGTCATATCAACCACCACCGGAGAAGGCCACTCTCATTTATTTTGGACCAGCACCCAGACAGAGGATACAGGTCCCACATCAAGGAATCATGCCTCATATCAACCACCACCGGAGAAGGCCACTCTCATGTATTTTGGACCAGCACGCAGACAGAGGAGAGAGGTCCCACATCAAGGAATCATGCGTCATATCAACCACCACCGGAGAAGGCCACTCTCATTTATTTCGGACCAGCACCCAGACAGAGGAGAGAGGTTTTCACAGCAGAGAATCAGGCATTTAGATCACCCACCACAGGAGTAGGCCATCATTTAATGGGACCCCGGCAACCATGTCAGATGGCACAAACATCAGTTTCACATCACCCAGCACAAGAGAAGGCCACTTTGAGAGACTTTGACCCCTGCACCCAGACGGAGGAGAGAGGTTTCACAGCAGAGAATCAGGCATTTAGATCACCCACCACAGGAGTAGGCCATCATTTAATGGGACCCCGGCAACCATGTCAGATGGCACAAACATCAGTTTCACATCACCCAGCACAAGAGAAGGCCACTTTGAGAGACTTTGACCCCTGCACCCAGACGCTGGAGAGAGGTTTCACAGCAGAGAATCAGGCATTTATATCAGCCAGCACAGGAGAAGGCCGCTTTCAGTGACTTAGGCCTTAGCACCGACACAGAGGAGACAGGTCAGATAGCACAAGCATCAGTTTCACATCAACCACCACAGGAGAAGGGCACTTTTAGAGACTTTGACTCCTGCACCCAGAAAGAGGAGAGAGGTCCCACAGCAGAGATTCAGGCATTTATATCAGCCAGCACAGGAGAAGGCCGCTTTCAGTGACTTCAGCTATCGACATCAGACCACAGGAGACAGGGCACTATTGAGACTCCTGCACCAGAAGGAGAGGTCCCACAGAGATTCAGGCATTTATATCAGCAGCACAGGAGGCGCTTTCAGTGACTTAGGCCTTAGCACCGACACAGAGGAGACAGGTCAGATAGCACAAGCATCAGTTTCACATCAACCACCACAGGAGAAGGGCACTTTTAGAGACTTTGACCCCTGCACCCAGAAAGAGGAGAGAGGTCCCACAGCTGAGATTCAGGCATTTATATAAGCCAGCACAGGGGAAGGCCGCTTTCAGTGACTTAGGCCTTAGCACCGACACAGAGGAGACAGGTCAGAGAGCACAAGCATCAGTTTTACATCAACCACCACAGGAGTAGGCCACCCTTTGTTTCTTTGACCCCTGCACCCAGAAAGAGGAGAGGGGTCCCACAGCAGAGATTCAGGCATTTATATCAGCCAGCACAGGAGAAGGCCGCTTTCAGTGACTTTGGCCCCCTGCACCCACACAAAGGAGACATGTCAGACAGCACAAGTATAACATTCATATCACCCAGCACAGGAGAAGGACACTTTCTTGTACTTTGGCCCCGGCACCCAGACAGAGGGAAGGTTCATTCAACTCTGGGTTGCACACCAAGATCTTACTTAATTTCAAAAATTGATTTTTCAATGAAGAAGTGGCCAGGAGTACAAGACACATGGTTTAAGGCAGTTATTAAGGACTACTCTGCACAAGGGAGGGTCAGGTCTTGTGGGATCCATGCCTGGTTAATTTTTATGAACGTCAGCTTGTCCACGTTGGCTGCGGACAGGCGGCTGCGTTTGTTAGTAATGACGCCCCCTGCCGTGCTGAATACACGTTCAGATAAAACGCTGGCCGCCGGGCAGGCCAGCACCTCCAAGGCATAACATGCTAATTCTGGCCAAGTGGACAATTTGGAAACCCAGAAGTTGAATGGGGCCGAACCATCCGTCAGTACGTGGAGTTGTGTGCAGACATACTGTTCAACCATGTTAGTGAAATGTTGCCTCCTGCTAACACGTTCCATATCAGGTGGTGGGGCAGTTATCTGTGGCGTGGAGACAAAACTTTTCCACATTTCTGCCATGCTAACCCTGCCCTCAGAAGAGCTGGCCGTGACACTGCTGCGTGGGCGACCTCTAGCTCCTCCTCTGCCTTGGCCTTCCACCTGTTCCCCTGTGACAGTTGGGAATGCTCTCAGGAGCGCGTCTACCAGTGTGCGCTTGTACTCGTGCATCTTCCTATCACGCTCCAGTGCAGGAAGTAAAGTGGGCACATTGTCTTTGTACCGTGGATACAGCAGGGTGGCCACCCAGTAGTCAGCACACGTTAAAATGTGGGCAACTCTGCTGTCGTTGCGCAGGCACTGCAGCATGCAATCGCTCATGTGTGCAAGGCTCCCCAGAGGTAAGGACAAGCTTTCCTCTGTGGGAGGCGTATCGTCATCATCCTCTGTATCCACCCAGCCACGCACCAGGGATGTGCCTGCGCTGTGCTGGGTGCCACCCCGCTGTGAACCTGCTTCATCCTCATCCTCCTCCACCTCCTCCTCATCCTCCTCGTCCTCCAGTAGTGGTCCCTGGCTGGCCACATTTGTACCTGCCCTCTGCTGTTGCAAAAAACTCTGAGCCACTTCTAACAGACTGGCCTGAAAGTGCTAAAAATGACCCGTCATCCTCCTCCTCCTCCTCCTGGCCCTGGCCCACCTCCTCTTCCATCATCGCCCTAAGCGTTTTCTCTAGGAGACATAGAATTGGTATCGTCACGCTGATAACAGTGGCATCGCCACTGGCCATGTTGGTGGCGTACTCGAAACAGCGCAACAGGGCACACAGGTCTCGCATGGAGGCCAAATCATTGGTGGTGAAGTGGTGCTGTTCCGCAGTGCGACTGACCCGTGCGTGCTGCAGCTGAAACTCCACTATGGCCTGCTGCTGCTCGCACAGTCTCTCCAGCATGTGCAAGGTGGAGTTCCACCGGGTGGGCAAGTCGCATATTAGGCGGTGAGCGTGAAGGCCGAAGTTCTGCTGTAGCGCTGACAGGCGAGCAGCGGCAGGATGTGAACGCCAGAAGCGCGCACAGACGGCCCGCACTTTATGCAGCAGCTCTGACATGTCTGGGTAGTTGTGAATGAACTTTTGCACCACCAAATTCAGCACATGCGCCAGGCAAGGGATGTGCGTCAAACCGGCTAGTCCCAGAGCTGCCACGAGATTTCGCCCATTATCGCACACCACCAGGCCGGGCTTGAGGCCCACCGCAGCAACCACTGGTCGGTCTGTTGTTCAATACCCCGCCACAACTCCTGCGCGGTGTGGGGCCTGTCCCCCAAACATATGAGTTTCAGAATGGCCTGCTGACTTTTACCCCGGGCTGTGCTGAAGTTGGTGGTGAAGGTGTGTGGCTGACTGGATGAGCTGGTGGAAGCAGAGGAGGAGGAGGAGGAGGCCGAGTAGGAGGAGGAGGCTACAGGAGGCAAAGAATGAAGCCCTGTGATCCTTGGCGGCGGAAGGACGTGCGCCAAGGAACTCTCCGCCTGGGGCCCAGCCGCCACTACATTTACCCAGTGTGCAGTTAGGGAGATATAGCGTCCCTGGCCGTGCTTACTGGTCCACGTATCTGTGGTTAGGTGGACCTTGCCACAAATGGCGTTGCGCAGTGCACACTTGATTTTATCGGACACTTGCATGTGCAGGGAAGGCACGGCTGTCTTGGAGAAGTATTGGCGGCTGGGAACCACATACTGGGGGACAGCCATGGCCATCCGCTGTTTGAAGCTGTCTGTGTCCACCAGCCGGAATGACAGCATTTCAAAGGCCAGTAGTTTAGAAATGCTGGCATTCAGGCCAAGGGCTCGAGGGTGACTAGGTGGGAATTTGCGCTTCCTCTCACAGGTTTGAGAGATGGAGAGCTGAACGCTGCTGTGTGAAATAGTGGAGATGCTAGGTGACGGTGGCGGTGGTGGTGTCGGTGGCACATCCTCTGTTTGCTGCTCGGCAGGTGGCAACATTCCTCTCGAAGCGGAAGCCGAGGCAGCAGCAGTAGAGGGAGCAGGGGGAGCCTGAGCGGGTTCCTTGTTTTTAAGGTGTGTACTCCACTGCAGTTCATGCTTTGCATGTAGATGCCTGATCATGCAGGTGGTGCTCAGGTTAAGAACGTTAATGCCTCGCCTCAGGGTCTGATGGCACAGCGTGCAAACCACTCTGGTCTTGTCCTCAGCACATTGTTTGAAGAAGTGCCATGCCAGGGAACTCCTTGAAGATGCCTTTGGGGTGCTGGGTCCCTGTTGGCGCTGGCCAATAGCAGGCGAACTCTCTGGACGGCGGCTGTTCTGCTTTTGCCCCCTGCTCCCTCTTTGGCTTCGCTGTTGTCTCGGTCTCACCACTGCCTCTTCCTCTGAACTATTTAACCGCTTACCGACCGCCTAACGCAGGATTGCGTCCTGCAGGCGGTCGGTCTATTCCTCTTTGACGCGCGGGCACGTCATCTCGCGTGCGCGCGTTCACAGGATCACGTTGGGGACAAGGTAAACTACAGCCTGCCAGCGCTGATCGTGCGCTGGCAGGCTGTAGAAGTTAAAAAAATGGCATATCAGACGCTGTTTTGTTAACAGCGTCTGATATGCTTGCTGATCGTTCCTTTGGTGGTCCCTTTTGCTTGGGACCACCAAAGGAAACTTTTATAAGTGCACCAAATCACCACACAGACCCCCCCCCACCCCCCCACCCCCGTCACTGATTAACCCCTGATTAACCCCGATCACCCCATGTCACCCCCTGTCACCCCCTGACACTAATTACCCCCTGTAAGGCTCATTCAGACGTCCGTATGTGTTTTGCGGATCCATGGATCCGCGGATCCGCAAAACACGGACACCAGCAATGTGCTTTCCGCATTTTGCGGATCCGCACATTGCCAGAACTATATAGAAAATGCCTTTTCTTGTCCGCAATTGCGGACAAGAATAGGACATGCTCTATCTTTTGCGGAGCTGCGGCCGGATGTTTGGGGGCCGAAACCCGGAAGTTTGCGGCCGCAGCTCCGCAAATGCTGATGCGGCGAGCGCATAGTGTGCTCTCCGCATCACCGCCAGCCCCATTCACACTGAATGGGTCCGCATCTATTCCGCAGAATTGCGGAATAGATGCGGACATTTTTGCGGACGTGTGAATGGGGCCTTACTACTTTTTTTTTTGCACATTTTTTGGCAGAGATTTATTCACCCACATTGATCGATGCGAATGAGGAAATCTGTGCCGTTCATTTTTTTTCTTTTCAGCCCAGAGGCTGAACGGGAAAAAAAATCTCATTACCCATATGCTCAATATAAGGAGAATCGCAGAAACTCCTAATGCTGGCCATACGTGTAATGATTGCGGAGACCCTAAAATGCCAGAGCAGTACAAACACCTCACATGTGACTCCATTTTAGAAAGAATACCCCCCAAGGTATTCCGTGAGGGGTATGGTGAGTTCATGTAAAATATTATTTTTGTCACAAGTTAGTGGAATATGAGACTGTAAAAAAATAAATAAATAAAAAATCAATTTCCGCTAACTTGTGCCAAAAATTTTTTTTCTGTGAACTCGCCATACCCCTCACGGAATACCTTGGGGTGTCTTCTTTCCACAATGGGGTCACTTGTGGGGTATTTATACTGCCCTGGCATTTTAGGGGTCCTAAAGCGTGAGAATCCAAATGCGTAAAAATGGCCTGTGAAATCCTAAAGGTACTCATTGGTTTTAGGGCCCCTTTGCGCATCTTGGCTGCAAAAAAGTGTCACTCATGTGGTATCGCCGAACTCAGGAGAAGTAGGGCAATGTGTTTTGGGGTGTATTTTCACATATACCCATACTGTGTGTGAGAAATATCACTGTAAACGACAACTTTTTAAATTTTTTTATTCAAAGTTGTCAATTTACAGTGATATTTCTCACACAAAGTATGGGTATATATAAAAATACACCACAAAACACATTGCCCTACTTGTCCTGAGTACAGCGATACCACATGGGTGACACTTTTTTGCAGCCTGGGTGCGCAAAGGGGCCCAAATTCCAACGAGTACCTTTAGGTTTTACATGGCGGCTCACAATTTAGCCCCGCCCAAAATGCCAGAACAGTAAATACACCCCACAAATGACCCCATTTCGGAAAGTAGACACCCCGAGATATTCACTGAGGGGCATAATGAGTCCGTCTGAGATTTCTTTTTTTTTTGCCAGAAGTTAGCAGAAATTGAAACTTTTTTTTTTTTTTTTCTCAGAAAGTGTCATTTTCCGCTAACTTTTGAAAAAAAATAAAATGATACATGAACTCACCATGCCCCTCCGCGAATACTTTGGGGTGTCTTCTTTCTAAAATGGTGTCATTTGGGGTTATTTATACTATCCTGACATTCTAGCACCTGAAGAAACATGACAGGTGCTCAGAAAGTCAGAGCTGCTTCAAAATGCAGAAATTCACTTTTTTGCACCATAGTTTGTAAACGCTATAACTTTTACCCAAACCAATAAATATACACTTATTGGACGTTTTTTTATCAAAGACATGTAGAACAATAAATTTAGAGAAAAATTTATATAGAAATGTAGTTTTTTTTGAAAAATTTTACAACAGAAAGTGAAAAATGTAATTTTTTTGCAAAAATTTCGGTAATTTTTGATTAATAGCAAAAAAAGTAAAAATGTCAGCAGCAATGAAATACCACCAAATGAAAGCTCTATTAGTGAGAAGAAAAGGAGGTAAAATTCATTTGGGTGGTAAGTTGTATGACGGAGCAATAAACGGTGAAAATAGTGTAGTGCGGAATTGTAAAAAGTGGCCTGGTCATTAAGGGTGTTTAAGCTAGGGGGGTTTAAGTGGTTAAGTCAGCGGCACGACCTTCAGTCCATGTGGGGTCTAAGACCTCATCGTCCTCTGCATCGTCTTCCACCCAGTCTTCCTCCCTGACCTCCTCCTGTTCAGTCTGCACACTGCAATAAGACGCGGCAGTGGGCACCAGTGTTTCGTCATCATCAGAGACTCGGTCACTCTGCTGTGGTGGTATTCCCATGTCCTCATCATCTGGATACATAAGTGGTTGTGCGTCAGTGCATGGAATGTCTTCAACCGCTGGGGAAGGGCTAGGTGGACGCCCCTGGAAAACCGTGGGAGCAGAGTCTTCAAACAGAATAACTGCTGCATAACTTGAGGATCAGCCAGTTTCCCTGATATGCATGGGGGTGATGTGACAGACTGATGGGCTTGGTTTTCAGGTGCCACCTGTGCGCTTTCCGCAGAAGACTGGGCGGAAGACAATGTGGTGAACGTGCTGGAAGCACTGTCGGCCACCCAATCGACTAATGCCTGTACCTGCTCAGGCCTTACCATCCTCATAACGGCATTGGGCCCCACCAAATATCGCTGTAAATTCTGCCGGCTACTTGAGGGAGTTGGTTCACTACTTTGTGCGCCTGAGGCCGAACGGCCACGTCCTCTGCCAGCAACAGAGGCTCCACGGACACCACCACGACCGCGTCCTCGTCCCTTAAAAGAATGTTTCCTCATTGTTGCGATTCAACTCGCACCACAATAAAATATATTATTTTTTAGCCCCAAAATTCCCACACTGGAAGATATAATTCCTTTTTCCGGTATTAATTACAAGAAGACTGCTGCTAATTGGACACCAGAATTTTTAATATGCTAGTTTTGGTACATAGATTCCCACACGGGGAGATATAATTCCTTTTTACAGGAGTAAAAACGTGAGGCCTACTGTTTCTGGTCAAACTAACACCAGATTGATTAAATTGGCCTTTTTTTCACCAAAATTAGAACACTGGACAATAATGCCTTTTGGCGGTATTAATTACAAGAACACTGCTGCTAATTGGACACCAGAATTTTTATAATGCTAGTTTGTGTACATAAATTTCCACACTGGAATATATAATTCCTTTTTCCGGTATTAATTACAAGAAAACTGCTGCAAATTGGACACCAGAATTTTTTATATGCTAGTTTTGGTACATAGTTCCCACACGGGGAGATATAATTCCTTTTTACAGGAGTAAAAACATGAGGCCTAGAGTTTCTGGTCTAACAAACACCAGATTGATTAAATTGGCCTTTTTTTCACCAAAATTACAACACTGGACAATAATGCCTTTTGGCGGTATTAATTACAAGAACACTGCTGCTAATTGGACACCAGAATTTTTATAATGCTAGTTTGTGTACATAAATTCCCACACTGGAATATATAATTCCTTTTTCCGGTATTAATTACAAGAAAACTGCTGCAAATTGGACACCAGAATTTTTAATATGCTAGTTTTGGTACATAGTTCCCACACGGGAGATATAATTCCTTTTACAGGAGTGAAAACGTGAGGCCTACTGTTTCTGGTCTAACAAACACCAGATTGATTAAATTGGCCTTTTTTTCACCAAAATTACAACACTGGACAATAATGCCTTTTGGCGGTATTAATTACAAGAACACTGCTGCTAATTGGACACCAGAATTTTTATAATGCTAGTTTGTGTACATAAATTCCCACACTGGAAGATATAATTCCTTTTTCCGGTATTAATTACAAGAAAACTGCTGCAAATTGGACACCAGAATTTTTAATATGCTAGTTTTGGTACATAGCTTCCCACACGGGGAGATATAATTCCTTTTTACAGGAGTAAAAACGTGAGGCCTAGTGTTTCTGGTCTAACAAACACCAGATTGATTAAATTGGCCTTTTTTTCACCAAAATTACAACACTGGACGATATAATGCCTTTTGGCGGTATTATTTACAAGAAAACTGCTGCAAATTGGACACCAGAATTTTTATAATGCTAGTTTTGGTACATAGATTCCCACACGGGGAGATATAATTCCTTTTTACAGGAGTAAAAACGTGAGGCCTAGTGTTTCTGGTCTAACAAACACCAGATTGATTAAATTGGCCTTTTTTTCACCAAAATTACAACACTGGACAATAATGCCTTTTGGCGGTATTATTTACAAGAAAACTGCTGCAAATTGGACATCTAAATTTTTAAAATGCTAGTTTTGGTACATAGATTCCCACACGGGAGATATAATTCCTTTTACAGGAGTAAAAACGTGAGGCCTAGTGTTTCTGGTCTAACAAACACCAGATTGATTAAATTGGCCTTTTTTCACCAAAATTACAACACTGGACGATATAATGCCTTTTGGCGGTATTAATTACAAGAGGACTGCTGGTATTTCAGAACACCGGAATTTTTAAAATGCTAGTTTTGCTAGATAAATTTCCCACACTGGGAGGAATATTGCCTAAGCCTTTTTACAGTATTAATTACAACAGGAGTGCTTCTTCTGGTCTAACACCAGAATAATTTTATTATTACGGTGAAAGCTTTTTCTAATTTATATTTCTGGCACATAAAAAAAAAAAATATTTGTGGCTGACAGTATTGGACAAAGTAGTGGCACTGGCTAGCCTAGCTGGAACAGCACATTCATGGGATTTGCTATCCAAGTGAGTTACTTTCAGTTTCACCACTCATATATTAAATATCTTTGCAGTTAGTATGGGTGACACAAGCACAGCCAAACCCCTGATGTAGTATATCTATGAAAAAATCAACTATTACATGAGATTAATGGACGTTGTGGCAGCTTTTGCTGTAGCACCACAAGTCCCAAAATGGCCGCCGCCTATCAGCCCAGTAACATGTGCCAGAAAACAGTCTGCCCAGCCAGGAAAAAAAAATAGACTTTGACTGAGCAGCTGAATCGCTGTTGTTCTGATTCACAGGTGTAGATTTTTCACTTCTTTGGAGCTTTGGTTTAGACTCTGTGGCAGCAAGTGCTGGCGCACCACAAGTCCCAAAATGGCCACCGCCGATCAGCCCAGTTACATGTGCCAGTAAAAATCGCTCTGGCCAGTCTCAACAAACTAGTGACTTTCAGTGAACAGCTCAGCTGAGTTGTTCTGATGCACAGGTGTAGAAAGGTAAATCATTCAATCACTTCTTTATCCCTGCCTATCTCGCCCTCACAGAAGCTGCATCCTCTCCCTACACTAGTCGGAGCAGTGTGACGTGCGGCGCTACGTGACTCCAGCTTAAATAGAGGCTGGGTCACATGCTGCACTTGGCCAATCACAGCCATGCCATTAGTAGGCATGGCTGTGATGGGCTCTTAGGGCAAGAAGTAAAACGCTAGCTGATTGGCTGCTATGCAGCCCTTCAGAAAGCGGGAAGAAATCGACGAACACCGGACCCGAACCCGAACTTTTTTGAAAATGTCCGTGTTCGGGTCCGTGTCACGGACACCGCAAAATTCGGTACGGACCCGAACGATTTTCGAACTGTTCGCTCAACACTATTCATGAGGGATCGGTCATGCCAAACGAATTTAATCAGCTTCTATGAGGAGGTAAGTTCTAGACTTGACAGCGGCGAATCAATGGATGTCATATATCTGGACTTCTCCAAAGCATTTGACACTGTACCTCAAAAGGTTAGTATATAAAATGCTCAGACTGGGAGAAAATGTCTGTATTTGGGTAAGTAACTGGCTAAGTGACAGAAAACAGAGGATGGTTATTAACGGTAGATACTCAGATTGGGTCACTATAACTAGTGGGGTACCTCAGGGGTCAGTATTTGGCCCTATTCTCTTCAATATATTTATTAATGATCTTGTAGAAGGCCTGCACAGTAAAATATCTATTTTTGCAGATGACACTAAACTGTGTAAATTAACTAACACTGAAGAGGACAGTTTTCTGCTACAGAGGAATCTGGATAGATTGGAGGCTTGGGCAGAAAAATGGCAGATGAGGTTTAACACTGACAAATGTAAAGTTATGCACATGGAAAGGAATAATGCAAGTCACCCGTACATATTAAATGGTAAAACACTCGGTAACACTGACATCGAAAAGGATCTAGGAATTTTAATAAACAGAAAATTAAGCTGCAAAAACCATTGTCAGGCAGATACTGCCAAGGCCAATAAGATAATGGGTTGCATCAAAAGGGGCATAGATGCCCGTGATGAGAACATAGTCCTACCACTTTACAAATCACTAGTCAGACAACACATGGAGTACAGTGTACAGTTCTGGGCTCCTGTGAACAAGACAGACATAGCAGAGCTGGAGAGGGTTCAGAGAAGGGCAATTAAAGTAATAACTGGAATGAGGGATCTACAGTACCCTGAAAGGTTATCAAAATTAGGGTTATTCACTTTAGAAAAAAGACGACTGAGGGGAGATCTAATAACTATGTATAAATATATCAGGGGTCAGTACAGAGATCTGTCCCATCATCTATTTATCCCCAGGACTGTGACTGTGACAAGGGGACATCCTCTGCGTCTGGAGGAAAGAAGGTTTGTACACAAACATAGAAAAGGATTCTTCACGGTAAGAGCAGTGAGAATATGGAACTCTCTGCCTGAGGAGGTGGTGATGGTGAGTACAATAAAGGAATTCAAGAGGGGACTAGATTTATTCCTGGAGTGTAATAATATTACAAGCTACAGCTACTAGAGAGGGGTCGTTGATCCAGGGAGTTATTCTGATTGCCTGATTGGAGCCGGGAACGGATTTTTTTCCCCTTAAGTGGGGAAAATTGGCTTCTGCCTCACAGGGGTTTTTTGCCTTCCTCTGGATCAACTTGTAGGAAACAGGCCGAACTGGATGGACAAATGTATTTTTTCGTTCTTATATACTATGTTACTATGTTACTATGTGACACACTGTATAGGCTTGCTATAATGTATTGAATATAGAAAATAAATATTTTAAGGATTACACTAGACCAAAGATAATATAATTTTTACAGTACACACTGTATAGGCTTGCTACAATGTACTGTAGTCAGAGAAATACAAATTTTCGGCACTACACTAGGCCACAGATCATGACATTTTTACAGTACACACTGAATTGGCTTGCTTTAATGTTCTGTGGACAGAGAAATACAAATTTTCGACATTACAGTAGGCCAGAGATAATGGAATTTTTACAGAACACCCTGTATTGGCTTGCTGTAATGTACTGAATACAGAAAAATAAATATTTTCAGGAGTACACTAGACCAGAAATAATGTAACCTTTAGAGTACACACTTTATAGGCTTGCTGTAATATACTGTAGACAGAGAAATATAAATTTTAAGTACTACAGGAGGCCACAGATAATGAAATTTTTACAGTACACACTGTATAAGCTTGCTGTAATGTATTGAATACAGAAAATAAATATGTTCTGGGGTACACTAGACCAAAGATAATGTAATTTTTACAGTACACACTGTATAGGCTTGCTACCATGTACTGTAGACAAAGAAATACAAATTTTCGTCACTGCACTAGGCCACAAATCATGAAATTTTAACAGTACACACTGAATTGGCTTGCTGTAATGTACTGAATATAGAAATATAAATATTTTCCGGAGTACACTAGACCAAAGATAATGTAATTTTTTACAGTGCACATTGTATAGGCTTGCTGTAATGTACTGTAGACAGAGAAATACAAATTTTCATCACTATTGTAGGCCACAGATAATGAAATTTTTACAGTACACACTGCATTGGCTTGCTTTAATGTACTGTAGACAGTGAAATACAAAGTTTCGGCACTACACCAGCCCAGAAATAATGAAATTTTTACAATACACACTGTATATGCTTGCTATAACGTAATGTAGATAGAGAAGTAAAAATTTTCGGCACAACACTAGTCCACAGATCATGACATTTTTACAGTACACACTGAATTGGCTTGCTTTAATGTTCCGTAGACAGAGAAATACAAATTTTCTGCACTACGCTAGCCCACAAATCATGAAATTTTTTACAGTACACAATGAATTGGTCTGCTGTAAGGTACTGAATACAGAAAAATAACTATTTTCAGGAGTACACTAGACCAAATTTTCATCACTACAATAGGCCACAGATAATGAAATTTTTACAGTACATACTGTATTGGCTTGCTTTAATGTTCTGTAGACAGAGAAATACAAAGTTTCGGCACTACACCAGCCCAGAAATAATGACATTTTTACAGTACACACTGTATTGTCTTGCTTTAATGTATTGTAGACAGAGAAATACAAATTGTAACAATTAATATTGCAGAATGTACTACAATTAGTGTTGAGCGAACAGTTCGAGCATAGTTCGAGTTCGTACCGAATTTTGGGGTGTTTGTGACACGGACCCGAACATTTTCAAAAAAGTTCGGGTTCGGGTCTGTTGTTCGGCGATTTCTGAAGAGCTGCACAGCAGCCAATCAGCCAGCGTTTTACTTCTTGCCCTAAGAAGCCATCACAGCCATGCCTACTAATGGCATGGCTGTGATTGGCCAAGTGCAGCATGTGACCCAGCCTGTATTTAAGCTGGAGTCACATAGCGCCGCACGTCACACTGCTCCGATTAGTGTAGGGAGAGGACGCAGCTTCTGTCAGGGCGAGATTAGGCAGGGAAAAGTCAGCAACAGCACCTACTGAACTGATTGATCTACAGCTGTGAATGATTCAACTTCTGCTAGTTAATTGATCACTGGTTTTTAGGCTGCACAGAGTGTTTTTCTGTCACTTTTTTCTGGGGTGATCGGTGGCCATTTTATGACTTGTGGTGCACCAGAACAAGCTGCCACACAGTCCATCAATCCATCAATACTAGGTTTTTTTTTTGCTATATCCTACATCAGGGGCTTGGCTGTGCTTATTGTCACCCCTAGAAATTCAGGATAGCAATTTCTATATTTTATTAAGGGGTTAAATACAATGGCCAAAATACCAAACCCCTAAATATGGTGTTCCAGCTTTGGCTAGCCAAGTGTAATACGGTCTGCTGTCTGGCAAAGGATAGATTATTTTCTGTGGTGAAATTCAATTGCCAAAATAGCAATCCCCTAAATCTGGTGTCCCAGCAGTCGCTGGCAAAGTATAATAGTGTCCGGCAAAGGATATATTTTGTTTTGGGATGAAATTCAATAGCCAAAATAGGAATACGTTAAATCAGTGGATTCAACTGTGGCTGGCAAAGTATAATAGTGTCCGGCAAAGGATATATTTTCTTCTGGGGTGAAATTCAATTGCCAAAATAGCAACACCCTGAATCTGGTGTCCCAGCAGTGGCTGGCAAAGTATAATAGTGTCCGCCAAAACATATATTTTGTTCTGGGGTGAAATTCACTTGCCAATATAGCAATAGAGGGGTATGGGTGGTTCTCCATCCACATCTCCCCCTTGGTCCTATCTTTATTCATCAACCAGGAAAGAGAATGACTATATAGACCATTTTTTTGACACTACCGGTGTTATGGCCAGAAGCCAAATGTTCTTGATAAATGGGTGGTCCTATGCGGTTTAGGTTATGATCACACCATTGTGTGTAATAGGCTATTGTCCTTTATGACAATCCATATGGGTATCCTGTGGATCATTTGTGCCCATTGTGTTAATATCTAGGGGCTGACCGGAATTGACATATGAGCGATTGTCATAATAGGCATCACCACATGGTGTATTGTCGCATGTTTCTGTTTACTTCCGGTCACGCGGTCTCTGGCTTCATATAGAAGGGCATTGCGGTTCATGCCACATTGCTGGGGGCGGGGGAAAAGTGCGGAGACCGGATGTGAGGTATGCGCGTCATGCAGGGTCACTTCCGGCTGGTCTGCCGGGTGCCTGGGTAATCCAGTACGCTTGTGCCGGGTCCACGGACTGTGCACTTTATTATGCCTTGGACTCGGGATGACGAG
Source organism: Bufotes viridis (assembly GCA_033119425.1). Lineage (NCBI taxonomy): Eukaryota > Metazoa > Chordata > Amphibia > Anura > Bufonidae > Bufotes > Bufotes viridis. The sequence continues at coordinate 319,478,992 of CM065590.1, forward strand.
ATAGCGCCACCCCCGGATGTGAGGTGTGCGTTCCAAATACAGGAAGTGACGAGCGAACTTCCTGTTTGACGTTAGTAGCACCATGGCATACGGTGACATCTGATTGGCGGTTAAGTATAGGAGGCGTGGCACTTACTATTTAAACTGGGCCGGCGCATACTTGGGGTAGGTGCAACATCAGACGCCTCACCCCTGGCTGCACCTTAATACAAATTGTAACAACCTAAAATTCACGGTAAAATATGATATTTCCTCAATTGAGTTTTTAGATCTTAATTTGCGAGGAGATGCAGTCAGCAATAAAGTCATTTCTGCCAGTTATCGCAAGGAAACCGCAGGCAATACAATTCTCCACGCTACATCTTGTCATCCTCCTCACGTTACCAAAAATTTACCCAAGGGGGAATTTACCCGTATACGACGTAACTGCACGCTGGATGACAAATGTAGAATGGAGCTCCAGGCAGCTTCTGACCGCCTTGTTCGGAGAAAATATCCCAGGCATAGTCTGAACAGGGCCCAACAGAACGCATTGGGTCTTTCTCAGAAAAGTCTGTTTATTCCTGAAGCAAAAGATTGTGATTCAAACAAGCACATATATGCCAGCACTCCCATTTTTGTGAACAACTATAGTTTGGAGTATGCGCAGGTATGTAAGATTATCAAATCTCACCTGCCCATACTCCATATGGAAGAAGAATGGCGGCCTCTCATTGGACACGGTATAAAATGTGTAGCTCGGAAGGCACCTACATTAGGAATTAAACTCAGTCCATCGATGTATAGGGATCAACCGCAAGTCCAACATACATGGTTACGTTATTTAGGCAGCTTCAAATGTGGCCATAAAATCTGCACTTGCTGCACACATATGACAGTAGGAAAGGAAATAATGTCTTTCTCTAAAAATAAAGTTTTCCCTATACGGCAATATATCAATTGTAATACCCCATATGTGGTTTACTGTATATCCTGTACATTATGCTCCCTACAATATATTGGCTGCACAACAAACAGTTTGAAGATTAGGATCTGTAGACACATCTCTGTTGTTCCTCATTCTCGGGACAGAGGTGTGTCTGCAGCCAGTTTACATTTTGCGGCTATCCATGCCGGCAGTGTGGAGAGCATGGCAGTGCAGGGTATAGAACGAGTGCCCCCTCCAATAAGGGGTGGAGACCACCGCAAGAAGCTTCTGAATCGAGAATCTTTATGGATATTCAAAATGGGTTCATATGCACCTCTGGGCCTTAATCAAAAACACGATCTGATCCTGCATTATTAATTATTTTTGTTTTTATTTTCTATCTTTTCTTGTGTTTAATTTCATTGGTTGTATGTTTATATGCATTGACATTTTAAGCACTCTGTATGTGTATAGCCTTTGGACATATATGTGGGCGGCACCTAATTAAGGCTGAATTGTTCCAGCTGGTGTATTTGTTAATATATGTGTGGCCTTGCCAATGTTGCTTTGTCATGATTAAGGATCGGTATTTGTAACAAAGATCCGAAACGCGTAGACGCGACATGTATCCCGCTGTTTTTATCGCTTTGTAATAAAGAACGAGTTGGTGTATGAAGCTGGACAATCTCTTCGTTTTCCTACAAGTATCTTTGGTGCGTCCTGGATCCGGACGCTGTCCGTGCTGTACCTTTTTCCACGGTGAGCGCACCACATCTCCTGATTTTGCTGGCTGCGACCTAGGTACCTTTCCTCCATATTGGAAACAGGTGTGGGTAAGTAAGCCCTCCCTTTTCTCAGGGCAAGAATTTAACACAACCGACTTGGAGACCCTGAGGTATGACTATGTTTATATTTGATTTATTTTGCCGCATAGGTTTCCATGACGTGACCGTCTATCTGGTGGCCTCTGGATCCCCACGTGAGGACCCAATTCTTGTGTCGCACAGGTGTATTTATACGTAACTATTGCCTCCTGATGAACCCAGTGTTTTGGGGGAAACGCGTCGGGGCTAACGTGGTGACCATAATAGACTTTATGCGATTATATTTATGCCCGTGGTTACACTGGCAGATAGAGGTATATGATTGATACAGTACCTCCACGGGTAGCGTGGTTTATTCCAGTAGGGACTGCATTATCTCATCTGATGCAAACAGGTATATAACAAGCGGGGATCACGCAGTTTTAGGGACAGCTGCAGGGTAAGGCAGGGCAGGCACGAGGACGAGGGGTCCCCACCATTAGGGGGTGCCCTCGGGCTGAGCCATAGACAGGGCAGCTGCTGTAGGGACAGCTACTGCGTGCCCGAGCTCATTTGTCACATCAGCTATACCCGCGACTTTACCCAGGTGGAGTGGGGAGTCTGTTGTCTTTTTTAAGGGTAATGTTTTTTAATGTAACATTGAATAAAAGTAAATTTTTAGGAGTGGCTTTCAAGCAATTTTCTGTGGTGGAGTCTACTATAGAAAGCACGCCCGCTATTATCGGTACTGATCAGTTCTGTTAAATTTTTTGTACCAATATAGCAATACCCTGAATCTGGTGTTCCAGCTGTTGCAGGCCAAGTGTTAATCTGTCCGTAAAAGGGTATATTACAAACAAGGTGTATATACAAGTGCTGAGAGGGTCATACTCAATAACTTCACACGGTACCGTGCATCTCCCATTGTATTTCTGTCCGTTAAAGGGTATATTACGCAAAATGTTAAAATACAATTGCTGAAGGCATAATCCTACATATTTTTTCACACGCTACTGTGCATCTCCAAGTGTAAATCTGTCTGTAAAAGGATACCTTTCATCCAGGGCCTAAATACTAGCCCTAAAAGAGATATTCCCCTAAATCAGTGGTTACTGCTGTGCCTGGATTAGGGTAATACGCTACATAAATAAATAGGAAGATAGTGTTAGGTGCCTGTAAAAAAAAGGCATGAATTTGAAATAAATACAATGGGCCAAATATTTTTTTCTTATTGTGGTGCTTGGTTAACGGTAACAATGAGGAAAACAGCAGTAAGGGACGTTGACGCGGTCGTGGTGGTGTTAGTGTACCCTCTGGTGCTGGAAGAGGACGTGGCCATTCTGCCACAGCCACACGTCCTAGTGAATATTGATATTAGTGATTAGTGATAATAGTGATATTTGGTGGGGCACAATGCCTTTCTAAGGATGGTAAGGACTGAGCAGCTACAGGCACTAGCCAATTGGTTGGCCGACAGTGGATCCAGCATGTTCACAACATTATCTCCCACCCAGTCTTCTGCAGAAAGCGCACAGGTGGCGCCTGAAAACCAAGTCCATCAGTCTGTCACATTACCCCCATGCATATCAGGGAAACTGTCTGAGCCTCAAGTTATGCAGCAGTCTCTTATGCTGTTTGAAGACTCTGCTGGCAGGGTTTCCCAAGGGAATCCACCTAGCCCTTCCCCAGTGGTGGAAGACATAGAATGCACTGATGCACAACCACTGATGTTTCCTGATGATGAGGACATGGGAATACCACCTCAATGGAGTCCGAACATCTCTGATGATGATGAAACACAGGTGCCACTGACTTTCATAGTTCAGAGGAAAAGGCAGTTGTGAGACCGAGCCAACAGCGTAGCAAAAGAGGGAGCAGGGGGCAAAAGCAGAACAGCCGCCGCCAAGAGAGTTCTCCTGCTACTGGCCACAGCCACCAGGGACTGAGCACAACAAAGGCAGCTTCAAGGACTTCCCTGGCATGGCACTTCTTTAAACAATGTGCTGACGACAAGACCCGAGTGGTTTGCACGCTGTGCCATCAGAGCCTGAAGAGAGGCATTAAAGTTCTGAACCTTAGCACAACCTGCATGACCAGGCATCTACATGCAAAGCATGAACTGCAGTGGAGTAAACACCTTAAAAGCAAGGAACTTACTCCGGCTCCACCTGCTCCCTCTTCTGCTGCTGCCTCGGCCTCTTCCTCTGCCTCGGGAGGAATGTGGCCACCTGCCGCCCACTAAACAGAGGATGTGCCACCGACAACACCACCTGGGTCACCAAGCATCTCCACCATGTCACATGGCAGCGTTCAGCTCTCCATCTCACAAACCTTGGAGAGAAAGCGTAAATTCCCACCTAGCCACCCTCGAGCCCTGGGCCTGACTTCCAGCATTTCTAAACTACTGGCCTTTGAAATGCTGTCATTCAGGCTGGTGGACACAGACAGCTTCGAACAGCTGATGTCCATGGCTGTCCCACAGTATATTGTTCCCAGCCGCCACTACTTCTCCAAGACAGCCGTGCCTTCCCTGCACAACAAAGTATCCGATAAAATCAAGTGTGCACTGCGCAACGCCATCTGTGGCAAGGTCCACCTAACCACAGATACGTGGACCAGTAAGCACGGCCAGTGACGCTATATCTCCCTAACTGCAAACTGGGTAAATGTAGTGGCGGCTGGACCCCAGACGGAGAGTTCCTTGGCGCATGTCATTCCGCCGCCAAGGATCGCAGGGCATCATTCTTTGTCTCCTGTAGCCTCCTCCTCCTACTCGGCTTCCTCCTCCTCTGCTTCCACCAGCTCATCCAGTCAGCCACACACCTTCACCACCAACTTCAGCACAGCCCGGGGTAAACGTCAGCAGGCTATTCTGAAACTCTTATGTTTGCGGGACAGGAACCACAGCGCAGGAGTTTTGGCGGGGTATTGAACAACAGACCGACGAGTGGTTTCTGCCGGTGGGCCTCAAGGCCGGCCTGGTGGTGTGCCATAATGGTCCAAATCTCGTCGAAGCTCTGGGACTAGCCGATTTGACGCACATCCCTTGACTGGTGCATGTGCTGAATTTGGTGGTGCAAAAGTTCATTCACAACTACCCCGACATGTCAGAGCTGCTGCATAAAGTGCGGGCCGTCTGTGCGCGCTACAGCGACATTCACATCCTGCCGCTGTTTGCCTGTCTGCGCTACAGCGTAACTTCGGCATTCCCGCTCACCACCTCATATGCAACGTGCCCACCAGGTGGAACTCCACCTTGCACATGCTGGAGAGACTGCATGAGTAGCAGCAGGCCATAGTGGAGTTTCAGCTGCAGCACGCACGCGTCAGTCGCACTGCGGAACAGCACCACTTCACCACCAATGATTGGGCCTCCATGCGAGACCTGTGTGCCCTGTTGCGCTGTTTCGAGTACCCCACCAACATGGCCAGTGGCGATGACACCATCATCAGCGTTACAATACCACTTCTATGTCTCCTTGAGAAAACGCTTAGGGCGATGATGGAAGAGGAGGTGGCCCAGGAGGAGGAGGAAGAGGATGAGGGGTCATTTTTAGAACTTTCAGGCCAGTCTGTTAGAAGTGGCTCAGAGGGAGTTTTTTTTGCAGCAGCAGAGGCCAGGTACAAATGTGGCCAGCCAGGGCCCACTACTGGAGGACGAGGAGGATGAGAAGGAGGTGGAGGAGGATGAGGATGAAGCAGGTTCACAGCGGGGTGGCACCCGACACAGCTCAGGCTCGTCACTGGTGGCTGGGGGGATAGGGAAGACGATGACGATACGCCTCCCACAGAGGAAAGCTTGTCCTTACCTCTGGGGAGCCTGGAACACATGAGTGACTACATGCTGCAGTGCCTGCGCAACAACAGCAGAGTTGCCCACATTTTAACGTGTGTGGACTACTGGGTTGCCACCCTGCTGAATCCCCGGTACAAAGACAATGTGCCCACCTTACTTCCTGCACTGGAGCATGATAGGAAGATGTGCGAGTACAAGCGCACGCTGGTAGACGTGCTCCTTAGAGCATTCCCAAATGTCACAGGGGAACAGGTGGAAGCCCAAGGCGAAGGCAGAGGAGGAGCAAGAGGTCGCCAACGCAGCTGTGTCATGGCCAGCTCCTCTGAGGGCAGGATTAGCATGGCAGAAATGTGGAAAAGTTTTGTCTCCACGCCACAGCTAACTGCACCACCATCTGATACGGAACGTGTTAGCAGGAGGCAGCATTTCACTAACATGGTTGAACAGTACGTCTGCACACCCCTCCACGTACTGACTGATGGTTCGGCCCCATACAAATTCTGGGTCTCCAAATTGTCCACGTGGCCAGAGTTAGCATTTTATGCCTTGAGGTGCTGGCCTGCCCGGCGGCCAGCGTTTTGTCTGAACGTGTATCCAGCATTGCAGGGGGCGTCATTACTGTCAAACGCAGCCGCATGTCCACAGCCAACGTGTGCCTCCCTTGTGCAGAATAGACATTTATAACTGCCTCCCCCTCAACCATGTATTCTTGTACTCCGGGGCACTTTATTGAATCCTCATTTTTTTAACTTTACCATGATCTTGCAGTGCAACCCAAAGTTGAGTGAACCTCTCCTAAATCTGGGCGCCGGGGCCTAAATAACTCAAAGTGGCCTGTTACAATGGTGGGTGACATGAAGCCTGAACCTCTGCCATGCGACCTCTCTCCTCTGTCAGGGTGCTGGGGCCTAAATAACTGAAAGTGGCCTTCTCCAGTGGTAGGTGATATGACGCATGATTCCTTGCTGTGGGACCTCTCTCCTCTGTCTGGGTGCTGGGGCCTAAATAACTGAAAGTGGCCTTCTCCAGTCGTGGGTGATATGACGCATGATTCTCTGCTATGGGACCTCTCTCCAATTGATATTGGTTAATTTTTATTTATTTTATTTTAATTAATTTCCCTATCCAAATTTGTTTGCAGGGCATTTACCTACATTTTACTTCCTTTTGCAGCCCTCTAGCCCTTTACTGGACTATTTTACAGCCTTTTTAGTGCACAAAAGTTCGGGTCCCCCTTGACTTCAATGGGGTTCAGGTTCAGAATAAAGTTCGGGTCGAGTTCGGATCCCGAACATTTTCGGGAAGTTCAGCCGAACTTCTCGAACCCGAACCTCCAGGTGTTCGCTCATCTCTAACTACGACCATTCATGTTCAGACGACGTTGTTGATATATATACCAATATGTTTTTTCTCGCAACTATATGTCAATATATCTACCATACTAAACAGTGATGCAATAATTACTTAAGTGATTTACGATGTTTGTATACATTTGAGTGCAATGTGTGTTATAAAATATTTGAATACCAAATAAAAACTATTTGCAAAGAAATACAAATTTTAATCACTACAGTAGGCCACAGATAATGAAATTTTTATGGTACACACTTTATTGGTGTGCTTTAATGTACTGAATACAGAAAAATAAATATTTTCAGGAGTACATTAGACCAGAGATAATGTCCTTTTTACAGTAAACACTGTATAGGCTTGCTGTAATGTAATGCAGACAGAGGAATACAAATTTGTCACTATAGTAGGCCACAGATAATTAAATTTTTACAGTACACACAGTATTGGCCTGCTGTAATGTACTGTAGACAGAGAAATACAAATTTTTGGCACTACACTAGGCCACAGATAATGACATTTTTACAGTACACACTATCGGCTTGCTGTAATGTACTGAATACAGAAAAATAAATATTTTCAGGCATACACAACACCAGAAATAATGTAATTTTTACAGTACACACTGTATAGGCTTGCTGTAATCTACTGTAGACAGTAGGCACAGATAATGAAATTTTTACAGTACACGATGTATTGGCTTGCTGTAATGTACTGAATATAGAAAAAATAAATATTTTCAAGAGCACACTAGACCAGAGATAATGTAGTTTTTACAGTACACCCTTTATAGGCTTGCTATAATGTACTGTAGACAGAGGAATACAAATTTGTCACTATAGTAGGCCACAGATAATGAAATTTTTACAGTACACATTGTATTGGCTTGCTTTAATGTATTGTAGACAGAGAAATACAAATTTTTGGCACTAGACCAAAGATAATGTAATTTTTACAGTACACACTGTATAGGCTTGCTACAATGTACTGTAGACAGAGAAATACAAATTTTCGGCACTACACCAGCCCAGAGATAATGAAATTTTTACAGTACACTGTATTGGCTTGCTGTAATGTACTTTAGACAGAGAAATAAAAAATTTTGGTAATACACTAGCCCAGAGATAATGTAATTTTTACAGTACACACTGTATTGGCTTGCTGTAATGATTACAGAAAAATAAATATTTTCAGGAGTACAATACACCAGAAATAATGTAATTTTTACAGTACACTGTATAGGCTTGCTGTAATCTAGTGTAGACAGAGAAATACAAATTTTAGGCACTACAGTAGGCCACAGATAATGACATTTTTATAGTACACACTGTATTGGCTGCTGTAATGTACTGAATACAGAAAAATAAATATTTTCAGGAGTACACTAGACCAGAGATAATGTAATTTTTACAGTAGACACATATAGGCTTGCTGTAATGTAATGCAGACATAGGAATACAAATATTGGTCACTATAGTAGGCCACAGAAAATGAAATATTTACAGTACACACTGTATTGGCTTGCTGTAATGTACTGTAGACAGAGAAATACAAATTTCTGGCACCACATTAGATCACAGAAAATGAAATTTTTACAGTACACTCTGTATTAGCTTGCTATAATGTACTGTAGAAAGAGAAATGCAAATTTTTGGCACTACACCAGCCCAGAGATAATGTAATTTTTACAGTACAGACTGTATAGTCTTGCTGTAATGTACAATAGTCAGTGAAATTCAAATTTTCGGTCCTACACTAGCCCAGAGATAATACAACTTACAGTACACATTTTTGTTTTGCTACAATGCACTGTAGACAGAGAAAAACTAATTTTCATCACTTTACTAGGCCATAGATCATGAAATTTTTACACTAAACACTGTATTGTCTTGCTTTAATGTACTGAATATAGAAACAAATATTTTCAGGAGTACACTAGACCAGAGAAAATGCAATTTTTACAGTAAACACTGTATAGGTTTGCTGTAATGTACTGTAGACAGAGAAATACAAATTTTAATCACTACAGTAGGCCACAGATAATGATAGTTTTTCAGTACAAACTGTATTGCCGTGCTTTATTGTACTGAATACAGAAAAATAATTTACAGCAGTACACTACACCAGAGATAATGTCCTTTTTACAGTACACACTGTATAGGCTTGCTGTAATATACTGCAGAAAGAGGAATACAAATTTTCGTCACTATAGTAGGCCACAGATAATGACATTTTTACAGTACACACTGTATTGGCGTGCTGGAATGTACTGTAGACAGAGAGATACAAATTTTTGGCACTACACTAGGCCACAGATAATGAAATTTTTACAATACATACTATATAGTTTTGCTGCAATGTACAATAGACAGCGATATACAAATTTTCGGTCCTACACTAGCCCAGAGATAATGAAACTTATACAGTACCCACTTTATTGGATTGCAACAATGTACTGTAGACAGAGAAATACAAATTTTCTGCACTACACTAGACCAGAGATAATGTAATTTTTACAGTACACACTTTATAGGCTTGCTGTAATGTACTGTAGACAGAGGAATACAAATTTTCATCACTATAGTAGGCCACAGATAATGAAAGGCCACAGATAATGACATTTTTTTACATTATACACTGTATTGGCTTGCTGTAATGTACTGTAGACAGAGAAATACTAATATTTGGCACTACACTAGGCCACAGATAATGAATTGTTTACAGTACACACTGTATTAGCTTGCTTTTGATTTACTGTAGACAGAGAAATACAAATTTTTAGCCCTTCACTAGCCCAGAGAGTGTAATTTTTGCAGTACACATTGTATTCGGTTGCTTTAATGTAATGTAGACAGAGAAATACAAATTTTCAGCACTTTACTAGCCCAGAGATAACGTAATTTTTACAGTACACACTGTATAGGCTTGCTATAATGCACTGGAGACAGAGAAATACAAATTTTCGGCACTACACCAGCCCAGAGATAATGCATTTATTACAGTACACACTGTATTGGCTTGCTATAATGTAATGTAGACAGAGAAATACAAATTTTCAGAACGACACTAGGCCACAAATCATGAAATTTTTACATTACACATTGTATTTGATTGCTTTAATTTATTGTAGACAGAGAAATAAAGTTTTGCCGCTACGCTAGCCCAGAGATAATGTAATTTTGTACATTAGACAGAGAAATACAAATTTCCGGCTCTACAATAGCCCACAGACAATTACATTTTTACAGTACACACTGTATTGCCTTGCTGTAATGTATTGTATAGAAAAATAATTATTTTCAGGAGTACACTAGAGCAGAGATAATGTAATTTTTACAGTACACACGGTATAGGCTTGCTGTAATGTACAGTAGACAAATACAAATTTTAATCTCTACAGTAGGCCACAGATAATGAAATTTTTATAGTACACACTGTATTGGCTACTTTAATGTACTGAATACAGAAAAATAATTATTTTCAGGAGTACACTAGACCAGAGATAATGTCCTTTTTACAGTATAGGCTTGCTGTAATGTACTGCAGACAGAGGAATACAAATTGTTGTCACTACACTAGGCCACAGATCATGAAATTTTTACAGTACACACTTTATTGGCTTGCTTTAAGGTAATGTAGACAGAGAAATACTAATTTTAGGCACTGCAGTAGGCCACAGATAGTGAAATTTTACAGTACACACTATTAGCTTGCTATAATGTACTTTAGACAGAGAAATACAAATTCATGGCACTACACTAGCCCAGAGATAATAAAATGTATACAGTACACAATGTATTGGCTTGCAATAGTCTATTGTAGACAGAGATATACAAATTTTCGGCACTACACTAGCCCAGAGATAATGTAATTTTTACAGTACACACTTTATTGGCTTGCTACAATGTACTGTAGACAGAGAAAAACAAATTTTCGTCACTACCCTAGGCCACAGATCATGAAATTTTTACAGTTCACACTGTATTGGCTTGCTTTAATGTACTGTAGACATTGAAATACAAATTTTTGTCTCTACACTAACCCACAGATAACTACATATTTACATTACACACTGTATTGGCTTGCTGCAATGTACCGAATATAGAAAAATTAATATTTTCAGGAGTACACTAGACCAGAGATAATGTAATTTTTATAGTACATACTTTATGGACTTGCTGTAATGTACTGTAGACAGAGGAATACAAATTTTCGTCACTATAGTTGGCCACAGTTAATTAAATTTTTATAGTACACACTGTATTGGCTTGCTTTAGTTTACAGTAGACAGAAATACAAATTTTAGGCACTACAGTAGGCCACAGATCATGACATTTTTACAGTACACACTGTATTGTCTTGCTGTAATGTACTGAATATAGAAAAATACATTTTTTCAGGAGTTCACTAGACCTGAGATAATATATTTTTTACAGTACACGCTGTATAGGCTTGCTGTAATGTACTGTGGACAGAGAAAAACAAATTTTAATCACTACAGTTGGCCACAGATAATGAAATTTTTGCAGTACACACTGTATTGGCGTGCTTTAATGTACTGAATTCAGAAAAATAAAAAAACTTCAGGAGTACACTAGACCAGAGATAGTAATTTTTACAGTACACACCAGATAGGCTTGCTGTAATGTACTGCAGACAGAGGAATACAAATTTTCATCACTATGGTAGGCCTCAGATAATTAAATTTTTGCAGTACACACTGTATTGGCGTTCTATAATGTACTGAATTCAGAAAAATAAAAAACTTCTGGAGTACACTAGACCAGAAATATTGTAATTTTTACAGTACACACCAGATAGGCTTGCTGTAATGTACTGTAGACAGAGAAAGACAAATTGTTGGCACTACACAATGCCACAGATAATGACATTTTTACAGTTCACCCTCTATTAGCTTTCGCTAATGTACTGTAGACAGAGAAATATAAATTTCCGGCACTACACTCGCCCAGAGATAATGAAATTTATACAGTACACACTGTATTGGCTTCCAATAATGTACTGTAGACAGAGAAATACAAAGTTTCTGCACTACACTAGCCCAGAGATAATGTAACTTTTACAGTGCATACGGTATTGGCTTGCTGTAATGTACTGAATATAGAAAAATAAATATTTTCAGGAGTACACTAGACCAGAGATAATGTAATTTTTACAGTACACACTTCCTAGGCTTGCTGTAATGTACTGTAGACAGAGGAATGCAAATTTTCGTTACTATAGTAGGCCACAGATAATGAAATTTTTACAGTACTCACTGTATTGGTTTGCTGTAATGTACTGTAGACAGAGAAATATTATGTATCACCGCGTCCGTCACAACTTGATCTATAAAAATAACACATGACCTAACCCCTCAGCTGAACACAGCAAAAAAAATAAATATATAAATTAAATAGTGTCAAAAGCCATTTTTGTCACCTTACATCACAAAAAGTGTAATAGCAAGCGAACAAAATGTCATATGCACCCCAAGATAGTTCCAATCAAACCGACATCTCATCCTGCAAAAAATGAGCCCCTACATAAGACAGCCATTACAAAAAAATATGGCTTTCAGAATGCGAAGACACTAAAAAATAATTTTTTTCAAAAATGCTGTATTATGTAAAACTGAAACAAAACCCCCCAAAAAGTAGCCATATTTGTATTGCCGCGTCCGTAGCAACCTGCTCTATAGAAATAGCACACAATCTAACCTGTCAGTTCAACGATGTAAATAACAAAGAATAAAAACAGTCCGAAAATAGCTATTTTTTTTTAAAATTTGACATTTTAATCAATTTTTTCAGTAACAAAGCAAGGGTTAACAGCCAGGGTTAACAGGTCGTAAACTGCTGTATGGCCAAACAGGGCGTAGAAGGAAGGGAACGCCATATGGTTTTTGGAAGGCAGATTTTGCTGGACTGTTTTTTTGACACCATGTCCCATTTGAAGCCCCCCTGATGCTCCTCGATTCCAGCGCATATCGTCGCCTCGACCCTCACCTTATTGGGCATGCTCCCACCGCATTAACAAGCCCCTGACCTGGACCTTCTCCTGCATATGGACACGCAAGTTGTTTTTCCCCTTCTGGGGCGGACGTGATTTTTGATGTATATCAATACCTGTTATTCATAGAACTTTAATGCTTGAGAGGTACCCTTATTAATGTTGACTAAGGGTACTTTTACACTTGCAGCAGGACGGATCCGGCAGGCTATTCAGCCTGCCGCATCCGTCCTGCCGCAAGTGGCCGTGCACTGCCGTGCTGCCGCTCCGTCACCATTGACTATAATGGGGTGGGGGGCGGAGCTACGGTGCAGCACGGCACGGCCAGAGATCGCTCGACTAAAAGTCGGACATGCAGGACTTTTAGTCCGGCGATCTCTGGCCGTGCAGTGCCGTGCTGCGCTGTAGCTCCGCCCCCCGCCCTATTATAGTCAATGGGGAAAGAGCGGCAGCACGGCAGTGCACTAGCTACTGCGGCAGGACGGATGCGGCAGGCTGAATAGCCTGCCGGATCCGTCCTGCCGCAAGTGTAAAAGTACCCTTAGGAAAAGGGGCTACGTACATACTGAACTGGATGATGTATTCAGCTTGAACTTTTCATGTATGAGGTTTGCCAGCGACAGTGTTATTTTCTGTGTTATTTAGCACATATCTTGCATATCCAGCTTAGGCCTCTTTCACACTTGCGTTGTGTGGATCCGGCGTGCACTTCCGTCGCCAGAAATGCACGCTGTATCCGTCACAGCGCATGACAACTGAATAGTGTTACTATGGCATCCAGGACGCTACTAAAGTCCTGGTTGTCATAGTAAGTAGTGGGGAGCCAGGGGAGCAGATACTTACAGTCCGTGTGGCTGCTGGGGCGCTCCACAATGACGTCAGAGCGCCCCACGCGCATGGATCATGTGATCAATGCGATCATGTGATCCATGCTCATGAGGCTCTCTGACATTATTGTGGAACGCCCCGAGACTCGGGAGCCGCACGGAAGGTAAGTATGCTTATCCCCTGCCTGCCCACTACACTTTTCCATGGCAGACGGGACTTTAGCGTCCTGGCTGCCATGGTAACCATTCACAAAAGCTAAACGTCGGATCCGGCGATGCGCCCAAACGACGTTTAGCTTAAAGCCGGATCTGGATTAATGCACTTCAATGGGCATTAATTCTGGATCCGGCGTTACGGCATGTCTTCCGAATTTTTGGACGGAGACAAATCTGCAGCATTCTACGGTTTTGTCAACGTCCAAAAAACGTTCACATACTGAACGGAAGACATCCTGATGCATCCTGAATGGAATGCTCTCCATTCAGAATGCATTAGGATGAATCCAGATCAGTATCTTTCCGTCCTAGAGCAGCACTGAGGTTTGTAGGGATCTTCTCTTATTCGGGGGTCATTCTCGCAGAGTTTGCCACAGACACCAGATTGAAGTCCAAACGATGCTTTATTTTCCAGCACAAAACAGCAATCAAAACATAAATCCTTGGCCGTCTGGCCACCGACTAAACAGTATTTCCCTCTCTATCAGGATCTGGGTCTACCACCCAGCTCCCCAAAACACATCACCAGTGCTTACCCTAAACACAGGGTTAGAGGGTCCCGGCTCCCACAGGTCTTGCCACAACCTGCTCCTTTCACAGACTGAGAGCCACACCCAAGTCCAGCAACAGGATTAAATAGCATCCCTGGACATGAGCATTGTCCAAAATCCCGGACTGCAGCATGGGGAACAGGCACCCACCCAGCACATTGCCTGCTCCCAGTAAAAGCCCGCCCTAGACTAGCTGGAGCCAGCTAAGCTAATTATCTTGGTGTCCACCAACTAACTTAGTGGCCACCTATATCTAGGGCCTTTACTTCACCAAGGCTTGGCCCCTTGGTGACACGCTCCTGGTGCAAACCCCTTTTTATGCTTCCCGGGACTTTACTACACCCCTCCTATTCACATTGCCACATATCCCCCTCTGTTCAAACCTGTGGGGTGAACACATGTACCAACCGGATGCTCGTGATAGGGCATCCGCATTATCCTGCCATCTTTCAGCTCAACGGTCCCCTGGAAGATGTGGCCAGCATCACAGGCTTCCCTTTATTCTGCCAGACCCAGGCCAGAAGAGCTCGGTTTGTCATAAACACTGCCTTTCTACCTAGTAGAAACTGTCCAAAGGCCTTCTGTCCCCAACTAAAGGCCAGATACTCTTTTCCTACTGTTTTCTGAGTGACAATAACATGCTCTCGCACTCTTTGATTCTTGCTCTCATGCACAGGCCTTTTCTTGTACTGCTGCAGCTCTTGACTGGACTGTTTGCATAGTTGTTCCCAGCCATGGTCGTGTTCAGACCCTTTCTTCTTGGTTTCTGGAACATCCGAGGATTTCTCCCACTTCAAGACCTCGGCCTTAGCTTCTTCGGCCTCTGTTTCTTTGGAGTCTCCATTCACTTTATTAGCCGTCTTATCCTTCACGGACATGGCATCATATCCTTTCCTTCTTAACTCCTCCTCCTCTTTCTCATCAAGGTTGGAGGCACTGGGGACATCAGGGTCTTCAGACTCGTCGTCTTCTGGCAATCCCTGCAGAGGTTCACCCAGGATATGGTTCTCCTTTTGGGCAGGATTCAGGAGAGCCAGCCCATCAGAGTAAACAGGACCCTCATACTGGTCATCGGTCCCCCCGTATTTCTTCCCCAGCAGACTGCTGGCTTCCTGGAAGGCATTGACAGCAGAGGGAATGTGTCTCATGACCAGGTCCTGGCCACACACTGCCACGAGTCTCTGGGCTTTTGCATCCACCTCAGCACCATCATCTGGTTCAGCAGATACATCTTCCATCTTCTTCTCTGCCTCGGCCGGCACCACAGCGCCACCACCTCCAGACCCATTCTTAACGGGCTCTGACTTCTTGGCATCTTTTAGAGGATTTTCCTCTTCAGGTATCTCATTTTCTTCCACCTACTGCGCTGGAGCATGCAGAGACTTCTCCAACTCATTAACTTCATCTTTTGAGCTCCTGAGATCTTCCATCTCTGCTCTAAGTTGCTTGTTCAGCCTCTCCAATTCATCTCGCTCCTTAAGCACTTTTTTAAGGGCTCTAGTCAAGGAGAGGGCCTTGGTCTTTTTAGTTTTTCGCACCAGCTTGTTAGCAGCGCCCCACTCTTGGGCCTTCTGTTCCAGCTGCTCTTCACTCTGTTCTGGTGTAACAGCAGTTGTAGGAGTACCACCATTCTTCCTTAGACACTCTGTGGGATTTCCACCCAGGGACTCTTCAAGCCCATTGTTGAGGTCTACTATAGACTTTTGTGTCTTTCTGGAGTCTTTTCCATTCCCCAGGACACCAGGCGGTAGACCCTTCAGTTCACTCATCTTTTCCGGGGTCTCCTCTTTTGACCCTTCTGCAGCCTTCTTCGGTGACTCTGTGTCGACAGCTAGTCCCTTCTCTATTATATCTAGGGACCGTGTGGCGAGAGTGAAGTCAGGCTCCTGTTTGCAGCTGTACTGTCCTGTCAGGTCATCTAAAACTGTCTGGATATGAGCTTCAGACACTAGGCTGACGTCACCTGACTGAACTCTCGTCAGATATAACGGTCATCTGGTCGCTACTAGTAACCACTTTAGTTTGGCAAAACCTCGACATGGAAGCCTCTCTCTCTGAGTTGCTATCGGTCACAGAACATGCGTTATATATACCACTCGTGTCATTCTCAATCCTGTCCTCTAGGGGCACTGACGAGCTAATCCCCACCTGGGACATTTTATTAATCATAGAAACCTGTGGAGACTGCATATCCACTTCTAGTATGTAAGGTACACCCTCTAGGACTGCCCCATGTACTTGCACATTTTTCACTACAGTGAGTTCCCCCAACTCGGTGCTCTCAACATTTATCTGCATTTTTTCAAATTTTACATTTTTACCACCATGGGGCGCTTCTCCCCTGTCTATAACCTGCAATTTAAAAGGCATGTCATCATCACATCCTTCACAAAAATCTGCATTAACATTATGTATTTTGGCCAACACGGTACCATCACTTTGCACCTTATCAGCTCCACTGTTTTTAATGGTCACTTCCCTTAGAAAGCAATGGTTTGTCTGCATTTCCCTTATACCTTTATTTAAAGGGACAGGTATAGGTTCTGCAGGGGCTTCATCACTTTCTATAGAAATGTCTCCAGTGCCCCCAATATCACAGAACATTATTCTCTCATGTACAAGCACACTTATGACATCAAGATCACAAGTCCCAGTTGTCACGGGAGTCTCACCCTTAGTGAGAACCACTGGATAGTCAGTATTATCCTTATAATTGTCCCGCACATTTAATAATCTACCAGTCTCAGGGGCGGCTATTATGCCATCTCTTACCCGGGCTAGCATGGGATCTCTGACTTTCGCCATCCCAAATCTAGCCTTGGTCACAGGTACTTTAGGCAACACCATAACCGTCTCCTGTGCAGATCCTTGCAAGGCAGCAGCCGCAACAGGCTTACCCGTCTGTTCAGACACAGCATTTTTCACATAGTCATTCATTTTTGAGACAGTTTCTCGCCTCAGTGCTTCATCACTCACCGGCCCGGCAGGTAGCAACTGCCGCCGGCTTACTGTCACAACATTATCAACAGGAACAGTCTTACCCAGCAATGTCCCGTGATTGGCAGTCTCAGGAGACGAGGATCTTCCCCTGACACCTCTACCGAGTTCACCAGCCTTCTCTTGGTTTTTGGTATCCTGAACACCAGCAGACTCCTTACTGTAACCGTTGCCACTAGAAACGACATGGCCTGGAGTCACGATTTTCCCTGGATGGTCCCTCCAACTGCATCCTTGAGGACTCTGTGTACAGTCGCAAGGAAAATAGGCACTCCTGAGAAATGCACCACTCTCCACCTTCCTGTCTTCCTGACGGTTGCCCTCGGCAGCGGCACATATCTGGTGTTTATCCGGTTCTCCGCTCCACAGCTGCCAGAATAATGGAAAGTCTTTGCCGAGCACAAACTCCACTTCCAGAGTCTCACATTTTAAGAGCTTGCATTGTACAGAACCATAGTCTGTTACAAAGGTCAGTGACATCTGTCTTTGGCCCCCTCTCTAGAAAGTCCAGTACTTCGGGCATGACCCGAGACACCTTCTGGCGGGAGTCTAGTGTAACCCCCAGCAGTATTCCACCGATCTCCAACTTGCAGGACTTTTCCCATGGGCTCCACCACTTTGCAGCCATTTTGACAGGTCTGTTTCTTTGCTTCTGGCCCTTTAAATACGCGCACAGCCCAAAAAAAAAAACTGTCCACAAACGCATGAGCAGCACTTGCTCCACTGCATAAAACAGGCTTCCGGCCCTTTAAATCACTGCACAGCAATTCCTTGGCAACATTTACAGCACCTGCTCTTCTCAGTCAGGTCGTTGCCCCTAGCAACCTGCTGTCATTCTCGCAGAGTTTGCCACAGACACCAGATTGAAGTCCAAACGATGCTTTATTTTCCAGCACAAAACAGCAATCAAAACATAAATCCTTGGCCGTCTGGCCACTGACTAAACAGTATTTCCCTCTCTATCAGGATCTGGGTCTACCACCCAGCTCCCCAAAACACATCACCAGTGCTTACCCTACACACAGGGTTAGAGGGTCCCGGCTCCCACAGGTCTTGCCACAACCTGCTCCTTTCACAGACTGAGAGCCACACCCAAGTCCAGCAACAGGATTAAATAGCATCCCTGGACATGAGCATTGTCCAAAATCCCGGACTGGAGCATGGGGAACAGGCACCCACCCAGCACATTGCCTGCTCCCAGTAAAAGCCCCCCCTGGACTAGCTGGAGCCAGCTAAGCTAATTATCTTGGTGTCCACCAACTAACTTAGTGGCCACCTATATCTAGGGCCTTTACTTCACCAAGGCTTGGCCCCTTGGTGACACGCTCCTGGTGCAAACCCCTTTTTTATGCTTCCCCGGGACTTTACTACACCCCTCCTATTCACATTGCCACAGGTTATATAGAGTAACTTGTGTATTCAGCGCTGCCTCTATTTCTAACGGAGCTACTTTTTGTTACTTGATGTCATATTTATAAACATTGACCTCCGTTTGGTTGGTAACTCTTTACCTCTGGATATTTGTTCACAGTTGCTGGCAGCCTTTTGTATCTAGCCTGTCCTATATATGTATTCAGCACAACTTAAATGTACTTAGCTTTATAGTCAGCGGTTGTCTCTAACTACTCAGCTTTCCTCTGGCTAGGGAAATAATTCATCTCTGTTAAATCTGGCGCTAAAATCAGTGTTATCCTTACTGGTGACAGAGAGCTGTCTTTGCGTATGATTAGCGACATTCTTATTGATATCCTCAAATATATGGTGGATATAGTCTGAATATCTATTTCTATCTAGTTTTTAGATGGACATAGATCCACGACTTTTTGTCCCTTGATAAGCCTAACATCGTTCAAAGGTGAAACGCGTTGGGTCTTCAGATTTATTGTGATGTTTGTTTTCTAATTCACTTATTCATTATTTTTTGCACCTTACTGGGGACTTTCAATTGTTATTTTTGTTTTTGGCAAATTCCAACAGTCTAGGCCAGTATAGACGAGGCCAACCTCTATCAGGGTCTTCTAGGGAATTCAGGAGGCACGTGATACGGGATCGCCCCTATCGGGGCGGCCATTCCGTTATTAGATAGGGTGCATTAATATAGGGAGAGGCTAGGGTTAGCATTTCCCCTAACACTCTAATTGCAGTCCCTCGACCTACCTAGAGATATTGTTATACATGACTTCTATAACTTTATTGTTTTTTGGTAAATAAATATAACTAAGGTGGAATACGGATTTTAATAGTAATATAATAAAAGTTATATCTTATTAGATAATGGTGGTTGTTCAGTGAATTATAATGTAATGTAGACAGAGAAATACAAATTTTGGGCACGACACAAGTCCACAGATCATGAAATTTTTACAGTAAACATTGTATTGGCTTGCTATAATGTACTGTAGACAGAGAAATACACATTTTCAGCACTACACTAGCGCAGAGATATTGTAATTTTTACAGTACACTGTATTGGATTGCTGTAATGTACTGAATACAGAAGAATAAATTTTTTTTTGAGTACAATAGACCAGAGATAATGTAATTTTTAAAGTACACACTGTATAGGCTTGCTATAATTTATAATAGAAAGAGAAAAACAAATTTTCGGCACTACACTAGCACAGATATAATGACATTTTTACAGTACACACTGAATTGGCTTGCTGTAATGTACTGAATACAGAAAAATAAATATTTTCAGGAGTACTATAGACCAGAGATAATGTAATTTTTACAGTACACACTGTATAGGCTTGCTATAATGTAATGTAGACAGAGAAAAACACATTTTCGGCGCTACAATAGCCCAGAGATATTGTAATTTTTACAGTACACACTGCATTGGCTTGCTGTAATGTACTGAATACAGAAGAATAAATATTTTTAGGAGTACAATAGACCAGAGATAATGTAATTTTTAAAGTACACACTGTATAGGCTTGCTATAATTTATGATAGAAAGAGAAAAACAAATTTTCGGCACTACACTAGCACAGAGATAATGTAATTTTTACAGTACACACTGTATAGGCTTGCTCTAATGTAATGTAGACAGAGAAAAACACATTTTCGGCGCTACAATAGCCCAGAGATATTGTAATTTTTACAGTACACACTGCATTGGCTTGCTGTAATGTACTGAATACAGAAGAATAAATATTTTTAGGAGTACAATAGATCAGAGATAATGTAATTATTTTAAGTACACACTGTATAGTCTTTCTGTAATGTACTATAGACAGAGAAATACAAATTTTCGGCACTACATTAGTCCACAGATCATGACATTTTTACAGTACACACTGTATTGGATTATTTTAATATACTGTAGACAGAGAAATGCAAATTTTTGGCACTACACTAGCCCAGAGATAATGTCATTTTTACAGTACACACTGTATAGGTTTGCTGTAATGTACTGTAGACAGAGAAATGTAAATTTTCGGCGCTACATTAGACCACAGATCATGACATTTTACAGTACACACTGTATTGGCTTGCTTTAATATACTGTAGACAGAGAAATACAAATTTTCGGCAACATACTAGCCCATAGATCATGTAATTTTTACAATACACACTGTATAGGCTTGCTATAATGTCCAGTAGACAGAGAAATACAAATTTTCAGTACTACAGTAGGCCATAATGTAATTTTTACAGTACGCAATGTATTGGCTTGCTATAATGTACTGTACTCAGAAATACAAATTTAACGTACTACACTAGACCAGAGATGATGTAATTTTTACAGTACACACTGTATATGCTTGCTGTAATGTACTGTAGACAGAAAAATAAAATTTGTGGCGCTAGGATAGCCCAGAGATAATGAAATGTTTACAGTACACACTATAGGCTTGCTATAATGTACTGTAGACAGAGAAATTCAAATTTTAAACCCTATGGTAGGCCACAGATAATGAAATTTTTACAATACACACTGAATTAGCTTGCTTTATGGAAGAGTAGACAGAGAAATACAAATTTTCGGCACTACAGTAGGCCACAGATCATGAAATATTTACAGTACACACTGTATTGGCTTGCTATAATGTACTGTAGAAAGAGAAATACAAATTTTCTGCACTACACTAGCTCAGATAATAACATTTCTACAGTACACACTGTATTGCCTTGCTGTAATGTACTGAATACAGAAAAATAAATAATTTCGGCACTACACTAACCAGAGATAATCAAATTTTTATAGTACACACTGTATTGACTTGCTGTAATGTACCGTATTCATAAAAATACAAATTTTCGGCACTACACTATCCCAGAGATAATGTAATTTTTACAGTACACAATGTATTGGCCTGCTCTAATATACTGAATACAGAAAAATAAATATTTTCAGGAGTATACTAGAACAGAGATGATGTAATTTTTACAGTACACACTTTATAGGCTTGCTATAATGTACTGTAGACAGAGAAATAAAAAATGTAGACACTACAGTAGGCACAGATAATAAAATGATTACAGTACACACTGTATTTGCTTGCTGTAATGTACTGTAGACAAAGAAATACACATTTTCGACACTACAATAGCCCACAGATAATTAAATTTTTACAGTACACACTGTATTGGCTTGTTGTGATGTAATGAATACAGAAAAATAAATATTTTCAGGAGTACACTTGACCAGACATACTGTAATTTTTACAGTACACACTGTATAGGCTTTGCTGTAATGTCCTGTAGACACAGAAATACAAACTTTCGGCACTATAATAGGCCACAGATAATAAAAATTTTTTACAGTACACACTATATTAGCTTGCTGTAATGTAGTGAATAAAGGAAAAAAAAAAAGGCTGCACAATAAATCATAAACTAACAGGAAAAAATAAAAAAAGGGGCTCATTCCAAAAGTTGGAATGAAGGAAGCTCTTAGCGCACATTTTTGATCAAAAGTATGTCGGGCCCAAGTACCACTTCACGGCGGCTTCCGCACAAGGGTCCCTAACGCTACAGATACTGCCTCATATGGCTTTACCAGTCTCCTTATTTTAGGGCATTGCAGGAACCAGATAAATTGCTTTTGTGCTGAGAAGTCCCAGGTACTTGGGCGTTGCTCAGTCCAAAAGAGGCGCCACCCTCAATATATACTATAAGACAGAGTTCAGACTAAGCAGATATGCAGATATGTTTCATATCTGCATAACCATAAGGCAAATCGAGTAAATAAATTTATTGTGCAGCCATTTTTTAATCAGTTTATTTACTCTATTTGCCTTATGGTTATGCACTTCTGAGTGTAGAAACATATCTGCTTAGTCTGAACTCTGTCTTATACTGAATAAAGGAAAATAAATATTTTCAGGAGTACACTAGACCAGAGATAATTTAATTTTTACAGTACACACTGTATAGGCTTGCTGTAAAGTACTGAATATGGTAATGTACTAGTACATGTTGGCAGGCAGGCAGCAGTAGGATGGAGGCAGCAGCAGCCTCACAAAAGATGATTGTAAGCAGTCCACAGCAGTGGCATGATGGTGGCAGTGGCATGATTGAGGCAGCAGCAGTAGAGAACATGAAGGTTGACACATCGAAGCGGTGGCATGATAGCGATGGTGGCATGATGGAGGAAGCATGCATAAAGAACATGATGGTTGGCAGGTCACAGCAGTTACCTGATGAGGGCGGTGGCATGATGGAGGCAGAATGGCAGGCAGCAACAGTGGCAAGATGGAGTACCAACCAGTGGCGTAGCGTGGGTTGCCAGCACCTGGGAAAAGCCAAGTTTTGCCCCCCCCCACCTGTGTCCACGCCCCTTTTTACAGATAATGTAGTAGATATCACTTTTAGTCGTACGTAACACCACAGATGACACACTGATAACTCTCTGAGTACAGATAATGTAGTAGATGGGTGTGAGCCCCCAGAATTCAGGGCACGAACAGTGTAAACTGAAGTCTGGGGCCAGGCTGCTACAGTGTGGGCCAAATTCTATATCCACCCTCCCATCACTACAGAACATACAGGCTAATACAATGCCCCATACCTCCAGTGATATCTCCTTTGATGTAGATGTTCTCTTTCCTCATCTTCTCCTTTTAGACCTTCTGACCAGAAAACCATTTTTCAGCCATTTCTCATCTCAGCAGTTTGACAAAAAAAAAAAATCTTCGTTTACTACTTTTCCATCATCCTACCACCCCCCAATACTTTGCTGCTGTGCTCCCCAATATTATAATGCAGAAACCAATAAACCCCCTGATAATACTAGTACTACACAGATAATGCCCCCTTCAATAATTATTGGCACACAGTGCCCTAAAATAACTGTACCCAGCAAATAGTCCCCCCAAAATAATTGTGGTAAGCTGATATTGTGCCAAGGTGCCCCCACAGCAATAGTGCTCCCAAAAGTCCCACCAATAGTAATAATTTTCAGCTAGAGCACACATGGTAGTAATAGTGCTCCTACAGTGCCCCCAACATGTCCCCACTGTGCCCCAGAAGTAATAATGCACCCATAGTGCCCATACTAGTAATCATGTTCCTCAGAGACCCCAATAGTAATAAAGTCCATCATAATGCCCCCCAGTAATAATAAATCTCCTTATAATGTGCCAGTGCAAAAAAATACCCGCTTAATGCCCCCAGTTGAGCTAATGTCCCCATAGTACCCCCATAATGTGCCAGTAAAAAATACTGCTATATATCGCCCTCAGTAAATGCACCCATAGTGCTCATCACCCCACTTCCTCATAGTGCCCCCCATAATGTACCAGTATAAAATGTCCCATATATAGTGCCCAAGTAGATGCCCTCAGTGTCCCCCAAAATTTGCAAGCATAAAATACCCCTTCTTCATGCCCCCCATAGATGAGCCCATAGTACTCCTCTCTCCCCTTCCCCATACTACCCACCATAATGTGTCCCAGTATAAAATGCCCCTATACAGACCTCTACATATAAAATACCCAGTGGCGTACCTACCAGGGAAGCAGCTGCTTCGGGGCCCGGGCTGACAAGGGGCCCGGAGCAGGAGTAAGCAGTCAGACAGGCCACACCCCCTCTACACTCACTTCACTGCTTTAGAATGTCTGGAGGAGAGCAGGGAGCCAAGCCCCGCCCATCAGAACGGACCATTAATAGAGGAGCCTGTCTGCTTAATAGTGCAGCCAGGGCTCAGTACAGTGTGCTACAGGGAGATCCTGTCTCCCTCTCCTATTGGTACAGTCCAGCTTCTGCTACAGAGATTGCTCTGTAGTCGGCAATAACAGGAGAGAGAGGGGAGACTGAATAGTGACAGGAAGTGCTGCAGAAAGAAAAGCCTGTGCCTGTCACTCTCAGGAGCCCATACATTCCAGGCTTATCCCTGCC
The DNA here is from genome assembly GCA_033119425.1 of Bufotes viridis. Classification (NCBI taxonomy): domain Eukaryota; kingdom Metazoa; phylum Chordata; class Amphibia; order Anura; family Bufonidae; genus Bufotes; species Bufotes viridis. Next base: position 319,503,798 of record CM065590.1, read on the forward strand.
AACACTAGCTGTCCTGCATCTCATCTGCTGTCCTTTGCCCCCTCCCCAGCTGCATTCATCTGTCCTTTCTATCCTTCTATCCTTTCAGAGCCCCCCCTCCTTCTATCCTTTCAGAGCCCCCCCTCCCCAGTCCTATCCTGTGGGCCCCCTACTTATCTAATGCCCTGCCCTGCCCCCCTATCCATCTGATGCCAAACTCCTCTGGGCGTCCATGTGCAGCTTGGGGACACCAGTATGAGGCCAGAATGGGGACTGGAAGATCACGGTGCGGCGGGAAGCAGGCGAGTATGGTTTTTTCAACAACTGTACAATGCGCCGCTAGTTCACATCACATTTTTGTCCCACATTTAAGGCTGGGTTCATATCACATTTTTCCCATCCATTTAACGTATACAAAAAAAAACTTATTCGGATGCTTCATACTGATGCCATGACAGTGGCATCCGTTCACCATAGAGTTTCATGGTAAAAAAAAAAAGTCTCCATTTTTTTTACCGGATTGTGCAGGATACAAGAATGTGGAGTGCTGCGTTTTTGTATTGTGTACGTCATAGTCCAGTAAAAACACATGCAAGTTAAAGAATCAAATGCCACTGTATGACGCCTGCCTGCCTGTTTAAAAATTAGCTTTGGGGCGCAGTCATTTCTAGCTACGCCACTGGTTACCAGGGGTTCAGACCATGGGGACAAACTACAGTCGGTGTCAGCCCTGCAGCAATACATAGAATAAGTGCCTATCCTACAGCAGGGGTCATACTGTGCTGTACATACAGTGTAGTGTGACGTCATGTTCATCTTTCCGGGTATATTACCCAGGAAAGCACAATTCTGCAAAAAGGACATGTTCTGTCTTTTGGTGGAACGGAAGTGCGGAATGGAACCCCACAGAAGCACTGCGTTGTGCTTACGTAGTGTTCCGTTCCGTGATTCCGTTTCGCACCCTTCCGCATCTCCGGATTTGCAGACCCATTGAAGTGAATGGGTCCGTATCCGTGATGCAGAATGCACACGGAAGGGTGCCCATTTATTGCTGATCCGCATATGCGGTCTGCAATATGGGAATGGCTGGCCCCTTTCACACAAACAATACGAGTAGGCTCCAGATGCGTTCAGGGTGCATTCAGTGAAACTTGCACCATTTTTTAAGCAAGTTCAGTCAGTTTTGTCTACTGTTGCGTTCAGTTTTTTCTGTGCGGGTGCAATGTATTTTGATGCTTTTTTTATGCACGGGATAAAAACTAAAAGTTTACAAACAATATCTCCTAGCAACCTGGTGGCGAGCGTGGCGATGTTTGGCACAGGTCCTGCTGAATGAGGATAGAAGATTTCTATCTTCATTCAGCAGGACCTGCTCCGACGTCACCACGCTCACCACATTGTGAGCGCGGTGACGTCAAAGGTACTTTTCCTACCAGGTCCTGAAAGAAGGTGAGGTGATCGCCTCACTTTGCCTAATTGGTGGTGCGGCCCTGGAATTTTGCACCCGGTGCAACGGCCCCCACACACTACGCCACTGGTACTACCAGCAAGGACAGATCTATTCATCATCCTCAGTCAGTGGGTTGTGAAACTCCTCGTGATGTTTTGGACACTGACGGAGGACAACTTTGTCTGTTTGGGAGTCACCACCCACCCCGCAGCGCTGAAAACCTTGTTGACACTGGAGGCTGAGCAAAAAAGAAGAAAGAGAGCGTGGTGTGTCAGTTCGGGCCACTGTTCATCCAGGGGGTCAGGGAACAGAGTATGTGCCAGAGATTGGCTAGAGTTCAGGTAGGCATGAACCTTGGCATTGAGGCAAGAGCTGTCAGCCAGCTCATTGGCCTTAACCTGGGGTGGCACATGGAAAAACTGCTCCATCATGATGAAATGGCTTCTACTGCTCATGTCAGTGGGAGAGGATGAATCTGCGGGTTGTGGAAAGGGGTCTCCCTTTCAGACATGCTGGGCAGTAGGGGACTACTCGCTGTAAGCTGCGCTGCATACACTGTGCTTCCTGGTAATAAGGTAATTTGTCCTCCCTTTCTACATGGAGGAAAACATTCCCCCATTTTGCCTTCATAGCGAAGGTCTATAGGCATGGCTACTCAGTAACCATCAGACTGCTTGAGGTCTGTAAGCCGTGTAACGGGGTGGACTCCCCAGGATACAGCGAAGTAACGAACGAGGAAAGCAACTCCAACACCAGCTTTTGCCAAAACAGAATTTTACTTAACCCCTTTAGGACACATGACGTACTGGTACGGCATGTTTCCCGAGTCCTTAAGGACACATGACGTACCAGTACGTCATGAGTAGTTCCGATCACTGCTGCTCAGCTGGCAGTGATCGGAAAAAGGTACCTGCTGAAATCATTCAGCAGGTACCTTGTTACAATGCCCAGGGGACCTGGGCGATCGCTGCAAACCGCAGGTCAATTCCGACCTGCGGTTTGCAGCGCTTGTAGCGACCTGCGGTTTGCAGCGCTTGCAGCGCTTTGTGCGATCTCTGATTTCTGAGAGATCTCTGATCTCTGAGAGTTAATGCCCCCAAAGTCTTCATCTTTAACCCCCTTCATCTTTAATCATATTATGGCTGCGGGGGTGCAGGGGGGGTGGTTGCGGGCGGCGGGATCGTGATTGCGATCCCCCGCCCCCCCCCTCTGTAATGTTTCCCTGGTGTCTAGTGGATCTATCAGAGTGTCAGCATATTACTGACACTCTGATAGAAACGGCTGGCATCTGTGCTTGATCAGATGCCAGCTGTTTAACCCCTTCTATACCGCGGTCCGTACGGAAGCGTCCTGTCTCCATGGTGCTGAAAGTCTGAACAGACCTGCTAAAGTGGGTCTGGGTCAAAAAAAATGTAAAAAAATGAAAAAAAAAGTAAAAATGTAAAAAAACACATATCACTGAATAAAAATTACAAAAAATAAAATACACTACACATTAGGTATCGCCGCATCCATAAAAACCTGCTCTATAAAAATATCACATGACTGAACTCCTCAGGTGAACGCCATAAAAAAGAAAAAAAATGGTGTAAATAAGCCATTTTTTGGCACCTTACATCACTAAAAGTGTAATACAAAGCGATAAAAAAGGCGTTTGCCTCCCAAAATAGTACCAATCAAACCGCCATCTCATCCCGCAAAAAATGGGCCCCTACATAAAACAATTGGCCAAAAAAGACTAAAACATGATTTTTTTTGTTTCAAAAATGCTTTTTAGTGTTAAATGTAAAAAAAAAAACTGAAAAGTAGACATATTGGGTATCTCCACGTCCGTAAGAATCTGCTCTATAAAAATATCATATGACCTAACCCCTCAAGTAAACACTAAAATTTTTTTATAAAAACTTTGTCAAAAAGGCATTTTTTTGCCAACTTACATCACAAAGTGTAATAGCAAGCGATCAAAAAGTCATATGACCTCCGAAATACAGTAGTGCCAATCTAACCGTCCCCTCATCCCGCAAAAATTATACCCAACCTGAGACAATTGCCTAAAAACTGAAAAATATATGGCTCTCAGACTATGGAGACACTAAAACATGTTTTTTTTTATTCAAAAAGGATATTATTGTGTAAAACCAAAATAAATAAAAAAAGGTATACATATTAGGTATCGCCGCGTCCGTAAGGACCTGCTCTATAAAAGAAAAACATGACCTAACCCATCAGATGAACGCCGTAAACATAAAAAATAAAAACGTTGTCAAACAAGCAATTTTTTTGTCACCTTACATCACAAAAAGTGTAATAGTAAGCGATAAAAAAGTCATATGCACCCCAAGATAGTACCATTCGAACCGCCATCTCATCCCGCAAAAAATGAGCCCCTACATAGGACAATCGCCCAAAAAAAAAATATATATGACTCTCAAACTATGGAGACACTAAAACATGATTTTTTTTTGTTTTAAAAAATGATATCATTGTGTAAAACTCATATAAATAAATAAAAAGTATACATATTATGTATCGCCGCGTCCGTCACAACTTGATCTATAAAAATAACACATGACCTAACCTCTCAGCTGAACACAGCAAAAAAAAAAAAAAAAAATGATATAGTGTCAAAAGCCATTTTTGTCACCTTACATCACAAAAAGTGTAATAGCAAGCGACCAAAACGTCATATGCACCCCAAAAAAAAAATAACTATGGCTTTCAGAATGTGGAGACAATAAAAAATAATTTTTTTCAAAAATGCTTTATTATGTAAAACTGAAACAAAAAACCCCAAAAAGTAGTCATATTTGGTATTGTCGCATCCGTAACAACCTGCTCTATAGAAATAGCACACAATCTTTCCTGTCAGTTCAACAATGTAAATAACAAAAAATAAAAACGGTCCCAAAACAGCTATTTTTTTGCTAATTTTCCATTTTAATCCATTTTTCCAGTAACAAAGCAAGGGTTAACAGCCAAACAAAACTCAATATTTATTGCCCTGATTGTCTTGTTTGCACAAACACCCCATATGTGGTCGTAAACTCCTGTATGGCCAAACGGCAGGGCACAGAAGGAAGGGAACGCCATATGGTTTTTGGAAGGCAGATTTTGCTGGACTGGATTTTAGACACTATGTCCAATTTGAACAGCCCCTGATGCACCCCTACAGTAGAAACTCCAAAAAAGTGACTCCATTTTGGAAACTACGGGATAAGGTGTCAGTTTTGTTGGTACTATTTTAGGGTAAATATGATTTTTGCTTGCTCTATATTACACTTTTTTTGAGACAAGGTAACAAAAAAATAGAAATTCTGAAATTTCATCTCCATTTGCCAATAACTCTTGTGGAACACCTAAAGGGTTAACAAAGTTTGTAAAACTGGTTTTGAATACCTTGAGGGGTGTAGTTTCTTAGATGGAGTCACTTTTATGGAGTTTCTACTCTAGGGGTGCATCGTGGGGCTTCAAATGGGACATGGTGTCAAAAATCCAGTCCAGCAAAATCTGCCTTCCAAAAACCATATGGCGTTCCTTTCCTTCTGCGCCCTGCATTTTGGCTATACAGCAGTTTACAACCACATATTGGGTGTTCGTGCAAACTGCAGAATCGGGGGAATAAATATTAAGTTTTGTTTGGCTATTAACCCTTGCTTTGTTACTGGAAAAATTGAATAAAAATGGAAAATTTTGCAAAAAATTGAAATTCTGAAAGTTTATCTCCATTTGCCATTAACTCTTGTGGAAAACCTAAAGGGTTAATGACGTTTTTAAAATCAGTTTTGAATACCTTAGGGGGTGTAGTTTCTAGAATGGGGTCATTTTTGGGTGGTTTTATTATGTAAGCCTCACAAAGTTACTTCAGACCTGAACTGGTCCCTAAAAAGTGTTTTTTTTTTAAATTTCTTAAAAATTTCAAGATTTGATTCTAAACTTCTAAGCCTTGTAACGTCCCCAAACAATAAAATGGCATTCCCAAAATGATACATACATGAAGTATACATATGGGGAATGTAAATCAATAACTTTTTTTGGCGGTATTACTATGTATTATAGAAGTAGAGAAATTGAAACTTGAAAAATTGCTAATTTTTTTTAAATTTTTTGGTAAATTTGGCATTTTTTTATAAATAAAAATGAAATTTTTCGATTTCATTTTACCAGTGTCATGAAGTACCATATGTGACGAAAAAACAATCTCAGAATGGCCTGGATAAGAAAAAGCGTTTTAAAGTTATCACCACATAAAGTGACACTGGTCAGATTTTGAAAAAATGGCCTGGTCCTTAAGGTGAAATAGGGCCGTGTCCTTAAGGGGTTAAACGTGGTAATAAACACAACCATAAATGCTGAGAACATAATAAATTTACATACACCCAGCCCGAAGGCTGAGACCCCTGTGTTGCACAGCACGGCGCCCTCTGATAGATGCCGGAGGAAATGTTGCAGACATTTACCTACTGTGGACTATTACCCTGAATCAAACAGGAACAATTGTTTGGCTGCTTAGTATGGGCTAGCTAACAGTTTACAATCTTACCATGCTCTATAGTATTCCCCCTCCCATAACTAGTCCGCTAGCACGTGCCTGAGTATTACCCCTGGGCAAAATGCTGAACTGGATTGAGTTTGTGGGGGTGTTTATCAACTCTCAAATGTACAATTTAAGTAATGGAGTCCTTGTAGTAACAGTAGCAACACTTTAGGCCTGACACAAAGCAGAGACCCTAACTAGCTAACTACAGGCCTGGTCTCAGTCTCTAGGCACCAACACTGCAGTGAGGTGCGTGCACGATCTCTACCAACCCAGGTCTGCTTTGCATGCGCTGGTGACTCTGAACAGAGCAAATGTCTCTCCAAGAAGCATACAGTACCGCAGTGTATGTTGCTTTGTTCCTCTGCTCTTATCAGCGTCTCTGGCAGAGATCTTCCTTCCTCTGGACAGGATTAAGGTCTTGGACACGATCAGCTTCACTTAGCTGCAGCTCTGGTCACTGAAGGTTGCTCTCACACTTGGATGCTGGCAGTTTATCACTCACAAAGCACCCGGACTCTGATCCTTAAGATGGCTGCCTCCAATTCTTCTCTATGCTCTGAAAACCACACCTCTCATGAATATGGAAATATATATGCAGTCAGTCAGCTGTGCCTAGGAAACAGCTGCATCTTGTGGCAAAACAGCAGAATGTCAGTCCAGAACATTTAATTTAATCCACACAAACAGTGTGAGCTGTTTCCCGATCTCACATGTCAATGATAAGCCTGTCACTGCGTAAACAAGTGAGCATACAGGTCACCATTCTGGCCTGTATACCGGAAGAACCACTTCTTTCTGCTCTGCCCCCCACTGAGATGATTGGGTGTCTTGGCCGATGCTATCCTCATCATTGTCCTCCTGCTTCTTCACCTCTGAGTCCTCCTCCACTTGCAGTGACAGCTGCTAATCCTCTTCCTTCATGGCAGATTTCCTTTGTGTATCCCCAACAGCTGTAGGGTGGACTGCAAGATGCATCAGCTGCTCCTTTTCTGCTGTGCTCCCCTGCTGCATGAGTGTCAATATCTGTTCTAAGATAAATATTAGAGGGATGACATTGTTCATGCCGCAGTTGTCGCTGCTGACAAACTTTGTGGCCTCTTCAAAAAGTTTCAGTACACGATAGGCATCTTGGATAATTTGCCACTGTCTTACCTCAAAATAACACATGCTCCCTGCTGCTGAGGCTGTCTAATGCATGACAAAAATCATTCTCCACTGCTCGTACAGATGCCCAAGCATGTGGAAAGTTGAATTCAAACGAGTTGGCACGTTGCGGATTAAGCGGTGACTCGACAGGCCATTCTGTTGCTGCAGGTCCAACAGAGTGTTCCTCGCCACGTAAGAGGGGCTTGAAGTGCTTGGGCAGTCTCCTGGACTTTGCCAGCACCTTGCACAAGCCAGTGTATTTACTTAGAAAGCAGTGCACTACTAAGTTAATGACGGGCATCATGCAGGGAACACATGTTATTTTGCCAGGTTCAGGGCGGCCACAATGTTCCAGCCATTGTCGCTGACCTCCTTGCCCAGTTAGAATCGGTGGGTTGACAGATGTTTGCTGCTTGATGCACCTTAACAACTGCTTGCATGTGTGGCTACTCTCACCCAGGCTGATCAGCTCGAACACAACGTGACAACTCTTGACTTGACATGTGATAGGAAGGAGGGGGAGTGGGAATGACCCTTTGCTCTGCTGCTATTGGAGATGGGCCAGCATCCTTGGAGGAGTAGGCGGCTGAGGAGGTGGATAAATGCCTGTTGTGGGAGCCAGGCTGACACAATCTTCGGCGGTTCAAAAGGACATAGCTTTGTTGCTGGGTTGCTGCCTCATCACTGACGAAAAAAACATTGATCCAGTAGGACACGAAAGACATGTACTGTCCCTGTCTATAAGAGCTGCTCCAGGTGTGCGCTGTGGTATGGACCTTGCCACACAGCAAGAAGCAGGAAGCGGCCCATGTTCTTCGACACAACAGTACAAGGCAGGGATGGCTTTTTGGGAGAAATAATGCTGCCTAGGAATCCTCCAGCGAGGCTGAGTGCACACCATTAGCTCCCTAAACGAAGCACACTTGAGTAAATGGTATGGCAGCAACTGCAATGCCAGCAACTTGGCCAGGTGGGAATTATACTTGCTGGGCATGTACAGTTGTTTTCTGGCTACGTATTCCATTATCGAAAGCTGACGACGGAGCAAAGGAGGAATAGTCTGAGCGGGAAAAGCGGAAAGAGATGATGACTATGTGAAAGCACTGTACTTCCCATGAATGTGGCCTGGCTGGCACAAGGGGGATTGGGAGAAGGAGGGAATTGCTGCAGTGGCTGGCTGCCACCTCTGTTTGCCCATGGGATGGGGTGATGCTGCTTCATGTGGTTCAATAGAGCTGTGGTGCCCATGTTTGTGTTTGCCTGCCCAAATTTTACTATCTTCTTGCACAGCTTGCACAAGGCAATGTTGCATGGAGTAAAAAATGCCAGACAAGAGATACTTGCGCAGCAGAGGAAGAGGTAGCCAAGCTCAGCTTAGCTGTGGCACGTTTTGGGCAAAACCCACCCACAGCATCATCAGATCTTGAAGCTGATATGGCCCTGGCTGTTCTTTGGGAGGTACGTGGAGTCTGTCTTTATTGCTGCCGCTATCACCCTTCTCCTCCACGTCATCCTGCTGTGACTGAGTGAAGAAATGAGCCACCTAATCCACTATTTCATTCTTTCTCCTCAACAATAATGTTTCACCTTTCCGAAACATGCCGCCGCCCGGGAACGTGATATGACCCATAATGGCGTGCAGCCAGCCAATCTACAGGTAGCCATCCCCAGCGATGGCACATCCATTTAAAAGGTTCATTCCACATGGTCTCTAGTGTTGGGCGTGAATATTCAAATTGCCTATAGAGTTGAGCGAACACCTGGATGTTCGGGTTCGTGAAGTTCGGCCGAACCTCACGAAAATGTTCGGGTTCGGGATTGGAACTCAACCCGAACTTCACCCCGAACCCGAACCCCATTGAAGTCAATGGGGACCCGAACTTTTGGGCACTTAAATGGCTGTAAAATAGCCCTGGAAGGGGCTAGAGGGCTGCAAAAGGCAGCAAAATGTAGTTAAATGCCACAAACATAAACAAACATTTGAGCCCAAGTGAGTGACAGTGGCACCTGTCACCCAGCAAACAGAGGATGTGGCAGTAACGCCACCACATCTGTCATTGTCACCAAGCATCTCCACCAAATCCCATGGAAGTGTTCAGCTATCAGCTGTCCATCTCCCAAACACTTGAGAGAAAAAGAAATAGAAAGAGGAAGTACCCCCCTACCCATGGCTCTGAATGCCTTATTTTAAACTTCCTGGTCCTTTGAAATGCTGTCATTCTGTCTGGTGGACAGTTTTAAAAACCTTATGGCAGTGGCTATCCCACAGTACGTGTATCCCAGCCACCGCTACTTTTGCAGGCGAGCCATCCCTTCCCTGCACAACCAAGTAGCGGACAAAATCAAGTGTGCACTGCGCAACGCTATCTGTGGCAACGTCCACATAACCAACAACACAGTGGGTAAATGTAGCGGCTGGCCCAAAGACAGATACTATTTTTGTGAATGTCCTTCCGTCCCCGAGGATTGCTGGGCATTTCTTTGTATCCTGTTACCTCCTTCTCCTCCTCCTACTCGGCTTCCTCCTCCTCTACCTCCTCCTCATCCACTCAGCTTGACACCTTCACCACCCACAGCAGCACAGCCAGGGGAAAGCGAAAGCAGGTTGTTTTAAAACGTGTGTGCTTGTGGGACAAACCCCGCGCCATGCAGGAGCTGTGGACAGGCATGGAACAACAGACCGTTCATTGGTTGGCGCCACTGAGCCTCCAGCCCGGCCTGGTGTTGTGTGCTTATGGGCAAAATATACTAGCAGGTCTAGGCCTATCCGGTTTGACAAACATCCCCTGCCTGCCACATGTGCTGGATTTGGGGTGCAGAAATTCTTAAACACCAGACAGTGAAAATCAATTCAGTTAATCGAACACACACAACACCCCCCCCCCCCTTTCACTCAAACTATTAACAAACTATTTACAAATTTTCTTAAAAACATATTAAAAAAATAACTATAATGCAGCTAAACTTAATATATAAGCAAACAAAACTATATACACACCTTATCCTTAACTTAAGGCCAGCCAAATACAAGTGGCTCGAAGGGTGGGTTCCTGTACCAACATAGTCCCTGGCCTGGAACACAATTGTCCAGCCAGGGCACAGTTCTGCAGGATGAGGAAATGGAGTGGGAGGAACGCTGGGGGATACAGAGGACACAGACGATATACCTCCCTCAAAGAGGATAGTTTGTCCTTGCCCCTGGGCAGCCTGGCAGAAATGAGCGACTACATGATGTAGTGCCTGCACAACGACCGACCAGTTACTGCCACATTCTATCTTTTGCTGATTACTGGGTGGCCACCCTGCTGCATCCCCGTTACAAGGACAACGTGCCGTCACCTTAATTCCCTCACTGGAGTGTAATAGGAAGATGAGCCTGCTAGTAGACACGCTGCTGATGGCATTCACACCTGACACCTGTGGAAGCACAAGGTGAAGGCAGAGGAGGAGGAGGAAGAATTTTCCAATGCAGCTGGGTCACCAGCAACACCTCAGAAGGTAGGGTTAGCATGGGAAATATGTGAAAAAGCTTTGTTATCACGCCACAACAACCTGCACCACCAGCAGATCTGGAACATCTTAGCAGGAGGCAGCATTTAAGCAACATGGTGGAACAGTACACGTACTGAGTGATGGGTCTGCCTAGGGGAATAGCTACAGGGGAAGCAACTACTTTGGGGCCGTGTCCTAGAAAGGGCCCATCCAGGAAGATGATGAGGACTAACAGTATTATACAATGAAATTATATACAGTGGCAGTATAGACAGTGTAGAAAACGAATGGAAGAGCTGCTGGGCCTGGTCTGAGAGAGTGATCTTTAGTAGCCAAAGGCATAGCGGCATGAAAGGAAGGTGGTTTGCAAAAATTATTGGGGGAGGGGGGGTCCCATTCAAAAATTTGGTGTGGTGACCAATCATTTCTAGCTACGCCACTGGGTCTGCCCCATTCAACTTCTGGGTTAATCAAATTGGGCACATGTCCTGAGGTTGCCCTTTACGCCTTGGAGGTGCTGGCCCACCCTGCAGCTATTGTCTTGTCTGAACGTGTGTTTAGCATGGCTGGTGGCATTACCACATAACAAGCGCAGCTGTCTGTCCGCAGACAATGTGGGCAAGCATTCGTTTGTTAAAAAGAACCAGGCATGGATCCCACAGGACTTGTTTGTACCTTATGCAGAATAGACATGTATACAGGCCTCACCCATTCACTGTTATACTACCGTGCACTTACACTTTGTTTTTTTATTTTTTATTTTTTTAAATAAATTAGTGTTGACCCCAAAACATTGGGAAAATATAAAAAATAAAACAGTTATTGGCGACTACCTTTGGCTTTACAGCCCAAAAAGGCTTTATTTCATGCAATAATGTAACCACCAATTGTAAGTTCCCTGTCAGTTTTGCAGTGCAGGGGTTTGTACCTGGCAAAAATGGTAATATTTCACCCAAAAATTTAAAATCTATCCTTTGCCGGACAGTATTACACTTGGCCAGCCACAGCTGGAAACACTGATTAACGGTATCGCTATATTGGCAATTGAATTTCACCCCAGAACAAAATCTACCCTTTGCCGGACACTATTAAACTTGGCCAGCCACAGCTGAAACCACTGATTTACGGTATTGCTATTTTGGCAATTGAATTTCACCCCAGAAAATAATATATGCTTTGACGGACACTCTGAAACTTCTCCTGCCACAGCAGAAACTAATGATTTAGGGTATTGCTATTTTGGCAATTGAATTTAACCCCAGAAAATAATATATCCTTTGAAGGACACTATGAAATTTGTCCAGTCACAGCTGGAACACCAGATTTACTGTATTTCTATTTTTGCTACTGAATTTCACCCCAGAAAATAATATATCCTTTGACAGACACTATGAAACTTGTCCAGTCACAGCTGGAACACCAGATTTACTGTATTTCTATTTTTGCAACAGAATTTCACCCCATAAAATAATATATCCTTTGATGGACCCTATGAAACTTCTCCTGCCACAGCAGAAACCAATGATTTAGGTATTGCTATTTTGGCAATTGAATTTCACCCCAGAAAATAATATATCCTTTGACGGACACTATGAAACTTGTTCAGTCACAGCTGGAACACCAGATTTACGGTATTTCTATTTTTGCAACTGAATTTCACCCCAGAAAATAATATATTCTTTGACGGACCCAATTGAACTTGGCCAGCTACTGCTGGGACACCAGATTTACGGTATTGTTATTTTGGAAATTAAATTTCACCCCAGAACAAAATATATCCTTTGCCGGACACTATTAAACTTGGCCAGCCACAGCTGAAACCACTGATTTATGGTATTGCTATTTTGGCAATTGAATTTCACCCCAAAATAATATATATCCTTTGCCGGACACTATTAACCTTGGCCTGCCACTGCTGGGACACTAGATTTAGGGGATTGCTATTTTGGCAATTGAATTTAACCCATCAATAAAATATAGAAATTTCTATCCTGAGTTTCTAAGGGTGAGAATAAGCACAGCCAAGCCCCTGATGTAGGATATAGCAAAAAAAAAAAAACCCTAGTATTGATGGATTGATGGACTTAGTGGCAGCTTGTGCTGGTGCACCACAAGACACAATTGGCCGCCAATCACCCCAGAACAAAAGTGACAGAAAAACGCTCTGTGCAGCTTAAAATCCAGTGAGCAATTAACTAGCAGAAGTTGAATTATTCACAGCTGTCGATCAATCACTTCATTAGTTGTTTTTGCTGAGTTTTCCCTGCCTAATCTTGCCCTCATAACAGCTGCGTTCTAGCCCTACACTAATCAGAGCAGAGTAACTTTGAAGCGCTAAGTGACTCCATCTTAAATAGAGTCTGGGTCCCATGCTGCACTTTGCCAATCACAGCCATGCCATTAGAAGGCATGGCTGTGATGGCTTCTTAGGGCAAGAAGTAAAACGCAAGCTAATTTGCTGCTGTGCAGCCCTTCAGAAAGCGTGAAGAAATCGCCGAACAACGAACCCAAACTTTTTTGAAAATGTTCGGGTCCAGGTCCGTGTCCCGAACACCCCAAAATTCGGTACAAACCCGAACTATACAGTTCTGGTTTGCTCATCCCTAATTGCAAATATTTATCGTGAATATCGGCACTTCGAGAATTCGCGAATAAGGGAATTTTTCCTTCCGTTAATTCGGTTTCCACTAATCCTTCAAGATTGCACCAAAATGGAGCTTGCTCCCCTTGTCGCTCTAGGGACAGGAAACAGAGATTAAGAGACCCTTCCCTTACACACCCCAGTGCTTTTTAAAGTTACTATCGGGATGTGAGATAATAAACCCAACACTAAGAATATTGGGTGGGATTTACAGTGGTGCGAGCATGAAGGATTAGTGGAAACCGAACTACTGGTAGGAATAATTCCCTTTTCCACGCTATCCTCCTTCATGATGGCACCAAAATGGAGCCATACCAGATAAGTAGCTCTAGGGAGGGACCACGGCCTGAAGGACCTTGCATCCAAAGAAACAGTCCTTGTTGGCCAACACGTCCAGTCTGTAATGACAGGTGAATGTGTGAAGGCTTGACCATGTAGCCACCCTGCAGATTCGATCTGGAGATTCGTCTGCTCTCTTGGCCCAGGAGCAGGAAGCAGAGACTGCTCTTGTGGAGTGTGCTTTTATTAAAAGAGGACAATTCTTCCCTTCTGTCTTGTAAGCCTGTATGATGACTGACTAGATCCACCTACCGACCGTGTCCTTTGAGGCCTTCTTGCCTCTATTCTTACCCTCATACTGAACAAAAAGGTTCTCATCCAACCTCCACTCAGCCATAGCTTCTAGGTACCCGAGAACTGTTCTCCTAACATCGAGAGTGTGAAACACCTGTTCGCTCTCATTTGTGGGGTTCTGACAAAAAGAAGGTAAAATAATATCTTGGCTTTTATAAAATTAGGAAGACACCTTAGGAAGTCTGGAGGAAATCTGCGGGCTGTAGAAATTGCAACTAAAAAGGCCGCTTTCCATGAAAGAAATTTAATTTCTGCCGCTGAAACAGGCTCAAAAGGACTTCCTGTTAGTCCTGACAGCACTAAGTTGATATCCCAACTGGGCACAGAAGGCCTAGACATGGGTTTAATAACACTGACACCTTTAAGGAACCTCTTTACTAGCTTATCCTCAGAGACACCCCAAGGAAGCTTGATAGAGCCAACACCTGTACCTTAGTGGTGTTATAACTAAGGCCCTTCTGCAGACCTTCCTGCAAGAAGTACAAGATTAGGGGAATACTAGGTTTGTCTATGTCAAAGGGTCTATTCTGCAGCCAGGAATTAAACCTATGCCAAGTCCCAAAATAGACAGAAATTGTATGAGGTCTTCTTCATGACTGGATAGTCGAGATGACTGGGTCTGACAGACCCTTCTGCTTTAGGATCCACCACTCAGGATCCATGCTTTGAGATGTTGTCTCCCTACCTCTGGAAACTAAAGGGGACCCTGCTGGAGCAGATCTGGTCTGGACGGAAGCAGGAAGAGGGGGAGCTATCGCTAGGGATTCTAGCAGAGGGTACCAGTTCCTCTTGGACCAAGCTGGGGCTCCTAGAATTATTTTCCCCTTCCCATTCCTTATCTTCTTGAGAACTGCTGGGATAAGAGGAAATGGGGGAAAGGCATAGACCAGGTTCCAATGCCAGTCCTGCCCTAGGGCATTTAGACCTGTGGGGAAATCTCCCCTGTTCAGGGAAAAGAACAAGGGGACCTTTCTGTTTTCACTGGTAGCGAACAGGTCCACCTGAGGATGTCCCCAGTTCTGGGCTATCACCTCGAATGCAGCCTTGTGGAGCTCCCACTCCCCTGAGTCTACTCTCCTTCTGCTCAAGAAATCTGCCTGGAGATTGTCCACTCCTCTCAGGTGTACAGCTGTGATGGAAAGGACTGTCCATTTTGCCCAGGAGAAAATTTCCTTGGAGAGATTATGAACATGAGGGTGACATGTTCCACCCTGATGCCTTATGAAAGAGACCGCTGTTATATTGTCGAAGTAAATCCTGAGATGTTTCCCGACTAGCTGACCCTGAAGGGACCTTAATGCTTTCCAAACAACCCTGAGTTCCCTGTAATTGGAAGACCTCCGACCTCTCTCTGATGTCCAGACACCCTAAACAGAGCCGCATTGGGACACTGCTCCCCAACCTGTCCGGCTTGTATCTTTAGTCACTGTCACTACAGGAGAATGGGACCAGAAGATTGCTACAGAGGGTTTTCTCTTGTCCTGCCACCAATACAGGGATCTTTTGGTGACGGAGGAAATTGGAATCTTTTTGTCTAGGGACAATTGACTTCAGTGCCAGTTGGAGAGAAGATTGGACTGGAGGGGTCTGGAGTGGGCCTAACTCCAATCTACTGCTTGTATGCAGGAGGTCATGAGGCCCAGAACCCTCATGAAATCCCAAATAGGAGCCCGAGACTTCCTCTGTAGGGATGACACCTTGAGGACAAGATTTTCTTTCTTGATGTCTGGAATAAAAGCCATCTGAGCTTCTGAGTCTAACAATGTCCCCAGGAAAATTTTGCTAGTGGAGGGATCTAGGCTAGATTTTTCCCAATTTACCTTCCACCCCAGCAAATAAGAAAGATCCAGAGATTTGGATAGGTGTGACTGGACTTCCTTCCTGGAATTTGCTACAATCAGAAAATTATCCATATAAAGAAATATCTGGACGCCCTGTTGTCTCAGGTGGGCCACCATGTCCACCACAAGTTTGGTAAAAACTCAGGGAGCAGAGGAGATTCCGAACAGGAGACATTGAAACTGGAACTGACAAATTTTTCGTTCATGGACACAGCAAACTGAAGGAACTGCTGGTACCAGGGGTGGATAGAGATGTGAAAATACGCATCCTTCAAATCCGCCGAACACATCAAGGCATTTCAATGTATAAGAGGCACTATGGAGCTCAGGGACTCCATCTTGAAGCATCTGTAGCGTATTCACCGATTAAAGTGTTTTAGATTTATAATAGTCCGGTATGACCCCTTGGTCTAAGGGCACTGGGACGATGGCTCCCAAAGACAACAAGTCCAAGACCCCCTTCTCTAACTGGGCTGACTCTGCCAGGGAGGAGAGGGTTGTGACTTAGAAACTCTATTTTTAACCCCTGCAATACTATTTGCCGAGCCCAAGGGTTTAAGGTCACACTGGCCCATTGGTCCCCAAATTTGAGGAGTCCCCTCCCAACCTGATCGCTGTCATTTTTTGCAGGGGCAGGGTCAGAACTGAAGTTGGAGTTGAGGATACATTTTTTCCCTTTACCCCCTTTTGGGTACTCCAACGCCCTGCTTTTCCTCCCGCAGAATTTTTGGAAGGACGTTTGTTGCCGCGAAAGGACTGGGATTTTCTAAAAGGTCTCTCAACAGGAAACCCTTTCTTTTTATCTGCGGCATCTTCCAAAATCTTGTCCAACTCTGGCCCGAACACCAGGGACCCCTTAAAGAGAATTGATCAAAGCCTATTTTTTGATAAGGTGTCCACCAACCAAGGTTTAAGCAAGAGTGCACGGCGGACAGAGTTAGACAAGGATGAGGATCTGGCAGCAAATCTCACAGAATTTGCGGAGGCATCCACCAGAAAACCTGTGGCAATTTTGAGGAGGGTCAAGGACTCTAAGATCTTATCCCTAGGAGTACACTTCCTGAGATGGTCCTCAACTCTGTTAAGCCAAACATTGATTTTGCAACAGAGGTGGCTGCCACATTAGTTTTAATTGAAATGGCCCCAATCTCCCAAAGTTTCTTAAGTAACCCCTCCGACCTACGGTCCATGGGGTCCTTAAGTTGAGAGGCATCCTCAAAGGGAATGGATGTACATTTGCCTACTTGAGTGACCTGTACATCAATTTTAGGGATTTCATCCCAGATTCTTGCTTCAGGACAGAATGGAAGTCTATTCCTTAATTCTCTAAGGACCAAGAACCTTCTATTGACATCCGCCCAGATTTGGGTTTATGGGAAAATCTTTACGCTTCCTGGCTCTCAAACCACCAAACATATGGTCCTGGATTGAGTGAGGTTGTACTTCTTCTTCAATGTCCATGGTATTACGGACAGCGAACAAAAGGGAGTCTATAGTAACAGAATCAAAGTAGTATTTCACTACAGAATCTGAGTCATAGTCTTCCCTTTCCCTTCCTCACATACTATGTCTGAGGAACCACCGACAGCCATAGGGGTGTCGTCAGCATCGGAGGAGGATTCAGCGTAGATTCTAGGGCGCTTAGCGGGAGCAGCGCTAGGGCAATGTTCAGCAAGGGAATGTTTTTCAGACATAGAAGAAGCGAATCTCTTCCCTAATCATGGACTTAATGTCCTGCACCATAGCTGACCGCTCCTCCCTAACTACAGTCCCTATACAGGTGTTACAGATAGGGCAGCCTATATTAGTTAGGTAAGGAAACAGCACATAGGAGGCAGCCCAGGGTTTGTTCTATCTCCTTCCTCGATAGGGAAAGTTTTTAGTGACTGTAGGGAGAACATAGGGAGACATCAGGGACAGTACCGGTTGAGTGCAATTACTATGTGCATCTTGTTGAACTACTGCCATGTTCCCAGGCAGGGCTGGCCTTAGGTGTTCAGGTGCCCTGTGCGAGCTAATCTTGTGGTGCCCCCCAGTTCACCTAAACACAGTAGTGAAGGTATTGATCAACTATAGATCAGCTTCAATGTCACTGTCTGTCGGGGGTCTTTGCGAATTTGGCAAATTCCCAGACAGTGACAGTGCCACTTTAATAGTATAATCAAACAAAGCCAGAGCCCCCCCTCCCCCATGTGTGCCGGTAGCCAGAGTGCACCCTTATCATGTGCCAGTAGCCCCTCTTATTTTACAGTAGCCCCCTTATGTGCCAGTAACCCCCCCTTATGTGCCAGTAGTCCCTCCTTATCGTGTGCCAGTAGCCAGAATGCCCCCCTATAATGTGCCAGTAGCCCCCCTTATGTGCCAGTAGCCCCCGCTTATCATCTGCCAGTAGCCCCCCTTATGTGCCAGTAGCCCCCCCTTATGTGCCGGTAGCCCAGTATGCACCAGTAGCCCCCCCCCACCACCCTTATCATGTGCCAGTAGCCCCCACACTATCATGTTCCAGTTATACTTACCGCCATGTCAGTGATGCGATGCAGGCCTCTTCCGGCCTGTTGTGTCCCTCGCTGTACAGCTCCGGCGGCACGATGATGTCATCGCGCTGCTTGCACTGGCCTCTGGCACTAGGCTGGCAGCCTATCAGAGGAAATGGCAGAGGACACGCCTCTCCCTCCTCTGCCGCAGCACAGACATACAGATGACTATGGAGATGAGCGCAATGGAAGCGGCCCCAAAGGCCGGCCCTGTTTCCAGGTAATTTGTTAGTTTATACATATAATTATTTCTCATCAGTATTAACGCCCTGGTGGTCTAAATCTGACCATATTTTCGTACCCGAAGCGGTACATTCTTCCGGAGCCACGGCTGAAAGTTCGCGCTGCGCACCGGAAATGCGCATGCGGACACTGTGTGCTGTCAGCATACATTCCTGCCCTGCTCAAATAACCCATGGTAATCCCAAGTGTGGTTCGGGGTTACCGCTTCTTGCAGTGTAAGTTAACCCTGAGCCACAGTTCGGATTACCGCTAGGGAGGTTAAAGGGCAGTCTGAAATATATCACTGTGTGCATCTGGTTAAACTGCTGCCACATTCTGTTAGTTACTGTAGTTTATACATAGAATTACTGTGTCTCATTGTTAAAGGGATGGTCTAATATATTGTCGCGTTTTTATCTTTGTTTTGGACCCATTCTTCGTTTTGGCTTAGAATTACTGATCAGTAAACCAATTCTATGCAACATTATAGTATTCACAAAATGATTCAGTACATTACATTTACTATGTCACTTTCAGTATACCCACTGGCACAATCTAGGCCTCTTCATGCTTTGATGAATACAGGTGTCATATTGATTAACCAGCATTTCTAGAATATCATACTGCCTTTTGATAGGATTAACATGCCTAGCCAGATAACTCAGATAAAGTAACTGATCAGTCAAAAAATGGCTGCAATGAGCTTATCTAGCCAATAAGAAGGACTATTATATGTGAATTGTTATACTTTACACTTCTTCATTTTTGCACTGTTACAGCTCCATCTGTCAGATCTCTGTGTACAAAAAATGTGTATCTGACAATGTATAGGAAAGCAATGTACAGCTGTTTTTCAAAAGCTTTAATTGAGGCCAGCCTGCATGTGCTTATCAGTATTAACCCCCTGGTGGTCTTAATCAGACCATATTTTCGTACCCGTTCTTGCAAAAGTTGAGCCTTCCTACACAACTGAGCAAAGTGAGTGCACTAATCATCAAACTTTATAACTGCCATACATGACGCACTGTTCCTAGCACTGGAGTACTATTTCACAAAATTTATACAGTTAACTATAGCGTATGGAACTCAGGATCTCACATGTTTATATATTTAAAATAAAGATTAAAACGGTTTCTCAGAAACAAGTCGACTGGATACAAAGTAGGATGTTTGTTAAATCTGTAATGCAAACCTTATTAGGAGACTATAAGGTGTACTGTTCTAGATGATTTTCCTGGAAGTGTTCTCATTTGCCTCTGCCAGTTGATGTGTACTCAATCTTTAAACTAAACAGACTGAATACCAAATGTGAGACCTGTTAATGCCAGGAAGCACTGCCAAGAAGTGGCAGTGTTGTACAAGGAAAGTTTAAATACTGTGTGACTGATACTGTTTCATTAAGAACATAGAGGGTAGTTTATAGAAGTTTTCTGGCATTAAGAAAAAAAAAATATTCAACTACAATAACGTAGTACACATTTTCCCATAAAATCAATAATCTTTACTCAAACCATAAAAATACAAACATTCCAATATATTAGGGGAAACAATTATTCATACACTCCAGACAATTCCTGCTGTAAACATCAATATATAAATATTAAGAGGTAAGGAGTACCCTAATCCACATGTTTCTTTGACCAATTAAAGCTGAAACCATGAGCTACTTGCTACCGCATAGTACCCATAACATTACAACCCTTTTGTTTTGCTCAAATACATAAAAACCATCCATACTGTGGACAAGTACATACCTAATAGTACACCTGGAGAAAAATACGGCAGGACTGGCGCACCCTCAATGTGCGTTTCGCGTCAGCTTCTTCAGGAGGAGAGATAGTGTAACTACTATGGAGGTTTTTTAAACTGGTTGCTAGCCAGTAGAGTTCGCTATCCTATCCATGTGACTCCTGGATCGTCTTCACGGCACATAGCATACCGGAAATCTCCTGCATAAAGTAACTTCCGCCCGCCCCTCATGCTGGCTTCAGTGAGGGCAGGTCCGTGTATATCCGGTTCTGATGTCACCACAGCCTCCGCATATCTGAGGGAGAGCGAAAGCACTGCAGGTAATCCGACTGAGATGCGCACCAACTCTAGTTCTCCCGACATTCCAAATTACATGACAACAAGGAGGGCCTTCATTCTATATTAAAATCCTTTTTTAGGAGAGCTAAAATGGGGCCGCAATCTGCATGCGGCTGGCCCACGGTTAGTACACAGCACGGGCACGACTGGCACACTCAGACAGCCGTTTGAATGAGTCCGCATCTGTTCCACAATTTTGCGGAACGGGTGTGGACCGATTCATTTCAATGGGGCCGCAAAATATGCCGACAGCACGCCGTGTGCTGTCCGCATCCGTAGTTCCGTTCCGCAGCTCTGCAGAAAAGATAGAGCTTGTCCTATTCTTGTCTGCAATCACGGACAAGAATAGGCATTTTCTATTATGGTTGTGGCCACGTGCAGTCTGCAAATTGCAGAATGCACACGGCCGGTATCTGTGTTTTGCGGATCTGAAAAGCACTACGGTCGTTTGAATAGGACCTAAGGAGAAGTAATCACTAATGCCATCACTTGTCCTAATATTGAAGCACTGTTCTCCAGTAGTAGATCATGGTTACATAGCACGATCTTCCGACGACAAACAAGGATCTTTAAGCCTGCCCTGCTAAAAAATTTCAATTACCCAATGAACGAGCCTCGTTCCTCCGATAATCGGCAGCAGTATTACACTGCCAGATCATCACTAACAAGCGTTGATACGAACACTTGTTAGCAATGATCTGAAAGATTATCTTCAGGTGTAATAGGGCCTTAACAAAGCTGACAAACAAGCTACAGAAACACAGTCCATTTTGTGTGTTCTAGTGTAGTGTTGAGCGTGAATATTCGAATAGCGAATTTTTTTAGCGAATATCGGCACTTCGCTAATTCGCGAATATTTCGAATATAGCGCTATAAATTCGCTATTTCGAATATTCGTTTTTTTTTTGTTTTTTTTTTTTGTTATATTTTTTTCTTTCCCTCTTCCCAACAGTAGTTCTTACCTGTCCTGAGGATTCCTGGCTTCCTGGCTGCTCTAGTCAGTGCCCATTGCCCCTTCTGCCGACTTCCGTGCTCATGGAGTGTCCCCATCCATGGGAACGTCTCCATATACTAAAATGTACTGTCGGATTTGAGGAATTACGTTGAAATCGCAATGCGATTAATTCAAGTTATATTAATCGCATTGCGATTTCAACTTAGAGCTGGGTTTATAATGGGTCAGCGTGCTAGAATGAACGAAGTTAACGAATATGGAATATAGCAGCACTGCTAAGTTGAATTCGCAATGCGATTAATTTAACTTAAAGTAATCGCATTGCGATTTCAACTTAGCACTGATAGTGCCACTGCTATATTCCATATTCGTTAATTCTAGCCTATGTAAGATAGCAGTGCTAAGTTGAAATCGCAATGCGATTACTTCAAGTTAAATTAATCGCATTGCGAATTCAACTTAGCAGTGCTGCTATATTCCATATTCGTTAACTTCGCTCATTGAATCGTTAACTTCGCTCATTCTAGCAAGCTGACCCATTATAAACCCAGCTCTAAGTTGAAATCGCAATGCGATTAATATAACTTGAATTAATCGCATTGCGATTTCAACGTAATTCCTCAAATCCGACAGTACATTTTAGTATATGGAGATGTTCCCATGGTGATGGGGACGCTCCATGAGCAAGGAACTTTATGGTTGGCTTGGTAGAATTAGCGATATAGTTAATATGACGAATGTATTCGCCATATTCTCAAAACGAAGATAACGAGTAGTTCTACATCTGCTTTAGCAACCCATTCGTCAACCTCGCTAATTCTAGCAATCAAATAGGAAGGTTGACTATAGAGACAGCTGTGTTAAATTCGCTATGCGATTATTATTTTTTTAATAGAATAATTATATTACTTGATATAATTATTATAATTATTCTATTTATTAAAAAAATATATAAATAACGCATAGCTAATTAAACACAGTTGTCTCTATAGTCAACCTTCCTATTTGATTGCTAGAATTAGCGAAGTTGACGAATAGGTTGCTAAAACGAAGATGTAGAATACTTCGTTATCTTCGTTTTGAGGAATATGACGAATACATTCGTCATATCCGTCATCTTCGCTATAATTCTAGATATGAAACCAATAGGAAAGTAGCCTTAAGTTAAAATCGCAATACGCGATTATTTAAATCGCATATTAATCGCGGTAACTGGAATAATGACGAATATTCGATTTCGACGAATATGAAACGAATATTCATTCGAATATTCGCGAATTTCGTCGAAATCGAATATGGCACCTGCCGCTCATCACTATTCTAGTGCCCCGGGTGAAAACCCTGTGAAATTCGCTTTCTTAGGGTATGTTCACACAGAACAGATTTTTGCAGAAATTACATGCATCTGAATTGGGTTATTTCTGGATTTATACAGTCACAGAAATGTTGACAATAAATGTGCCAAGTATGAACACAGGCTATTTTACATAAAATAAGAAGTAAATGATTTATTTTTTTGCAGGCTTTGTGATAAAGCTGAGTTATTTTTCTATGTTGGATCATGTAAGTGAGCATGTCTAGTCTCAATCCCATAATGGCAGTGCTGTACACAAACAACTATGATGTGCGGACAGGTCAGTGTAATAACTCAAGGGACATAAATTTTTCTTATTTTTCTGTTGATGTAGCTTTATGAGGGCTTTTTTTTGTGGGACATATAATTAGAGATGAGCGAACACCTGGATGTTCGGGTTCGAGAAGTTCGGCCGAACTTCCCGAAAATGTTCGGGTTCGGGATCCGAACTCGACCCGAACTTTATCCCGAATCCGAACCCCATTGAAGTCAATGGGGACCCGAACTTTTGGGCACTAAAAAGGCTGTAAAAAATAGTCCAGGAAAGGGCTAAAGGGCTGCAAAAGGCAGCAAAATGTAGGTTAATGCCCTGCAAGCAAATGTGGATAGGGAAATGAATTAAAATAAAATAAATAAAAATTAACCAATATCAATTGGAGAGAGGTCCCATAGCAGAGAATCATGCGTCATATCACCCACCACTGGAGAAGGCCACTTTCAGTTATTTCGGCACAGCACCCAGACAGAGGAGAGAGGTCCCACAGCAAGGGATCATGCGTCATATCACCCACCACTGGAGAAGGCCACTTTCAGTTATTTCGGCACCAGCACCCAGACAGAGGAGAAAGGTCCCAAAGCAAGGAATAAGGCATCATACCACCCACCACTGGAGAAGGCCACTTTCAGTTATTTCGGCCCCAGCACCCAGACAGAGGAGAGGTTCATTCAACTTTGGGTTGCACCGCAAGATCATGGTAAAGTAAAAAAAATGAGGATTCAATAAAGAAGTGCCCCGGAGTACAAGAATACATGGTTGAGGGGGAGGCAGTTATAAATGTCTATTCTGCACAAGGGAGGCACAGGTCCTGTGGGATCCATGCCTGGTTCATTTTTATGAACGTCAGCTTGTCCACGTTGGCTGTGGACAGGCGGCTGCGTTTGTCAGTAATGACGCCCCTGCCGTGCTGAATACACGTTCAGACAAAACGCTGGCCGCCGGGCAGGCCAGCACCTCCAAGGCATAAAATGCTAACTCTGGCCACGTGGACAATTTGGAGACCCAGAAGTTGAATGGGGCCGAACCATCAGTCAGTACGTGGAGGGGTGTGCAGACGTACTGTTCAACCATGTTAGTGAAATGCTGCCTCCTGCTAACACGTTCCGTATCAGGTGGTGGTGCAGTTAGCTGTGGCGTGGAGACAAAACTTTTCCACATTTCTGCCATGCTAACCCTGCCCTCAGAGGAGCTGGCCGTGACACTGCTGCGTTGGCGACCTCTTTCTCCTCCTCTGCCTTAGTCTTGGGCTTCCACCTGTTCCCCTGTGACATTTGGGAATGCTCTTAGGAGCGCGTCTACCAGCGTGCGCTTGTACTCGCGCATCTTCCTATCACACTCCAGTGCAGGAAGTAAGGTGGGCATATTGTCTTTGTACCGGGGATCCAGCAGGGTGGCAACCCAGTAGTCCGCACACGTTAAAATGTGGGCAACTCTGCTGTCGTTGCGCAGGCACTGCAGCATGTAGTCACTCATGTGTGCCAGGCTCCCCAGAGGTAAGGACAAGCTGTCCTCTATGGGAGGTGTATCGTCATCGTCCTCCGTATCCCCCCAGCCACGCACCAGTGATGGGCCTGAGCTGTGTCGGGTGCCACCCCGCTGTGAACCTGCTTCATCCTCATCCTCCTCCACCTCCTCCTCATCCTCCTCGTCCTCCAGTAGTGGGCCCTGGCTGGCCACATTTGTACCTGGCCTCTGCTGTTGCAAAAACCTCCCTCTGAGCCACTTCTAACAGACTGGCCTGAAAGTGCTAAAAATGACCCTCATCCTCCTCCTCCTCCTGGGCCACCTCCTCTTCCATCATCGCCCTAAGCGTTTTCTCAAGGAGACATAGAAGTGGTATTGTAACGCTGATAACGGTGTCATCGCCACTGGCCATGTTGGTGGAGTACTCGAAACAGGGCAACAGGGCACACAGGTCTCGCATGGAGGCCCAATCATTGGTGGTGAAGTGGTGCTGTTCCGCAGTGCGACTGAAGCGTGCGTGCTGCAGCTGAAACTCCACTATGGCCTGCTGATGCTTGCACAGTCTCTCCTGCATGTGCAAGGTGGAGTTCCACCTGGTGGGCACGTCGCATATGAGGCGGTGAGCGGGAAGGCCGAAGTTCCGCTGTAGCGCAGACAGGCAAGCAGCGGCAGGATGTGAACGCCGGAAGCGCGCACAGACGGCCCTCACTTTATGCAGCAGCTCTGACATGTCGGGGTAGTTGTGAATGAACTTCTGCACCACCAAATTCAGCACATGCGCCAGGTAAGGGATGTGCGTCAAACTGGCTAGTCCCACAGCTGTGACGAGATTTCGCCCATTATCGCACACCACCAGGCCGGGTTTGAGGCCCACCTGCAGAAACCACTCGTCGGTCTGTTGATCAATACCCTGTGCAGCCCTTCAGAAAGCGGGAAGAAATCGCCAAACAACGAACCCGAACTTGTTTGAAAATGTTCGGGTCCGTGTCCCAAACACCCCAAAATTCGGTACGAACCCGAACTATGCTCGAACTGTTCGCTCAACACTACATATAATGTATTCATTTTGCTCTTTTTTTTTTTTTATTTGATGCACCTATATAGCCTTGACATATTTAGCAGTGCTTTACAGACATTAGCATCCTGCTGTCCCCAATAGAGCTCACAATCTGAGTTCCCTGTCAGTATGCCTTTGCAGTGTGGGAGGAAACCAGAGCACCTGGAGGAAACCCATGCAAACACAGGGAGAACATACAAACTCCATGCAGATGTTGTCCTTGGTAAGATGATAACCATTGAGCCACCATGCTGCTCGATTGCTTTTTTTTCTTCAAGCAATTTCACAACTTTTGGGGTTTTGTTTTTTGCAGAGTTCAGTGTCTGAGACAAATAACACTCTTTATTCTGCGAGTCAGTACTATCACAGTTATACCAAATTTATTTATTACTAAGTGCAGGCCTCATTATAAATTAGACACATCCTTGCAGTCTGCACACCCAAACAAAAATCTAGTTTTAGCTCAGAGCTGGTGTAGATTTCTAGCTTAATTTGCACCAGAAAACTAGTTTACCTTAAGGTACATTTATCTCTGATGATGGTCATGCCCCTTTCCCACCCTCACCAAGTCCCCTTTGGGAATAGTGGCGAGGGTGGCATAAAAAGAGGCACTTGTAACTTTTTGAAATGTATTTATTCTTTTAAAGTTGCATTTAAAGAGTCACAAACAAACAGCTTGAGACTTTTTAAAGTCACTTTTTTGGCGCAAAGTAGATGATAAATCTCCCCCATAAACTTGTTTTTTTCTTTTGTCTTGTGTATTCTTTCAGTTACTACTAGTAGCAAAATGGCATAACACTTTTTTTTGTGTTGTACATACCTGTAGCTTCATAAGGCAGCATATTAAACAGACAAATCCACTTTAATAATGCTAAAAAGATTGTTCTTTATATTATATTATATTATATTAGTTTATACTAATGCATAACCCCTTCATAACCCAGCCATTTTTCACCTTAAGAACCAGGCCATTTTTAGAAAATCTGATGTGTCACTTTATGTGATAATAACTTTAAAACTCTTACTTATCCAAGCCATTCTGAGATTGTTTTCTCGTCACATATTGTACTTCATGATAGTCATAAATTTGAGTCAATATATTTAATCTTTATTCATGAAAAAATCCCAAATTTACCAAACATTTGGAAAAATTGAAATCTCTCTACTATTATAATAGATAGTAATACCTTCAATTGTTATTGCTTTACATTCCCCATATGTTTACTTCATGTTTGGATCATTTTGAAAACAATTTTTTTTTTTGGGACGTTAGAAGGCTTAGAAATTTAGAAGCAAATATTAACATTTTTAAGAAAATTTCAAAAACCCAATTTTTTAATGACCAGTTCAGTTATGAAGTCACTTTGTGAGGCTTACATATTAGAAACCAACCATAAATCACCCCATTTTAGAAACTATACCCCTCAAGCTATTCAAAACTGATTTTACAAACTTTAGCTGCCCCACGAGAATTAAAGGAAAATGGGAATTAAATTTCAAAATTCACTTTTTTAGCAGATTTTAAATTTTCATCTCTTTTTTTCTGCAACACATCAGAGGTTAACAGCCAAACAAAACTCTAAATCTGGAGTTTATAGAAACATCCCGTATGTGCTCAAAAACGAATGTATGGGCGCACAGCAGGCTTCACTGCGGAAGGAGCACCATATGGCTTTTTGAGAGCGGATTTAGCTGGAATGGTAATTGGGAGCTATGTCGAATGTGAAGACACCCCGAGGTGGCCCTACAGTGGAATCCCCCAAAAAGTTACCCCATTCCGGAAATTACACCCCTCAAGGAATATTTCAAGGTGTGTAATGAACACTTTGACCTATCAGGCATTTTACAGAGTTATACCTCATTCACACCTCATTGTTTCCCGGACGTGTGCTTTAAGTGTTCTCTGTGGACAGCACACGTCCCCATTCATTTGAATGTGTGTATTCATACAACAGTGTTTTAGCACGGTCCATGGATCCGTGTTTTCAGCACGGATGCATGTCCTATTTTGTCCGTATTCCTGGATCCCTCACAGCCATTATAGTCAATGAGTCTGTGAAAACCACAGAGACAACATTTTGCATCCATGTTGCATCCGTGTTTCACGGATCATTAAAATGAGATTGTTTGAAAATTATTTTCCAGCTGCTTAGTGTCAGTGAAAAATGGATGGCACACGGTCAGCAAAAAACGGACACACGGACCCAACATGGATCTGTCAAGGGAGTAAACACGGATTGAACACTGTTCGTGTTACCACTGATCTAAAACTGACACTGACGTGTGCATGAGGTATTAGGAAACACTTTAACAGGACAAAATGCACCCCACATTTTGTTCCCCTTTTCCCCCAGAATTCGGCAACACAGCATATGTGCTCATAAAATGATGTACGGGCGCACAGTAGGGCTCTAGAGTCAAACAGCAAAATATGGATTTTGCTGACCTGAATTGGCAGACATTGATTTTAGGTGCCATGTCACATTTCCAAAACCCCAAAAATGGTATACTGGTGTAGTACAACTGTTAGGCCTCAGCTACTTATATAGAAATGCCAATACAAGACCTGTGCTATTTAAAACATAACTTTTACTAGTTAACGGTTAAAACCGATGAAACCCAAAATAAAGTGCTCTAATTAACAGTGATAATAACTCAATAGATACCTGTAGACAGACAGTCCTTATAATAAAGGAAAATGGAAAGATCTTACCCGGTCCCGGGATGTCAATCAGTCTGCTACGACCGTCTGTAGAAATCCAGACGGTTTTAATGGTGCAGTTAGGCTTGTATTACTGTAGGAGTTATTTCATTGGGACAAGGAGCTACATAGCCCTAGATTACACCCTAGATCTTGTATTGGGATAGGGGCTATTACTCCCTGCCTATCAGTAATACAGAGCTCCCACCCCGATAGGGGCGACCCCGTCAGGAACCTGTCCCTATTGGGGGCCTGATTCCCTAATTATGTCCCTCTCTAAAGTCCCAACATGTTTCGTCCCGTTGTACAGGGAGTCATCAAGGGAAATGCCGTCTTAGAGAGTCAACTAGAGTGGAAATAAAGGGAACACAAAACGAAAGCTAAAATCGCAAATCGTTCCGAGTGAAGGATCAAATCAAAGCATGATCCACCTTTTACTAACCGCTTAATTGCTTGAAGATGCCCGGTAAATCGGCAGGTCCAATTATTGTGGGGACGACCGTAGACAGTGGTCCGCGTCCCGAAAAATGGGGCGGGAAGTGTCACCCAACACCCACGTCTCACCGCCCGTATTTATCATCTCCGGATGGTAGCGCCGGGTTTCCTTTTAAATCCTCTGCTCTACGAAATGCCCAGTGACGGCTCCTCCCACATCTCCCATACGCTGGAACGCATGTGGACCGCACGCCAAGAACGCGCGCCCAGAGGAGGCGGGGGGAAGCAGTCACATGACAATAGGGCAGGTCAGAGGTATGTGACGCTTTGTGTCCGCGTCATCCATTGCCAGGCAACAGGACGACGCATAGCACAGCTGCTAAGCCTGATAGCTTGGCTTGTAAAACGCTCAGGTGAGAACCATGCCCATAGGGAAACATGAGTTTTCTCCTGTTGAGCGTTTTACAGTGCATTCGAACGCGCTGTAAAACGTGCAAGTGTGAGAGGGAAGGGACCACGTTTTGGAAAGAACACCTCTGTACGAACATTTTAAGTGGTAGAAAGGGCACTTTTCAGCAAACAGATGTCTCATAGAAGGCATAAACACTTGTTAAAGGATTTCAAAGCACACATTTGTGGAAAAAAAAAATTACTAGCAGACCCCTTTTTTTCACAAGGGGTTAAAGGAGAAAATGCACCCAGTTCAGTAAGGGTGCAGTAAGTCCAACACAACCTTCCCACTAACTCCTAGGATGGAGGGGGGGGAGGGGCATTCTAGGGGTTCTATCCAGGAATCTTTCCCTTTACAAATGCGGAACTTGTAGGTGTACCCAGAGATACTCTCAAAGTTTGTAAATCTGCCATACCTTGCCCGATTGCTAGGCTGGTACTGGCGGAATCTAATCAATAGGACGAATCTACACAGACTTTTTTATCTGGGTTGTACACCTCAGCAAACCTGGTGTTAAAGTGGTCAATGACAGGCCTAACTTTGTACGGTCAAATGTTGGGTCGTTTTGGGGTGGGCACTGAAAATTGTCATTGTAGTGTAGGAATTTCCTAATTGACTCAAATTGCTTCTGGGCCATGGTGTTACTGTAAATTAGAGTCTGGTAGGCAATGTCCGAACTCCAATATTGCCTAACATTTTAGTTTTTTTTACAATGCCCATATGCAGTACAAGTCCCCAAAACTTCATCATCTCTGCTGCATTTACTGGGGTCCAACCTAGGGGTATAACGTATGCTGATGTAGGGTTCTGAGCAATGAATTTTTTGGGCGTATAAATTGGTTTGGGCCACCATTAAATTTACAAAATCTTCAGAGAAGATTTTGAAAAAAAATCAGTTTCTGTGAAGGCCGCACAATCTATCTGAATTCCTGAGTTGCACGTGCTTTAGATTACTAATGTCTATATTTTCAACGCCTGTTGGCAGTTATGTTTCTTAGGCCACCTTCTAGCCAATCTAATCATTCAAGTCGCTGCATATCCCATCAGGTCTGGCCTAAGTTTTAATTACTTATCGTCACCGCAACGTCATACAGATCAGTCTCTCAGCTCGGGGGCCCTATGACTGCTTCGGCCTCTGGCTTCGGGGGCTCTATGACTGATCTGGCCTCATGGCTCCAGGGGAGCATGTTTTGTTTATTACGGGTACGACATGGTTGTAGGCTGGTTAGTGTCCCAGGTTTGCTGTTGGAGGGGGTCATGGTTATGCGAGTCCCCAAGGCATTCTGGTGCTGCATAAGTGGTTTATTTAAAAAAAAAAAGTCATAGGAGGCTCGCATGAGTGGCTCTTCGCTTACATGACCTCGTGGCTCCTGCCATAAGAGACTCGCACGCATGGCTCCTGCCATAAGGGGCTCGCTGCAGTGGCTCTTGGCTTAGAGGATTTCACAAAATAAAATAAAAGTTCTGTGGCACTCAGAAAGACAAAAGACTCAAATGTGTATGTTCTCTCCCTACTTTCTCCATGTCCTGTGTAATGTCCTGTGAAGAGGGAATTACACAGGACATGGAGAAAGTAGGGAGAGAACATACACATTTGAGTCTTTTGTATGGTAAGAAAGCTGAAAAAGTGGAGATGGCTAAAGAAGGTGGAGGGAAAAGGAGAAAAGGAGACAACCGGTTTGTCCTATCATTTAATTATACCCCCATGGCTGAGCATGTACGTGCATCGATTTATAAAAACTGGGACATTTTGAAACGGGACACTGATTTGGACAGTTTCACCAGCTCCAGACCTATAATTGCATTCCGCAGGAGTCCAACCCTGAGGAATAAATTGGTATCCAGCATATTCCAACCTGACACCTCTGGGAACTGGTTAACCCGTAATATCCCGGTAGGCAATTTCAGATGTGGGAGTTGTTCCATGTGTAAGTATAACAATCAAAGGAGAGTGGTCTGTATCTCTGGGATCAGCCACAGGGTGAATTGTTTTATCAATTGCAAAAGCACGTTCAGTAGTTTACGCCTTGTTTTTGCGAGTGCGGACGTTTTTATATTGGGAAAACAATACGATGTCTCTTTGAGAGAATTAGAGAACATGTAAACTCTATCAGCTCTGGAAAGGGCTGCCCCAGAGTCATTGACCATTTCCGCACAGCACATGGAGGTAGTTTAAAAACTTTATCCTTTTGTGGGCTAGAAGTGGTTAAACTCCCACGCAGAGGAGGCGATAGACATCGCCTCCTATTACAACGGGAGGCACGCTGGATACTGCGTACTCACGCTACAGGTGATCTGGGTCTAAATGATAAAATAGATCTGAACATGTTCCTGTAAAACTGTATATTTGTGCAGAGTCAAGTTTGTTTGTATCTATTAATGTGTATGTCCGCTTGAATGTTTTTACCTCTATACGTTGGGGCAGCGCCTGTGGATCTCAGCAATACGCAGACCTGCCTACATAAGGAGGAGGAGTGTATTACGTCTCCTACGTCAATGCCTGAGGAAGCGCGTTTGCGCGAAACGGCCGTCGCTTGTTGCGGACGTCCACGCCAAGGCTGTCTGCCCCACTGCCGAAGTTTAGAGGATTTCACAATTGACATCGACATTGGTAGTTCATAGGGCCATCTGATACTATTTTCCATGGCACACCTTTCAAAAGTTTTCTTTTGTTCATTTATATTTTGCAGATTAGTATGTGCGGTTCATTTCAGCCTCATTTCATTAAGAAGCTTTATCCCATGTCTTAGTCTTTTTAGGTTATCGAGTACCGGTTTATTACTAAACCCTTCGGGTTAAGCCCCAATCTTTTCCCCAGCTGTCCTTAATTCTTAAGGTTCGCATCCCGGCGGCTGCTTGGCCCCATGGGCCCCTGGCAGTTGCTTCGGCACCATGGCTTCAGGGGTCCGAACAATGGTTGTCTGTCTACCTGTGCAGCTATGCTTTTGGTTTTGAATGACTCACATCTTTACCTGCTTGCCAGCTTATGTTATTTAGGTTTCATTTTAGTTGATGTCCGTTATTATCTCCATTTTCTGTCACGTTTCCCTTCGTCTTTTCAGGTCACGCAGTTGAACTCATGTTGGGGGGTCACCTTCCACGTCGGTCAGGTCTCGTTCCTAACAATATTTTGCCTGGCATGTCACGTAGTTTATCTTAGGTATCGCCTGCCACATCGGTGAGGCTCATGGCTTAATTTCACCTGCAACTTATTCCGGTCATTTATTATAGTTATAATTTCTTGAAAAAAAAAAAAGAATAAAACGCGGCCCCATGGCTTCGGGGGCCCAATGACTGTTTTCAGTCCTGCTTGGCTGATTGCCTTGTTGGTTGTCCATCTGTGCATCTAGGCTGATTTGGCCCGTATGCATCACATACATACCTGCTTCCCTAATCTCCAAATAATCCATGTTGATCGCTCACTTTATGTTTTTGTCCGCAAACTTTTCCGGTTCGCCCTACAGCATCCTTGTCATGTCTTACGCAGATATTTTTTCTTGCTTTAATTGTTCATGCTTTCATTTAGGTCCTGCCAGAGGAGGAACAAGTAGGGTAATTCCATCTACCATTTCAGTCTCTGATCAAAGTCTTTGCCTTTTTACTACGACCAGGAATTCATTTTCGCCGGTAGCTTCATTGCAATTGCATTCCCTCACTCATGGGAGGGCATAGACAGAATCTTGTATATTATGGCTTTGTAGCTTCTTGCCACACTAACCTCAGACTCCCTACAACCAAGTTAAATCGGGTTTTGGACAAGGTCCAGCATTCCCTCACAGTAGAAGATTCAGATAGTAGGTCGGTCTTCACGTCTCAGGCGTTAAAACAATTCTCAGGGGTACACAGAAGAACAATGCACGGACCACGGCTAGCAGATAGCTGTTGTCTGGGGAACTGATCAAGGATTCTCTTCCTATCTACATTTTTTTTTTGGTCCTCGTTCCAGCATAGTCTAGGCAGTCAGGTTTTGGTTCCACGACCTCCTGAGGCTAGGGCATTGCCAGTACTCACACTAGAACCAAAAGTTTACAAGGTTCAGTTGGTTTTTCATGATCCATTTCACAACGTATTCCCAGTCCTCCATCCCGTTTTGGGGCAGTATCCACAATATTGAGCATCATGTCTCTGGCCTTGTCATCCACAAGATGGGTTGTAGGTCTCCTTCTGGTCTTGCCTCATACATCCCGAATTTTCGCTCAAGAACCCTGACACCTTGCAGTTGGCTTGGGGAATAGTTTGCACATGCTATTCGAGTTCCTTTTATACCCTACTTGGCTTGGTTTTTGCCCACTAATAGGCCTACCCACGTCCATGGCTTAGGGCACACAAAAAGCCATTTAGTCAAGTTAGCTAAGACACGCCTAGCTGGGTTAGGTTGTTCTTGTTGTTTCTCTCCCTAGGGTTCTTCGGATATCTCTTGGCCATAGCCATGACCACAAGTTGGTAAGGCTGAATTTGTGGAAGGGGCGGAGGCTCTTCATATACGAGCCACAGCCTCACTCACAGGCGTGTGTTCTCAGGTGCCCCACCCTCCTTCCCATGACCACAAATATATATATATATATATATATATATATATATATTTTTTTTTTTTTTATCTACCACTAACTGCAGGTCTTTTTTCACAAAAAAAGTAAAAAAAATAAAAATAAATGTGCAGATGCAAGTGAGCACACTACTGATCGGTGCTCTGCAGCACGCACACACAGACCGTGTGTGCAAAAACTGTAGTATAAAAATTCACTACAGTGCTCTGTAAAATGAATGCACGCAGATGATGCGTTCGTGCAAAAATCTAAACTGACACTAACTGAAATTTATATATAACTACCACCAATTGCATTTCTTTTTTCACACATTTTTTTTTAAACCCTCAAAAATGTGCAGATGTAAATGAGCACACTACTGATCGGTGCTCTGAAGCATGCATACAGATTTTGTGTGCAAAAACTATAGAATAAAAATTCACTACAGTTTTAAAAACGTGAACACTGGCTAAAAATAATCCCAAGGTGCTGATTAAGCAGGCATGCACTGAACAGCACTTGGCGGTCACAGCTCGCACACAGAAAAAGTGGTGCAGAACTGAAAAATTGTAAATAAAAAGACCAAAAAAAAGTCCATGGACCAAATGGCGTCTGTAAAAAAAAGGACGGGGACGAAGGGTGGTTTAGGGATGTGGAACAGCTGCACATGAAGAAAATAAATCAGTGCAACTATTCCAGATGTTGTTGTTCTTTCTTTTTCTTTGAGCAGGAAAGGGTTAAAAATCGCAGTGGTGGTGCACCACAAGTACCATCAATCCACAAGCAGCACAGAAAGGCACAGAACCTCTCTGCATGCAGTCACCAGCTAGAATGGCTGTATGCAGGGAAGTTTAGCCCTTTCCTGTGCAGCTAATAGCGCCACCATTGGCTGGAATGTTGTTCCAGCCAATCGCAACACTGGCAGGGCACCCCAAACCCTTATCAGTTCAGCACTGGCTATCTCCCCCTGACCTGCCCGATGCTTGTGACAGCTTCCTGCTGCGATGTGCCGGTCTTCATTGACTGGTTATTCGGTTAATCGCAGCGCTTGGATCTGCAGGGGGACGATGCAGCACCATGCTGCCCTTAGCCGGCATGGCTCCCTGCTGGTAAGAGCAGCCGTGGTGCCACGAGTGTCCCCCAACCGTTCCCCAGAGCCCTGTGGACCTTGCGCTGTACATGTACAGCGCTGGTCCTCAAGTCACGTCCGTACATGTACGGCGCGGGTCCTTAAGGGGTTAAGAAAATGTTTCATATGTTTGCAGACTCATTCTATTAGCTGTTTTATTGAACTTGTAAAATTCCATGTTGCATGTAGCAAATAAAACTTTTAGTGATGAGCGGGAGGTGCTATATTCGATTTCGCAAATATTCGCTTGAATATTCGTCATATATTCGTCGAAATCGAATATTCGTCATTATTCTATATATTGCGAATGTTACGCAAATTTATATTCGCATCGCGAATTAAACTTAGAGCTGAGTTCCTAATGGTTGTAACTTGTATTGCTAGAATTGACGAAGATAACGAATATTACGAATATAGCACTATATTCTCAATCTGCATTATATTCTAGCAACAACCATTAGCAACTCAGCTCTAAGTTTCATTCGCGAACATATACTCCCATTGCGAATTGATCTTAGAGCTAAGTTCCCAATGGTTGTATTGCTAGAATATAACGAAGATGACGAATATCACAAATTCACGAATATAGCACTATATTCTTAATCTTCGTTATATTCTAGCAATACAGCCATTAGGAACTCAGCTCTAAGTTGATTTCGCAATGCGAGTATATGTTCGCATTGCGAATTCAACTTAAAGCTGGGTACCTAATGGTTGTATTACTAGAATATAACGAATATCGCAAGGAGAATAATTCAGGTTATATTAATCGCATTGCGATTACTACTTAGTCAAATTTGTGAGATTGTGATTCTCACATCCGACAGTACATTTTAGCATGGAGGCGTTCCCATTGGGATGGGGACGCTCCATGCACAAAGGAAGTCGGCAGAAGCGGCAACAGACATTAACTGGAGCGGGCAGGAAGCCAGGAATCCTCCGGACAGGTAAGAACAGCTTTTGGGAAGTGGGAAGAAAACCAGAGAGCAACAAAGATTAACAACTAAAATAGAACAAAAAACGAATATTCAAAATTGCGAATATTTAGCGCTATATTCGCAATACTAACAAATTATCGAAGTTGCGATATTCGCAATAAAAATTCGCTATTTGAATATTCGCGCTCAACACTAAAAACTTTGAAGAAACAATACTATCGTTACCCCTCTTCCTCCATGTCTGCCAGGGAACAAGCAAAAACATTTTTAAAAGAGAAAATATCAATTCATTAATTAAATGAAAAAAAACGACCATCC
The DNA here is from genome assembly GCA_033119425.1 of Bufotes viridis. Classification (NCBI taxonomy): domain Eukaryota; kingdom Metazoa; phylum Chordata; class Amphibia; order Anura; family Bufonidae; genus Bufotes; species Bufotes viridis. The sequence goes on from CM065590.1 coordinate 319,539,966, forward strand.
ATAAACTACAGTTCATACTGAAACAGAAAATTGTTTGGTTAGGCCTCTTTTACACTACTAGTATTGATATCTGTTGTTCTGCTCCTTTATAGGAGCAGAACAACAAAAATAACGAAAGTGCCAGAATTGACACATACATGATCCCAACTAAGTGTACTTTCACACAAGCGGCATAGCTATCCGGCAGGCTGTTCCAGCAAGTGAACAGCCTGCCTGATCCACCATGCCACAAGTACCCGTGCACTGCCGTGCTGCCACTCCGCCCCCACCCCATTATCGTCAATAATGTACTTTTAGTCCGGTGATCTCTGGCCATACACTTCCGTGCTGCGCCGTAGCTCCGCAGTGCACTGGTACTTGCGGCATGGCAGATCCGACAGGCTCTTCACCCGCCAGAACAGCCTGCCAGATAGCTATGCCGCAAATCTGAAAGTACCCTAAGCAAAATTGATCGCCTGACCTTAACTATAAAGTAGTCCATTTGGTTTTTATTCAGGGGACATCATTTTTTTTTTTTCAGCGCAGAAATAAAGTTCTGTATGCAGAATTTTTTCCTTCTGCTATTTTTGACATAATCTGCAATGGAGGCAGATATAGGAAGGTTTTACTAGACATGAATCCATAGAATTGAATCTAATTTTAACTGGTGTGGATTATGGAATTTCAGCATGATAGATTGATAATAATATCCTTCTTTGCTAGAAGCAAGCCCTGAATAACTAATATTTTCTGTTCCTTTTAGAGCTGTATGGAAGAAAAAATAAATAAACAAACACCATAAAAACCTCAACACATATTGTACATTTGAGGTATATCAAATAAAAATAAAATGCCAGGCATTGAGGGAAATGCAACCAAACCCAGAATATGCTGAGACTGGAAAAAATGCAGCTGACCTAAAAATGCACCTTGAGAGAAAAAACACGTTTGTTGTGCGTTTTAATACTTACCATAGACAATAGACTTTAAATGTTTTATCATTGTAAGGGGGCTACACGTAGGCTACATTTTGACTGCTAACCAATTTGTTGAAAACCATTATATTTCTTATAAACATTTTATGCCATGTGGGTTCATCAACAAGTGATGTTATTTCTTTTTTTTTTCCCCAATCTTTATTTATTAGATAAAATTTACATGTTTCCATATTCAATCACTGGAGATATTCATTTTATCAACCGATAATAGAAAACAATACAATACACAAAAATATAAAATCCTTAACACCCCCCTTCCCCTCATGACTGTCTGCGTGCCATATTCAAGATCCCATCATTTCAGGTATCAAGCCTTATCATGTGGAGGCAATTCTTTTTTCCCATTCGGCCCAGGTCAGGTTCCATCTATTCAGTTGCCTAGGACCTGAACAACCATAATATTCATACTTTTTGATTAAGTCCATACGGGACTTCCATTCCTTATAATTAGGACTCTGTGCCGAGCCCCAGTGTTAAGCAATTAAAGCCTTAGCAACAGCAATTATCTTCCCCCAAAACCTTATAATACCCTTAGTTGTCTTTATTCCTCTCGGTACTAACCGAAATATAACGAACTCCGGTGTTATAATAAGCTGCTTCTCATTTATTCCCAACCTATCAAATACCAATTTCCAGAAGTCATCTATATTGGGACAACTTAGCAAAACGTGCACATAATCGGCCTCACCACCATTTCTGTATATAGTCTTCCAATCAATATCTCGATTCACCAATTCTACTTCCCATTTCTTCTCACTCTTAAACTTTATCAGTTTACCAATCTCCCTTAACTGTTTCTTGTAAATTAGTGACATTTTAACATACACCCTACTAGACTTAGTGACCTGAAAACAATAATCTAAAAGGGACTGCTCCCGGACTATTAATCTGTCCCTGTTTCTAGTATATTTTGTGGCATGTGCTAATTGTGCAAATTTAAACAAATCCATCTCTTCTGATCCACAGTGTATAATTTCCATTTGGGACTTTAAGCACCCTTCTGTGAACACCTGTGATTTCCCAATATTGAAAATCTTTTATTTTATTAAATTCTTCCAGAAACAAGTTATTCCATATCGGGGAGAAATGGAGCGAGGTCCGGAATTCTAAAAGGTTTCTCAATTTATTCCACACTTTTTACAACATTTTGCCTATTGGACATTTTGAACCACCCTGTCCCATCTGGCCCGACTCCAACATGGAACAGATGTTATCCCACTTCGCCTTATGAACGAGGTGTAGATACCATACAAGCCCATTACTGGAGGAGTTAAGGCACCAATGGATCTGGGCACTCAAACAATATCCCATACAGTGAGGTAACGCTAGCCTCCCATCTGCCTCTGACAGACAGAGGTATCTATATTGAATTTGCGCTCTTTCTTCCCCAAATCAAATAATTAAACTCCCTCTCTACATCAGAGAAAGTACCTTCCCCTACCCAGATGGGAGCCACCGTAAAATTGATGGTAAAAGTATCATTTTCACCAAGGCAATTCTGTCAACCTTGGAGATCGGCATTTTCTGCCATGCCTTTACTTTATGCTTAATTTTGGCCAATACATGTTTGATATTATTTTTAATGTAGTCCTCCAAATTGACCCCTATCTTAATACCTAGATAATCCAGATGTTCTTTTTTCTTGAGGATCTTTAATTGCGATGAACCATCTCTCCAGTTAGTCTCCCACAAAGGCAATAGTTTCGATTTAGCCCAGTTAATATCAAACCCGGATAGATGGCCATACACTTTCAACAGCTGCATTTATTTATTTATTTATTTTCAACAGCTGCATTAAATACGGGACATCCTTCCTTGTATCTTTCAGAAAGAACAGAATATCATCCGCGTATAAACTCAGTTTATCCCCAGCCGAGGTCCCCCCCATCCCCTCCAGGCTCGCATCAGCTCTCACCTTACATGCTAAAGGTTCTAAGTAGATCGCGAACAGTAGAGGAGACAGGGGGAACCCTTGTCTGGTCCCCCTCCTCAGCTGGATAATCCCCGACTCCATCCCATTAATCTTAACCCTAGCTCTGGCGTTCATATATAATAATTTAGTCAACTCAATAAATTGAGCCCCAAGATTCATCTGTTTCATCACCTCCCATAGGAAGGGCTATTCCACCCTGTCAAATGCCTTGGTAGCATCCAAAGACAGGATGGAACCTGGCCCTCCCCTACTGCACTGGACATTTAAAAATACCCTCCTTATATTATTTTGGATTGTTCTACCTGGGATGAATCCGGACTGATCCGGGTGGACCAACCTTTGAATGACACCTTTCAGACGGTTAGATAAGGCCCGTGCTATAATTTTATAATCGGTGTTAAGGAGCAAGATCGGCCGATAAGAGCCGATCTCCTCCATATTCGCACCTTTTTTGGGGATTAGACTGATAATCGCTTCTCTGAGGGAAGATGGCAGGCAACCTGCAAGGATTCGTGCATAACCTGACTTAGAATTGGAAATAAAACACCCCCATATATTCTATAGACCTCAAATGACAGGCCGTCCGACCCTGGCGATGTATTGCCTGATATATCATTAATAGCTCTATGAAGTTGTTCTGTACTCATTGGGGCATTAATATCCAAACTATCTTGTTGGGACAACTCTGGAAGCCCAGCTTGGTCTAGATAGCTATAGAAACATAGAATAGCCCCAGGCCCTATCTTATATGAAGGATGGCCTTATGCCTATCCCATGCATGCTTATACTCCTTCACTGTATTTGCAGCTACCACTTCTGCAGGAAGGCTATTCCATGCGTCCACTACTCTCTCAGTAAAGTAATTCTTCCTGATATTACTTTTAAACCTTTGCCCCTCTGATTTAAAACTATGTTCTCTTGTAGCAGTTTTTCTTCTTTTAAATATTCTCCTCTTTTACCGTGATGATTCCCTTTATGTATTTAAAAGTTTCTATCATATCCCCTCTGTCTCTTCTTGCTTCCAAGCTATACATGTTAAGGTCCTTTAACCTTTCCTGGTAAGTTTTGTCCTGCAATCCATGTACTAGTTTAGTAGCTCTTCTCTGAACTCTCTCCAAAGTTTCAATATCCTTCTGCAGATATGGTCTCCAGTACTGCACACAATACTCCAAATGAGGTCTCACTAGTGCTCTGTAGAGCGGCACGAGCACCTCCCTCTTTCTACTGTTAATGCCTCTCCCTATACACCCATGCATTCTGCTGGCATTACCTGCTGCTCTATGACATTGTCTGCCCACCTTTAGGTCGTCTGATATAATGACCCCTAAATCCCTTTCCTCAGATACTGAGGTTAGTACTGTATCACTGATTTTATATTGTGCTCTTGAGTTTTACGCCCCAGGTGCATTATCTTGCACTTATCGACATTAAATTTTAGTTGCCAGATTTTTGACCATTCCTCTAGTTTTCCTAAATCCTTTTCCATTTGGTGTATCCCTCCAGGAACATCAACCCTGTTACAAATCTTTGTGTCATCAGCAAAAAGACACACCTTACCATTGAGGCCTTCTGCAATTTCGCTGATAAAGATATTAAACAATATGGGTCCCAGAACAGATCCCTGAGGTACCCCACTGGTAACAATACCATGGTCTGAATATACTCCATTGACTACAACCCTCTGTTTTCTGTCCTTCAGCCACTGCCTAATCCATTCAACAATATGTGAGCTCAAGCTCAAAGACTGCAGTTTATTGATAAGCCTTCTATGTGGGACAGTATCAAATGCCTTACTAAAGTCCAGATAAGCGATGTCTACTGCACCTCCGCCATCTATTATTTTAGTCACCCAATCAAAAAAGTCAATAAGATTAGTTTGACATGATCTCCCTGAAGTAAACCCATGCTGTTTTTTATCAATCAACCCATGGGTTTTTAGATGTTCCACAATCCTCTCCTTGAGTATGGTTTCCATTAATTTCCCCACTATTGATGTCAGGCTTACTGGCCTATAGTTGCCCGATTCCTCTCTACTACCTTTCTTGTGAATTGGCACAACGTTTGCTAATTTCCAATCTTCTGGGACAACACCTGTTACCAGTGATTGATTAAATAAATCTGTTAATGGATTTGCTAGTACACCTCTAAGCTCTTTTAATAGCTTTGGGTGTATCCCATCAGGCCCCTGTGATTTATTTGTATTAATTTTGGACAGCTGACTTAGAACCTCTTCCTCTGTAAAGACACATGCATCAAAGGATTCATTTGTCTTCCTCCCTAACTGAGGTCCTTCTCCTTCATTTTCCTTTGTAAAAACTGAACAGAAGTATTCATTGAGGCAGTCAGCTAGTTCTTTATCCTCTTCCCTATACCTTCCTTCTTTTGTTTTTAATTTGGTAATTCCTTTTTTTAATTTCCTTTTTTCATTTATATATCTGAAGAATGTCTGATCACCTTTTTTCACTGACTGAGCTAATTTCTCTTCTGCCTGAGCTTTAGAAGCTCTTATAACTTGCTTGGCCTCTCTCTGCCTCATCTTATAGATTTCCCGGTCATCCTCGTTTTGGGTGTTTTTATACTTGCTAAATGCCATATTTTAGTTTTTAATGATTTTGGCCACTTCTGCTGAGTACCACAGTGGTCTCTTCCTTTTTTTGCCTTTACTGACAAGCCTAATGCACTTTTCTGTTGCCTTCAGTAGTGCCAATTTTAAGTAGTCCCATTTCTCTTGGACTCCATTGAAATTGTTCCAGTCTGATAGGGACTCGTATACCACTGATCTCATTTTAGAAAAGTCTGTTTTCCGAAAATCTAAAACTTTTGTTTTTGTGTGGAGTGACTCAGTCATCTGTAGCTATCTATATCCTCCTCCTTCCCTAGATATTCTGAGTGGTACAGGGCAACAAAGTAATTCTCAATAGCACTCGTTATTTCCCCCGGGTCTTCCGTACTTCCATCCTCTGTTCTTATTCGTTTAATATAGTGTTTCTCTTTTTGATTGGCTACTACTAACATTGCCAAAAGATGGCTTGGTTTGCCCCTTCTGTATATCTCTTGATCCCCCTGAAAAATAGCTTCTGTTGGGCCTTTTCTTTTAAATATCCATTATAGGCTTCTCTAGCCTCCCTCAGAGTATTTCTGGATTCTTCATCTGAGTTTCCTATATACTTCTGCTCTGCAGTTCTGATTTATTTCTGTAAACACTGTTCTCTCTCAAAAAAAGCAGATCATTTCCTCTTTATCTTGCTAAAATACAATCCCCTCAAGTATGCTTTCAGGGAGTCCCAGACATAATGTATATGAGTACTATTCTGATTGAACTGCCAAAACTCAGTTTGTAAACCTCTTGACGCTACTAATCACTTCATTACTTACTTAAAAGATACTACAATAGGGGTATGATCTGATACTCACTGCGGCGCATACTCCATCTTAACTATCTGTGTTGCCATCAGCGGGTCTGTCAAAGCTACATCTATTCTAGACATTGTTCCACGTGAGGAGCCATAGCACGAGAACACCTTCTTCTCACCATACAGATACCTCCAAACATCAATTAAGCCAAGCTCCCTGCATAGGCTCCCCAACGTGGAGCAGCGTTCGGTTTCCTTCTTCACCCTACGAGAAATAGATATTCTATCCAGTGTCTCATTGAACACCGTATTAAGATCTCCCACAATGATGGTTTGACATGTCTTTCTAGCCGCTATAAATGTTGCAAATTGCGTAAAAACAAAAGTTGTAAAGGGAGGGGGGGATGTAAATAAATGCTATTATCGTCAAGACCCCAGTCCATCGACCATATATAAAGACAAATCTGCCTTCTTTATCGGTTCTGGAGTTAATCAGCTCAAAATCCACTCCTCTGTGTATATACACACTAACACCCCTTGAATAGGATGTGTAATATGAGTGGAATTCATATTTTGCCGATAAGTCCAACTATCTCAGGCAAACACCTAGCCATAAGTCACTTCATTCTGTCCCCCAAACCACAGACATTCCAGGAAATTAAGCTAAGCACCTGTGTAGTTGTGATTGATAATTATCACTGTAGTGTATAATTTATACACTTTATATTTTGCACCAGCACTTTATGCCACTTAGGTGTTTTTTTATACATGGTTCAATCATGGTCATATTTGATGTACACTCACTTGAAATTAGATTTTTAACATTTTGTATTTGATTGGATGAATTATTGTATTGATTTAATATGCCTTTATATACTGCACATGTGCACATGTTTACATAGCTTGAGAAAGACCGCAACAAGCGGTTGAAACGTTGCTACTCAGACACTGGGTGAATAAACCTTGTCACTCCAACAGCCCACAGCCCACGTCTTATCCCCAATCCCCTCTTTCTTCTCCCCCCGTCAGACCACCCTCCACTCTTCAGGTGCTTATAATTAGCAACATACACTTTGAGATTCAATTCAATCTTAGCAATTCGTGCTTAAGTGAATAAGGATAAATGGCAAGTATATAAACAGTAGTACTTCATGAAAAGGAAGCGACCCTCAAGGAGATTTATCAAGTCAGTCTCAATTCATCAACGTCCTGTTCCCAAATATGTATATACGACCAAATTTCAATTCAGCAGATCCCACTCCGCATAGCCAGATGTATTAGATCAGTTCAACTTTCTCCAAATTCTGCTCCAAACATACATTTTTTTTCCAACCTTCAATATCAGTTCATCGAGAGTCAAGAAAGAAGAAATCTGATTGGCTGCTATGGGCATCTAAGCCAGTTCTACTTTACACCAGTTTGATAAATGACTCCATTATGCCTTTTCAGCAGTATAGTACCTGGGGCATTGGGGAGCACCACGCGCACAGTATTGGGAGTGGCAGCAGGATGACCAGGATGGAGGGTGGGGGGGGGGAGTTGACAGAAAAATTGGAAAATCTAACGTGTCTGTGTAATAAACTGTAGAGACGAGATGTGGCTGAAAGAATTTGTCATGGTGGTCTGCGTCAGGCGCAGGAGAAGAGGAAAAAGAAGGTCTACTTGACAGGAGATGCCCCTGGATGTAAGAGGTATGTGGTGCTGTATTCTCCTCCAAGTCTTTTTTATTAAAATCATATGTATGTTAAATTTGACAAATTTGTAACAGCCCAGATAACAGTGATAACTTTCTGTGTACAGATAATGTAATAGATGTTCCCTGCAGCCCTATGTAGTACCCCACATAACACAATAATCCACTGTGTTATGTGGGGTGTTACATAGGACTGCAGGTAACATCTATGGCATCTGTACTCCGAGAGTTATGAGATGGTGGGAGTCTGACTCCTGGCACCCCCGCCAATCAGCTGTTTGAGGAGACCGTGATGTTCTAGTGAATGCTGCATCCTCTTTTCTCCTTACCTAGCACAGCGCTGTCCATTTGATAGCACTGGGCTTGGTACTGCAGCTCAGACCCCATCATTTAGATGGGACAGCGCTGCACCTAAGCCATGTCAATGATGAATGTGAAGTTATATGGCCGAGGAAGAGACTGTGGCCATCACAAAGCACTACAGCCTCTTCATACAGAAACATTTTTAACTAAAATGGAGGAAGGGGTCCGAGTTGGGTAGACAGCCCCTGGCCTTTCATGTACTTAATCCGCCCCTGCCTGCCATTTTCAGAGCTGCTACCCTTATCCTTCTTGCTTTACATGGCTGCAGGGATAATGTGTTCATACTCTATATGCCACATTACTGCAGCCAATCACTGGCCACAGTGCCAAATGCCATATATCGCTTCAGCAAACAAGATGATGTAGCAGCAGGAGGATAGAAGTAGTGGCATTGGCAGTGACTAGAGATTAGCGAATGTTTAAAAAATTTGTTTCGGCTGGCTAGCCGAATTTTTCATACTTCACTTATTTGGGCAGTCATGGGGCCAAAACTGACCAAATTACTCAAGTATCAACTCAGCCTTACAAGTAGATGTTAGCATCAAGAAGAAGTGCAGTCCTTTTACACCTCGTCAGCTGATTCCACATAAATGTCTACAGAACCTGTTCTATTATAAACACTTATACAAGTAGAACCCCTCTAACAGAGTGGAGAGGGTGTCAGCAGTAAGTTTGTGTGGGTTTGAGAAGTGACTGGGCCCCACAGCAAATTTTTGTGTGGGCCCCCCCATCCCCGCCCATTGCGTACAACTATAGTATGGGAGGGGACGTGGTAGTGAGTGCCGGCTCCCATCACTATCATGCTCTGCTCCTCAATCCAGGAAGCCGCCTCATGTTGGGATCCCGCCTGCGCCGACTTGTAATTATATACAGGAGATGCCCAGGTTATACCAGTATGTGCCATATCACTATATACCAGAAGATATTATACCGTATAACCAGTGACGTAACTAGAAATGACTCGGCCCCACAGCAAATTTTTGAATGGGGCCCCCACCCCCAGTAATTTTTTCACAACCCCTTCCTTTCATGCCGGCCCCGTTCCTGTGGCTAGTAAAGATCACTCTTTCAGACCAGGCCCGGCAGCTGTTCCATCCGTTTTCTACACTGTCTATACTGCCACTATATATAATTTCATTGTGTAATACTGTTGAGGGGCCCTGACAAAATCTTTTAGTACTTCTCCTCCTCCTCTTGGGTGGGCCCCTTCTGGGTCAGGGCCCCAAAGCAGCCGCTTCCCCTATAGTTATGCCCCTGCGTATAACTTATTCTTGTATATATTGATATGAAGCATGCTGGTATTAGGCTACTTTCACATTTGCGCTTGTGAGATCCATTCAGACTGATCTCACAAGCGCTTCCCAAAATGGAACCGTTCACATCCAATGCATTCTGAATGGATGCGGATCCTTCAGAATGCATTGGAAAGTGCTCCGCATCGCCTCCATTCCGTTCTGGGGACGGACACCAGAATGCTGCTTGCAGAGTTTTGGTGTCCGTCTGGCGATGCGGAGCCAAACGGATCCGTCCTGATTTATATTGAAAGTCAATGGGGACGGATCCGTTTGCATTGACACAATATGGTGCATTTGAAAATGGATCCGTTCCCAATTGACTTTCAATGGGTGTTAGAACGGATCAGTGTGGGACTTAGTGTTTTTTTTTACAAATACAATACAAACGGATCCGTTCTGAATGGATTAATTTGTTTGTATTTTCAGTGCGGATCCGTCTGGACAGATTCACACTGAACGCTAGTGTAAAAGAAGCCTAACCTGGGTATCTCCTGCATATAATTATATATGTACAGCTGGTATAACCTAGGTATCTTCTGTATATAATTATATTTGTGATCGGGGCTACATGACACGTAACAGTCTACCTGCCTACCTAACTAGGCTAAGCGGCTTGAGTTGTGCCGTAACCGCTGCGTAGGAGGAATGCCTGAAGGGGGGCATGCTCTGCAAGGTGTTTATGAAAAAGGGTGGTTTGAGAGAGTACGCAGCAGCCGTCGACATGCCCAAGGGAGGCACCTGCCTGGTATAAATGTGCTACTTACGCCCCTCCCACAAATACAGGCCAATAAACTGGCCTTCTAACTTGTGGTCGGGGCTACATGACATGTAACCGTCTACCTACCTACCTAACTAGGCTAAGCGGCTTGAGTTGTGCCGTAACCGCTGAGTAGGAGGAATGCCTGAAGGGGGCCAAAAAGCCAGCAACTAAATGATACACAATAGTACGTAACAACAACACTAATATGACCGATCTCTGGAATGCAAGAACATCTCTCAACTAGTAGTGTTGATCACGAATTTTCGAATAATCACGAATATCAGCACTTCGAGAATTCGCGAATATTTAGAATATCGCAAAATATATTCGCAATTGCGAATATTCGTTTTATGCGAATTTTTTATATGCAAATTTTCGCAAGCAAGAAAATAATGTCATTATTTTCTTGTTTGCGAAAATTCGCACAAAAAAAAATTGCATAAATTAGCATAAAAATTTGAATAAGCTGGTATTTAAAAGGTATATTTTAAATGCCAGTTTATGAAAATTGTATGCTAATTTATGCTAATTTTTATGCGAATTTTCGCACACAAGAAAATAATGTCTGGAGATTACGAATTTGCGAATTTTCGAATATATGGTGAATATTCGGCCAAATATTCGCGAATTCGAATATTGCCCCTGCCGCTCATCACTATCAACTAGGCTGAGGTATGAACCTATTGAACATGCAGAGCGCCTAATTTCCGGATAACATGGGCCAGAACTATTGTTCCCAGAGGCAGCACAAGCTGCACCTGACCTGAAGGAAAGGTCGGATAGCTGTTGGTTTGGACAACGGGATAGGACATGCCGCATAACTGAGAAGTGGTGAGGGGTGCCATGAGGACCGCAACAGAGTACTCTTAGGTCTTGGTCTGTTACTGCTGCCAGTAATTGCTAAAAGACACGAAGCCGGGCACTCTGAAAGGAATGTCGGAAAGAGAATGATTATATTGGGGCCAAAAAGTTTCCCTATCCATCTCAAGTGCAAATATAAGTAATTGCGAATATGGGGTCAAGTATTTGACATATTCGCAAACCTCGAAATCGCGATATTCAAGATCAAACTCGCCTTGCGAATACTCGCGCCCAACACCAGTGGCGAGTGGGCCGTGGGAAACGCAACACAGTACTCGCAAGGCCTTGGTTTGTTACTGCTGCCAGTAATTGCTGAAAGACACGAACCGGGCACCGTGAATGGAAAGTCGGAAAGAAAATGATTATAAGAAATGGTAACAAAACCAGTGCCAGCGAAAGCATCAGAAGAAAAATAAAAATGGTTGAAACCGCCGTGACCTGAGCGACGTGTACAGTTTGACGTTGTGATACCGCAACCTGATGAAAACGTGACTTAATCAACACTCTGAACCTATAGCAGTCTTTGAAGAAACATCAAGTAGCGAGTTTGTAAGCTGATAAAGTTTCACATATACTTTATTTTCCATTTAATTTTAGGATTTTTTTTATTTTTATTTTTTTTAAACGCCCCCCCTTTTTTTTTCCTACCTTAGCAACAGATGTAATTGACCACACCAACTAAGAATGGAGAGCTGTGATGTGACCTGAAGAAGCAAATGACGTGCAAAGATGCTCCTGTCTGTGGTAGTATGTCAACACTGACGTGATGTCTGCAGGCATCAGAACCAACGAAATGGTTGACACCGCCGAGGCCTGAGTGATGGGTCAGGCCTGATGTTGTGACACCGCAAACTGATGAGAAATGACCCAACATTCTGAACCTATAAAACCTAAAAATAAAACGTCAAGTAGCAAAGCCGGCAACCTAATAGGAAATCTACCCGTGATGTGATATTTTTATTTTTATTTTTTCCTTTTTCCTACTACCTTAGAAAAAGATGTAATTGAGCACACCAACTGAGAATGGCGAGCTGTGACATGGCCTGAAAAGCAAAATTACATGCAATGAATGATCCTGGCTATGGTAGTATGCCGACACTGACATGAGGCATCGGAACCAACAAAATGGTTGAAACCGCCGAGGCCTGAGTGACAGGTCAGGTCTGATGTTGCGAGACCACAAACTGAACATTCAGAACCTATAACAACCTAAAATAAACATCAAGTAGCAAAGCCCATAACCTAATGTGAAATCCACCCGTAAAGTGCGGGCCGGACAGGGGCTTAGCAAGCCTAGGGAGGCCCAGCATGACCGGGTTTGGAGGGAGCAGAGGAAAGGGTTAAGGTGAGGAAAGGGGGGCGGAGTTAGAGGAGGAGCCGGGGGGTTTAAAAGTTAGGGATGAGCGGGAAAAGGGGCCATTTTGCTAAACTGCAGGGGAAGAACGTTAGCAGCCCCCAACCACCCACCCACCCGGGAGGCTGCGTGTGGCGGAGGGAGGAGTGGTTTGCTGGGAGGATGGTTTTTGGTTGGCATGGCAAGGGGTCAATTTTTGTCATGGCGGCCGACGTGGGGCGGTGGAGGGTCCTTGGAGTTCGGGGTTATGATGGCTCTGGCGTGGAGGGGGGGGAGCCAAAAGGAGGCTCTGGACTCCCCTGGGATTGGTTTGTAGTGTGGTCGGTGGCGGGTACCTGCCCTAGTTGTTGCCTATAGTTACAGGTTCTGCCTCTGAGCTGGCGTTTAACGGCTAGAGGTAATTTATGAAGGGGTGGGGCAGCTACCCGCCAGTTGTGGTGAGCTCCAAGGTCCCTCCCTGTGGTTTCAGGCAGGCCTTCAGGTGGGAAGGTCTGGGGGTAGGAGGTTAATTTATTGATTATTTATGTTATTTATGTTAATAATAAATGGCTGCTGTGGCCAATTAAATCCATCCCGGTGGTCGTGTCCTTATTAAGGGTGGGGGTGGGATGGCTGATGGAGGGTGAAGTGAGGTAAGGCGAATCGACAATACGCAGGTCATGTGACTTTTTTTTTTTCTACTACCCAAGCACGAGATGTAATGGACCACATCAACTGAGAATGGCGAGCTGTGACGTGACCTGAAAAGCAACGAATGACATGTAAAGACAATCCTCACTGTGGTAGTATGCCGACTCTAACACGAGGCATGCAGTAATACAAACCACCTGTACCACACCACTCCGCTATAGGCGAGTACACACAAACGTCACCACCATCAGCACATGCGCCCAGTAGAGATGTGGGCGTATATGCTGTAAAAACAAACTAAACTCAGTTCTCGGCAAAAGCCACGCTTCTATCTATTTTTAGCACAAATAAAAGCAACAAAACGAGGCAAAAATAACAAAATAAAAGGTCCTCATGGGTCTCTGCAATTACCTTTGTAGCAAGTAGCTCCCCCAGTGTCCAGCTAACACTCTAAACTGAAGATGGATCCCCAGCACCAAGCACAGGTGCTTATTAGGTAGCACAAACTCAGGTTCACCACCTTAAAGTGGCACACACACATTTTACATTTCCAAAACAAATGAAACAAGACAAATGAAATATACCTCAGCACAGAGGAGCTTACCGTCTACTCAATATACATATTGCAAAATAACAATTATACTAAAGAAACAATAACACTATGAAAACAGCAACTCTGCTCCACCTGGATTAATCAGCTGCCTCACCCTCTATAATGCAAGTAAGGGGATAATGCTGAATGTCAGTGTGAACAAGGCCTTAGTCTGTCTGCAGAAATAATAGCGGGTAGTGAGAGAGGTTTGCTGGGAAGATACCTCAGCACAGAGGAGCTTACCGTCTACTTAAACACGCGTCGTAAAATAGCATTTATACTAAAGAAACAATAACACTTTGTAAACAGCAACTCTGCTCCACCTGGAGTAATCAGTGCCTCCCCCACTATAATGCAAGTAAGGGGATAACGCTTGATGTCAGTGTGAACAATGCTTTAGTCCAGGCATCCTCAAACTGCGGCCCTCCAGATGTTGTAAAACTACAACTCCCAGAATGCCCTGCTGTAGGCTGATACCTGTAGGCTGTTCGGGCATGCTGGGAGTTGTAGTTTTGCAACAGCTGGAGGGCCGCAGTTTGAGGATGCCTGCTTTAGTCTGTCTGCAGAAATAATAGCGGATTGCGAGAACGAGGTTTGCTGGCAAGCAGCAAAGTGAAAAGCAGACAAGAAAGACATGCAGATATACATGGACAGACTAAGCAAGGTGACCTGTGCAAGACATGGAAGCCTGCGAGAAAGCGAGACGGAGTCACGCTGACCCCTGCTGCCTAAATGTGCTGCCACGTGGACGCAAGCGTGGGCTGCCAGGCGCGAGAAAACGAGACGGAGTCACGCTGACCCCTGCTACCTAACCACACTGCCACGTGGGCACCAAATGTGGGGGTGCCAGGCAGGATCGCTCCGGTGCAGTGCTGCTCCTACTCACCAAAGAAGCCGACACACCGCCGGCCGGACTAATCGTGCTGCCACGTGGGCACCAAACGTGGGCTGCCAGGCAGATCGCTCTGCTGCAATGCTGCTCCTCCTCACCAAAGGAGCCAACATATCGCCAGCCGGACTGTAACAGGACGATGCTGCACGAGCTTGCCGCAAACCCTCACCCGACCAGAACGACATCAACTGGGATCCTGGATGCTGACTGGGTATGGAAACTGCAGATTCAGCCCATGTACTGCAACAGGTGGCTCAGACTGCACACAACTACGCAGCAGTCGTCGACATGCCCAAGGGAGGCGCCTGCCTGGTATAAATGTGCTACTTACGCCCCTCCCACAAATACAGGCCAATAAACTGGCCTTCTAACATGTACAGCTGGTATAAGTTACCCAGGTTATACCGGCATGGTCCATATCACTGTATTCAAGGAGATATATAACTTATACCAGCTGTACATATATAATTATATACAGGAGATACACAGGTTATACCAGCATGGTCCTATTCACTGTATACAAGAAGATATTATACCATATAACACCTTCTTGTATATAGTGATATGGACCATGCTGGTATAACCTGGGCATCTCCTGTTGGGAGAACCAGCTGGTGGGTCCATGAGTGGGGGGAGGGGACTAATACAGCTATTGGCTGGGAAAGACTGAGGTGCAGGAACCCAGGCCCTTTAAGAGCCAGACGAGGTGTAGGGGCATGCCCCATAGTGAATGGAGACACAGGCAAACAGCAGCTCCTAGACTGCCTAGCATGGATGAAGCTGCACTGCTCCAGTGCCCATACCCCTTAGGAGAAGGAGGTAAGGGGGGCACGGGGGATGAACACAGGCAGCGCAGTGAGCAGACATCACAGACATACCTGAAGCCCAGCACTGAAATGCGAGCTCTGCTTTGCTGCTCCTCTCTGGTCTGTTAGTGTCGGGCTCTTATTCTCCCGCCTGCTTTTCAAGTCAGGAGTCGGACTGAAGGGGAGGGGGCCCGGGGACAGGGCAACAGGGGGCTGTTTTTCCCAGACGATAGACAGGCCAGTGCTCTGCATAGTATGTGAAGGGGCCCGGCCTGGCCTGAATAACTTTATTAAATAATTAACTCCTTGGACTGTGTAACGCTGCCAGGAGCCGGGCCCCTTGTCAGCCCGGGCCCCAAAGCAGCCACTTCCCCTGCTTCCCCGGTAGTTACGCCGCTGAATTTGCCCTTCCTCTGATCCGTCAGAACAATAACCCACAAAAAACGAATCCTGTCTGTGGAGCATACGCCTTCACTCGGTCAGCATTTGCTCAATAATCCATTAGTATTGATAATGCCCAAAAAACAGGAGTGGATCTAAAACAGAGATGACATGTGAATGGAATATTTGAATGTCTTTTGTGTTTTGTACCCACTCCTGCTTTTGGCTACCAAATCATAAGCCAATTCTGATGGGACCATACAGGCCTTACAGCTGCTACACAGACAGGATCTGTTGTGCATCTCATTTTTAGGCCTCTGCCACTCCTCTGTGCATGGCCTGGCATGTCTCTGTCAGACATACTTTTAGCTGAACAAAATAAATTAAAAACAAATTATAAATATTATAAATTTGCACTAACAAAAATAGGCCACTAAACACTTTCACCACAAATAACTGCAACAGTGAACTGCGTACATATTTTTCTTTTTGTAATGAAATAGGCCACTAAATGCTTTTAACGCAAATAACGACAACAGTGAAATGCATATATATTTTTCTTGTAGTATAGAAATACGTCACTAAATGCTTTTAACCCCAAATAACTGCAGAAGTGAACTGTGCATATGTTTTTCTTTTTTCACAGCTATAAGCCACTAAAGGCATTTCAACATAGCACTTTCAACATGGCACAGTGAACTGGATATACTGTATATTTTTCTTGTAGTACAGAAATACGCCACTAAACACTCAGCACATATACTGTAGCTGCAGAAGTGAACTGTGTATATATTTTTCTTTTTGAAATGAAATAGGCCACTAAACGCTTTTACCGCAAATAACGGAAACAGTGAAAAGGGCTGGATGGCTGCTGATTGGCAGCATGCATGCATGTCAATCTGGGTAATCCCATCTTCCCAGAGTTTCTTGCCCCATGTCCTCAGTCCTCACATGTGTGGCCACCATTTTACGAAAAATTGTGATTCGTTACCAAGTGCGAGGAAATTCACATTTATTGCAAATTGAATTTTTCCCGAAAATCGGATCGAATTTCACTTTGTCTGATTCGATTTGTTCATCTCTAGAAGCAACCATGAAAAAATAAGTATACATTGCTCATTTAACAAATGACAAAAATGCTGTATGCACATTTTCATACCCTGCCATGAGCTAAGCTCCTTATAAGCATGTAAGAGGGGAGACACTGCCCTTTAAATAGCGTTGTTGGAGTTCATCATCTAGTTTGTAGGCATTAGGACTCCACAGCCTAGACAGATCTGTGTGCACCTTTGATTGGCTCTGACAGGGAGAGTTAGCTCTGTATTACACTAGCTGAGGGTCGGGCAGAACATCGCTAACAATCGTTTATAGGGACACTCATTAACATTGATCTGCCTGTGTAAAGGTGCCATTAATTACCCATTGGGTAATCACATCTTTTATGTGGTCACAAAAATCTTTGCTGGCTGGTGGCAGATCATGCTGTCTAACCACACTCTGCTGACAGCAATGATTCTTTATGAGGAAGAGCTAATAGCATTAGCGATCACTCTTCCCCATACTGTGGCGGAGATTGCTGCATGTAATTGCAGCACTCTTTTTCACTGAAGAGCAGGTGATTGTTGGGAAGGAATGCTTTTTCAATTGTCAGCCTCATCTGTCAGTGTAATATATCTGTTAGTGAGCAGCTAGTGACAATAAAGATCCCTTTACATGGGACACTTTAGCAGGTGATTGTCGGGAAGACAAGGTTCCTTTTTGGCAAGTGCCTGCTCATTGGTGAAAGAGAACACCGCATTTACATGCAACAATCTCCTCCACAATATGGGGAGGAATGATCGCTAATGCCATCGCTCGTCCCCATTAAGAATCATTGGCGGCAGCAGTCTGTGCCATCTAAACAACTTTACTGCCAGCAATGATTCTTTATTGGGACAAGCAATGGCAAATGATGACTTATGTAGGTGTCTGCACAAACGATTATATTACCTGATAACCAAGCATTTCTCTTGTTTATCGGGTAGTCGGCAGCACCTATACACCACCAGATAATCACTCATGACAGTTTGTATAAACGCTTATTAGCAATTATCTGCTTGATTCTTGGCCTGTGTAAAGCGTCCTTTACAGTGAGAGATAGATTAGGCTTGTGATTGTTGCTAGATATTACTCTTTGTGAGTAAGCTGTGACCTTGTGGGACCCTAGTACATAGGACAAGGAGTACAGACTGAGCAACAATGCTGCTACAAGGGAAAAGCTGCTTATTATAAAGAGCTGCTGCAGTTCAATACACAGCGGTTTAGCACTTGAGTATAGTGCCCGAAGGAGATAGTGCCTAAGTGAGTTCAAAGAGATCATAAGCTACAAGTGTCACCAAGGGGGACTTCAGGACTCAAGTGCCTTAGTTCAGAGTCTTTACCTCCTCTTGCAGCTTTTTCTACTATATCTCCCATCCTGCATAGAAAAGTCACCATATGTATTATATCCACCACTCTACATCAAGTGCTCCCAGGAACTGACATTGGTCCCTCTTCAGGCCCAGTGGCACCAACCTCTTTTCCTGCTGCCTCTACTCTAAGCAGAACCATCACTTTAGCAGAGACCAAGTCCCTCTCCTATGCTCTGTCAGTTGCTAGGACTGGTAACTACATCACTGCTCACATCATTTGAAGGGAGCTCTTGGCTTCTCTACTCTGTAATGCATAGGATATTCCCTCAAAGTTTCATAGGTGTGTGTTTTACCTTTGGGGTTTCTAACTAGAGTTGAGCGAACCCTAACTCTATTGTTCCGGTTCGTACCGAATTTTGGGGTGTTCGGGACACGGACCTGAACCAGAACATTTTCAAAAAAGTTCGGGTCCGTTGTTTGGCTTTCTGATGGGCTGCACAGTAGAGTTGAGCGAACACCTGGATGTTTGGGTTTGAGAAGTTCAGCCGAACTTCACGAACCGAACTCGACCCGAACTTGACCCCGAACCCCATTGAAGTCAATGGGGACCCAAACTTTTGGGCACTAAAAAGGTTGTAAAATAGTCCTGGAAAGAGCTAGAGGGCTGCAAAAGGCATCAAAATGTAGGTAAATCCCCTGCAAACAAATGTGGATAGGGAAATGACATAAAATAAATAAAAATTAACCAATATCAATTGGCAACTTGGAGGAGGAGGTGGAATAGGAGGTTGTGGTGGTGTCAGGTGGGAATGCTATGGGAGTTGAAGTTCACATCACAGCCAGAAAGGATTCATGTCTGCCAGTAGTGTCACAGGCCTCACTTACAGACTCAGGCCAATGGCAACCATAGATGGGAGTTGAAGTTGTCATCACAGCCAAGATGGAGTCATGTCTGCCTGCAGGGCCACAGGCCTCATTCAAACATTTAGGCCCATGAGACCACCCACAAAGAGGAGAGTTAAAATTACGCCAAGGCAGTATTGATTTCACCCAGCAATGCCACAGCCCTCATTCACAGATTCAGACCCATGTCACCCATAAAGTGGAGAGTTACAATCATGCCAAAACAGTATTGATCTCACCCAGTAGTGCCACATGCCTCATTCACTAATTCAGGACCATGACACCCTCAAGGAGGAGAGCAACACGGGTCTCAGGTCAACCTGCAATGGAACAGGCCATTATCATTTATGTAGGCCCCTGACACCCAGGCAGAGGAGAGGTCATTTGACAGTAAAAAGAGTTTAATGTCTTCCACCAATACAGCAGGCGATGAAACAAAATATAGACCACTGACAACCAGACAATGTAGAGGTCACTTGACAGTATAAAGAGGATAATGTCACCCACCAAAGCAACAGGTGATTATCTGAAATGTAGGCCCATTGCACCCAGACAGAGTAGAGAGGTCCCATAGCAGAAAATCAGGCTTCATGTCACCCAGCAATGGAAAAGGCCACTTTCAGTTACTTAGGCCCCAACAGCTAGACAGAGGAGAAAGGTCCTAAAGCAGAAAATCAAGCTTGATGTCACCCGCCAAAGCAGCAGGTGATTAACAGAATTTTAGGCCCCTGACACCCAGACAGAGGAAAGGTTCATTCAACTTGGGGTTGCCCCCAAAATAATGGTACAATTAAAAAAAAAGAGGATTCAATAAAGAAGTGCCCTGGAGTACAAGAATGTATGGTTGAGGGCGAGGCAGTTATAAATGTCTATTCTGCACAAGGTACGGACAAGTCCTGTGGAATCCATGCCTGGTTCATTTTAATGAACGTGAGCTTGTCCACGTTGGCTGTGGACAGGCGGCTGCGTTTATCTGTAATGACGACCCCTGCCATGCTAAATATACGTTCAGACAATACACTGGCCGCAGGGCAGGCCAGCACTGCCAAGGCATAAAGGGCAAGCTCTGGCCATGTGGACAATTTGGAGACCCAGAAGTTGAATGGGGCAGAACCATCAGTTAGTACGTGGAGGCGTGTGCACATGTACTGTTCCACCATGTTGTTGAAATGCTACCTCCTGCTAACACGTTCCCTATCAGCTGGTGGTGCATTTTGCTGTGGTGCAGTGACCAGGGCCGGTGCAAGGATTTTTGCCGCCCTAGGCAAAAGAAAAGTTTGTCATCCCCCCATGTGACATCACAATGCCCCACCCATATGATCTGCCATATTAAAGGGGTTCTGCAGTTTATTTAAACTGATCGGCAGGGACTCCGACACCCGGGACCCCCACCAATCAGCTGTTTGAGAAGGCAGCGGCGCTGGCAGTAGCGCCTCAGCCTTCTTGCAGCAAAAAATAAATCAGTGTGAGACAGCACCATCGGCGGCCGGATGGCCGGTAGTCCAGGATGTGGCGGTGCCCGCGATGTCAGGTCCTGACCTGAAGAACCCCTCCAATGTTAACAGATGAAAGAAGATCGCAGCACTCCAAGGTCTTCTAATTTTCAAAGTTTATTCCACCACGTGAAATGCGACGTTTCGACCCAGGGGGGTTCTTTATCAAGCATCCTGGGTGTCGGACCCCTGCCGATCAGATGCTGATGATCTATCCAGAGGATAGATCATCAGTTTAAATAAACTGCAGAACCCCTTTAACTAACGCCAGTTCTCTCTCCCCCCCCCTTGTCATTCTCTCCCCCTCTTGTCATTCTTCCCCCCCCTTGTCATTATTCCTTCCCCCCTCTTGTCATTCTCTCCCCCTCTTGTCATTCTTCACTCCCCATCCCTTGTCATTCTTCCTCCCCCCCTTGTCATTCTCTTCCCCTCTTGTCATTCTCTCCCCCTCTTGTCATTCTCTCCCCCCTCTTGTCATTCTTCACCCCCCTTGTCATTCTTCACACTCCCCCCCTTGTCATTCTCTCCCCTCCTTGTCATTCTTCACCCGCCCGTGTCATTCTTTACTCCTGCCCCCCCCCCCACTTTTTATTCTCTTTCTGTGTAGCGCGACCGAGCTCTTTATGGTCCACGGGTACAGGAGCTTTAGTTTCCTGTACCCGGGCGGACTGACAGGAAGCGCACACTGTGTGCGCACTTCATGTCAGTCCGGCCGGGTACAGGAGACAGATGCTCCTGTACCCGCGGACCATAAAGAGCTCGGCCATGCTACAATGGAGTGACAGGAGGGAGCGCTGAGTGCTTCCCTCCTGTCAGCTCCTCTCCTCTTGATGTGCCCGGGCGGTGCGTCCTTATGGACGCACCAGCCCGGGCAGTGCTGCAGCCGCCAGAGGCTCAATTCAGAGCGCTCAGACGGCTGCAGCATGAGGCGGGGCCGGCGCTCCTAGCAGCGCCCCTTCCCAAGGGGCGCTCTACGTGGCGGCCTATTCCGCATATAGGACGCGCCGGCCCTGGTGGTGACAAAACTTTTCCACAGCTCGGCCATGCTAACCCTGCTGTCTAAGGAGCTGGCTGTGACAGAGCTGCATTGACGAACTCTTCCTCCTGCTCCTCCACCTCTGCCTTGTGCTTTCACTTGTCCCCGCGTGTCAGTTGGGAATGCCCTTAGGAGCGCTTCTACCAGCGTGCGCTTGTAGTCGCACATCTTCCTATCACGCTCCAGTAAGGTGGGCATGTTGTCCTTGTAAAGGGGATATAGCAGGGTGGCAACCCAGTAGTCAGCAGAAGTTAAAATGTGGGCAACTCTGCTGTCGTTGCGCAGGCACTGCAGCATGTAGTCGCTCATGTGAGCCAGGCTGCCCAGAGGTAATGTTAAGCTGTCCTCTGTAGGTGGTGTATCGTCTGTGTCCTCCGTATCCCCCCAGCCACGCTTTAGTGATGGCCCTGAGCTGCATAGGGTGCCACTCTGCAGTGAAACTGGTTCCTCCTCCTCTACCTCATCCTCCTCCTCCTCGTTCTCCAGAAGTGTGCCCTGGCTGTCCACATGTGTACCTTGGCCTCTGCTGGTGCAGGAACCCACCCTCTGAGCCACTTTTGTATGACCTGCCTGAAAACATGTGAAATGCCCCCTTTTCCTCCTCCTCCTTTGCCGCATCCTCTTCAATCATCGCTGTAATATTTTTTTCAAAGAGACAAAGAAGGAGAATTGTAATGCTAACAACGGTGTCATCAGCACTGGCCATGTTGGTTGAGTACTCCAAAGAACGCCACAAGGTACACAGGTTTCGCATGCAGGCCCAAGTATGAGGGACTGACCTGGGGAATGCCAGTGATGGAGAGGCTGGCACGTGGATCCTATGGGGTACTCTCTGGGTTCTTGAGGGACACAGCCAGGTGTAGTGGGAGGTGCCCTTGGTGTTGGTAGATTAACGTGCCTGTGGCTGGGTGTCCCTAATGTCCGTGACGCCAGTGCCGGTAACGGTGGCACACTGATTGATAGGAGGAATAATTGAGGTGCAAGCTTGGATAGTAAACCAGAACTTCACTTTACTTAACAGTAGAGACAGCATACACTCTCTTGACAGTTCCTCAGAAGACGATTGGTTTCAGCAAGCTTTAAGTTACAGTACATTAATGGCAGGCTTATACTTAGCAAGGTGATTTACAGAGGGTTAAAGCAGGACATCTGCAGTACAGGCAACTTTACTCCCTTCCTGACTTGTCCTGGCTGGCAAATATACTCCAATGCCCCAATGCCCTATCTCTGGCTTTTATCCTTGGGATTACAATTACTGAGTACCTCCTCTGGTATTTGTAGTACCTGTTGCTTTCTGGAATTCTTTCCTCTGCCTTCCCTCAGCTCACGCAAGCTGGTGACCAGTGATGTTCCTGCTGGGATCCTTATCCTGTTTGCAGCTTGACTAAGTAGGCAACACTTCTCCACTAGTCCTAGGGTCTGGACTGCTCTTCCCAGGGAATGACTCTTTCAAGGCTGGACCCTCTCAGGCTATAGGGCCTGGGCTGACTTCAACAGGCTCAGGGCCTGAACACTGAAAATCTTCACAGGCTCATGGCCTGGACTGGACTGCCTTCAACAGGCTCAAGACCTGAACTGCCTAACCCCTCCCCTGACTGGGCCAATATTACCTGGGGCTCCCTAGCTCCTTCTAGTGGCTAAAGCTGAGATGACACCCCTAGCAGGCTAAATGGCACATAATAGCAGTAACAGGGTGACAATATATATATATATATATATATATATATATATACATTACATAGCATTTACTGAAAATGACATTCACCAATCTTTCCACAAATGAGGGGAACGTCAGCACCCAAGTGACCCTTCTGTAGTGTCGAGCATCACAACTCCCGTACACTACACATGTATCTGTGGTTATGTGGACCTTGCCACAGATGGCATTGCGCACTCCACTGTGTTGTGCAGGGAAGGGACGGCTCCCTGAAAAAGTTGTGGCGACTGGAAACAATGTACTGGGGGACAGCCACCGCCATCAGCTGTTTGAAACAGTCCGTCTCTACCAGACGGAATGACAGCATTTCAAAGGCCAGTAATTTTGAAATGCTGGCAGTCAGGAAAAGGGCTCGAGGGTGGGTAGGTGGGTATTTCCTCCTTCTCTCCAATGTTTGGGAGAAGGACAGCTGAATGCTGCCGTGTCACATGGTGGAGATGCTTGGTGATGGTGTCGTACGTGGTGGTGTTGGTGGAACATCCTCTGTTTGCTGGTCACCAGGTGCCATGGTGACGCCAGAGGTGGAGGGAGAGGCAGAGCCAGCAGCAGAAGAGGGAGCAGGAGGAGCATGAGAGAGTTCCTTGTTTTTAAGGTGTTTACTCCACTGCAGTCCATGCTTTGCATGTAGATGCCTGGTCATGCAGGTTGTGTTCAGGTTAAGAACCTTCATGCCTCGCTTCATGCTCTGGCTTCACCATTCGTAGAGTGGCATTTGGGCCTATCAAATAACGCTGCAGATTCCGTCACCTACTTGCACCAGAGGAAGGTGTTTGACTTGGAATGGTAGTTGGCGCTGAACGGCCACGTCCTCTCTCAGCAAACGGAGCTCCACCAACACCACCACGACCATGCCCACATCACATATTTGATGTTCTCATTATTTGCGTTCACCCACCAAGCTGAAAGATTGGTCTCTCTCCGGTGTCAATTTACCTGCCACTAGTTTTTTCAATAAAACCCCAAAATGCATTTTTTTAATGCTGCAAATTGAAATGAGATATTTATACTATATATGGACACCAGATTTGGGGACCCAGAACACGGATTTGGTCACCAAAATTCACAAATGCAGTATCTAACTGTTATAAATTGAAAATAATTATTTAAACGACGGATGCACAACAGTTTTTTTCCAGCCTAAAACACAGCTTTTTTCAATAAAAATCCAAAATGCAGTTTTTTACTGCTGAAAATTTGAATTAGATATTTATACTATGTATGGACACCAGATTTGGGGACCCTGAACACGGATTTGTTCACCAAAATTCACAAATGCAGTATTTAACTGCTATATATTGGAAATAATTATTTAAACTACGGATGCACAACAGTTTTTTCAGCCTAAAACACAGCTTTTTTAAATAAAACCCCAAAATGCAGTTTTTTACTGCTGTAAATTTAAATTAGATATTTATACCGTGTATGTACAGCTGCTTTGTGAAGCAAGAATATTGCTTTTTTCACACAAAAAAAAAGAATAATGCACTATTTCTCAGCTGTAATGTGAAATCGGTATTTAGGCAGTGTATTTCAAAATGCTTTGTGGATCAGGATTTCCACTTTTTTGTTAAAAAAATACACTTATGCTGTATTTCAGAGCAGCAATATAAAATAGGTGGTTGTAATGGGTATTTCAGATTGTTTGGTGGACCTTGAATAACGTTTTTTTTCTATAAAAAACAAAGGTGCACTATTTCCATGCAGAAATATAAAATATGTCGTTGGACGGTGTATGCAGAACTGTTTTGTGGACAAGAAATACGGGTTTCCCCCCAAAATTACACGGATTCTCTATTTCACCGCAGAAATGTAAAATATATATTTTGGCGGTGTAAAATAGGCTTGGTGGATCAGGATGACCACACTGATGCACTATTTGATAGCTGAAATGGAATATATACGGTTTAGTGCATAGTTGCTGTCACCCAGTACGTTGTTTCCAGCCGCCACAACTTTTGCAGGCGAGCTGAGCCTTCACTGCACAACCAAGTGGAGGATAAAATCAAGTGTGCGCTGTGCAACGCCATCTGTGGCAAGGTCCACATAACCACAGATATATGGACCAGTAAGCACGGCCAGGGTCGCTATATCTCCCTAACTGCACACTGGGTAAACGTAGTGGCAGCTGGGCCCGAGGCGGATAGCGGTTTGGCGCATGTCCTTCCACCACCGAGGATCGCAGGGCATTATTCGTTGCCTCCTGTTGCTTTCTCCTCCTACTCCTCATCATCTTCCTCCTCCTCCTACCCCTCTTCTACCACCCCCACATCCGGTCATTGAAAGAACCTCACCCCCAACTTCAATGGGAGAAAACTAGTTGCAGCTCTGGGACTAGCCGGTTTGACGCACATCCCTTGCCTAGTGCATGTGCTGAATCTGGTGGTGCAGAAGTTTCTTAAAAACTACCCAGACATGTCAGAGCTGCTGCTGAAAGTGCGGTCCTTATGTGCGCGCTTTCTGCGTTCTCACCCTGTTGCTGCTCGCCTGTCTGTGCTGCAGCGTAACTTCGGCCTTCCTGCTCACGGCCTCATATGCGACATTCCCACCAGGTGGAACTCCACATTACATATGCTGGAGAGACTGTGCGAGCAGCAGTTGGCGATAGTGAAGTTTCAGATGCAGTATGCACAGGTCAGTCACTCTGCGGATCAGCACCACTTCCCCACTAGTGACTGGGCCTGCATGCGAGACCTGTGTACCTTGTTGCAGTCTTTGGAGTACTCAACTAACATGGTCAGTGCTGATGACGCCATTGTTAGCATTACAATACCCCTTCTAACTTGTGCTGACTACTGGGGTGCCACCCTGCTGGATCCCCTTTACAAGGACAACGTGCCCACCTTAATTCCCACACAGGAGCGTGATCGGAAGATGCGTGACTACTAGCACATGCTGGTAGATGCGCTCCTGAGGGCATTCCCAACTGACACGGGGGGACAAGTGGAAGCAAAAGGTGAAGGCAGAGGTGGAGGAGGAGGAGGAATAGTTCGATAATGCAGCTGTGTCACGGAAAGCTCCTCAGATAGCAGGGTTAGCATGGCCGAGCTGTGGAAAAGTTTTGTCACCGCGCCACAGCAAACTGCACCACCAGCTGATGGGGAACGTGTTAGCAGGAGGCAGCATTTCAACAATATGATGGAACAGTAGTTGTGCACACGCCTCCACGTACTGACTGATGGTTCTGCCCCATTCAACTTCTGGGTCTCCAAATTGTCCACTTGGCCAGAGCTTGCTCTTTATGCCTTGGAGGTGCTGGCCTGCACGGCAGGGGGCGTTATTACAGACAAACGCAGCCGCCTGTCCACAGCCAACGTGGACAAGCTCACGTTCATTAAAATGAACCAGGCATGGATCCCACAGGACTTGTCCGTACCTTGTGCGGAATATACATTTATAACTGCCTTGCCCTCAATCATACATTCTTGTACTCCAGGGCACTTCTTTATTGAATCCCCTTTTTTTTTATTGTACCATTATTTTGGGGGCAGCCTAAAATTCTGTTAATCGCCTGCTGCTTTGGCGGGTGACATCAAGCAGGATTTTCTGCAATGGGACCTCTCTCCTCTGTCTGGCTGCTGGGTCCTAAATAACTGAAAGTGGCCTTTTCCATTGCTGGGTGACATAAATCCTGATTTTCTGCTATGGGACCTCTCTCCTCTGTCTGGGTGCCAGGGGCCTACATTTCAGATAATCACCTGTTGCTTTGGTGGGTGACATTATCCTCTTTATACTGTCAATTAACTGCCCCATTGTCTGGTTGTCAGGGGCCTATATTTCATTATAAAGAAGCAATCTGGTAGCCCTCTATAGGACAAGCAGCAGTCCCCTTCAATTGGAGAAGGTCCAATCTCCTCACGGTAAAATACAAATATTGGGTAGCGGAGACCGCGCTAATATGTGGCCACTCACAGTCCAGATGCTCACAGAGGTAGTAATCCGCTAGTAGATAATATATGATATCGGTAGAGATGGTATAGTCCAGCATGCAGTCTGCGCCGAGAAATCTGCGCTCCAGTTCACAGACGCTGCGATCACTCAAAACGCTGTGGCGCTCACAGCCAACCGCCACAACGCCGACCGAACACTCCTTCTCACCGAACTCAAACCTTCACAGAGGAGAAGAAAACATAGCGCAATACCGCTGATGTATAAAGGTCTTTTAATCAGTTTATTTACTCTATTTGCCTTATGGTTATGCACTTCTGAGTTTAGAAACATATCTGCTTAGTCTGAACTCGTATAGTATATATTGAGGGTGGCGCCTCTTTTGGACTGAGCAATGCCCAAGTACCTGGGACTTCACAGCACAAAAGCAATTTAGCTGGTTCCTGCAATGCCCTAAAATAAGGAGACTGGTAAGTCCATATGAGGCAGTATCTGTAGCGTTAGGGACCCTTGTGCGGAGCCGCCGTGAAGTGGTACTTGGGCCCGACATACTTTTGATCAAAAATGTGTGCTAAGAGCTTCCTTCATTCCAACTTTTGGAATGAGCCCCTTTTTTTATTTTTTCCTGTTAGTTTATGATTTATTGTGCAGCCATCTTTTAATCAGTTTATTTACTCTATTTGCTTTTATGGTTATGTACTTCTGAGTGTAGAAACATATCTGCTTAGTCTGAACTCTGTCTTATAGGATGTATAAAGGTAGACACTGATTTATTCTGCTTACAGGATCCACAGTAAGAACAGGCACATAGAATAACAGCAACGCCCGACCTAGGTTTCGCTGAAAGCTTCTTCAGGGGCTAAAGCTGACAATTAAGACCATAGTTAAATAACCTCCGTGTTACCTCCGGAAGTAAACCCGGAGGCAGCAACCGGGTTAGGTAAAGGTCATACAGACAATAAGTTCGTAGATAACAATAAATCCAAAAAGTTCAAAATACATACTTAAAAAATAAATATAATTAGAATGACACAATACTTTAGCATATAATATAAAATCTCATAAAACAGAGGCTTATGATTATTTTTCACCATACACACTGATTTAATGTCCCAC
Source organism: Bufotes viridis (assembly GCA_033119425.1). Lineage (NCBI taxonomy): Eukaryota > Metazoa > Chordata > Amphibia > Anura > Bufonidae > Bufotes > Bufotes viridis. The sequence continues at coordinate 319,568,396 of CM065590.1, forward strand.
TCGATGTTCATGCCTGACGGCTGCAGTGTACTCACTTTATATATCCACTTGGCTTCTTTTTTATTAATTTGTTTAATAGGGTCGCCCCCTCGCCAGTTTCTCTGTACATTTTCTATAGCAAACCGAAATCTGGCGTTGGGAAAATGCCCAAAATGTCCGGAATCCCATACACATATATTCATATATTCACCAATTCACCACACCGGAATTCAAAAATAATCACTTTATGATTACCATGATAAAAAACAATTCATATTAAAATATCATAAAGTCTTGGTCTACATGATTGGTGGTACAAATAACAGTTTGGAAACCTTCACACAGGGGTATATGTGCATAAGTATAACGGTAGTGATATCAAAATTAAGGCTGACAAGAGGGGGCGGAGTTAGCGCCACAGCAGAAGGCTGTGTGAGTGTGCAGCTCCGTCTGTAAAATCGCCCTTTCCGCCTATATCTTGAGCCTGGAACGTCCGCAATGGTGAAAATCGGTGGGGCTAAAGCCAGTGAAGGTTCCGACACCCAGAAACCTTCTATCAACAAAGGAGAGATGGATAGGTTCATTAAAAAAGCGGCCTCAGCTTATGTGGCAAGGGAGAGCAAGATGGCGCCGGTCTCCCCGCGCACTAACAACCGCGGCTCCAAAGAACAGACGGAAGCTGCTGCAGATGGCGAAGAAGAGGTAAACCCGCTTCCTATATCTCGATCTTATCTTAAAGAAACCCTCTCCTCCACACTAGCTGCTGCTCTGGAGCCTATAAGCTCCGATCTTTCATCCATTAAATAAGACGTCAGACATATAGGGAGGAGGGTAGAATTGCTTGAGGACTCTCAGTCGGCCATTTTGTCACACCAACATGCGGTCTCACAGCATATGATCTCTATACAGAGCTCTCTTAATTTCCTTCTATAATGCTCTGGAGGACCAGGAAAACTGCGGGAGATGAAACAATCTCCGCTTCCGCGGTATCCCAGAAACGGTCGCTACGGGAGATATCCCTAATACTGTGACTCAGATATGCCTTTCCTTACTCGGCCCTGACTCAGCGCACAAAGTGACTCTAGAAAGGGCTCATAGGGCTCTGAGACCGAAGCCTGCAGTGAACGCCCCACCACGCAATGTCATATGCCGGTTTCTGAATTTCCCTGTTAAGGAAGCCATACTTACTAAGGCCCGCCAAGCAGGGGAAGTCTCCTGGGATGGCTACTCCATGTCCATATTTCAAGATCTGGCACAATCCACTTTACAGAAAAGAAGAGCACTAAAGCCCTTAACGGATTGGCTCCGTTCGCAGAACGTCCCATATAGATGGACATTTTCTTTTGGAATCGCCTTCTTTTATGCTGGCCGCAGGATGAGCATCTCAACTTTTTCTGATTTAACCCAGATCTACGACCAATTGGACATTGCTCCTTTGGACATTCAGAACTGGGACGTGATTCAGGATCTGTCCTCCCTCCCTGCACTGCCTGCAGCTGACATATGGGAAAAGCAACGCACCTCGAGATCTCTCAGGAATAAAAGAGAAGCCTCTCTATCTACACCCAGGCGTCTCAAGATGGGAGAATGAGAAGATCTACTGACATGTATTAAGCTTGTCATTGTTGTTTTCACCCTGTGGTCCCTCTCTTTGCATATCTAGTTCTTGTCTTTCCTTTCTTATTTTCTATCTTTGTGTACTTTGCTATACTGGCTTTCTACTGTACTTATTCATCCCCCCCCCCCACCTACTCCTTAGGCATTTAATGGCTCGTTACTCTTATATTATGCATGTTTAGGGTGATATACACTACACACTACATGTGTACATACCCCCACTATGTACCTCTCCATTATGGCGCAATTGCGCCCGTTTTTTGTTCCTGTATTAGTTCCTATGTTCTAATTCAGTTCTTTATTAAGGCAACCTTCAGTGGAAGATCACTTCTTATATGTGGAATTGGTCTGTATATTGTCAAATGGGAGCTGATCTCTTATGTGTACTTCGCTGGCTTCCCTTCGGGCTGTGCAGCTGGCTCATCAACATGGGTTCATAAGATCCATTTCTCCGCCGTCCATATAAAATTTATGATAGAGCGATGGCTGATTTGAACATCATCTCATATAATGTTAAAGGATTCAATGCTCCTTCCAAACGTTGCCAAATCTTCTCCTTTTTGAAGAAAAAACTTACCTCTGTTTTGTTTCTTCAGGAAACCCATTTTAGATTTAACAGATACCCGGATCTCTCCCGTTCATCCTTCCCTGTTTGGTACTGCGGATCCAGCTCATCAGCCTCGAGGGGAGTCAGCATTGGTTTCAGCAAACGTGTGCCCTTCCAATATAGCTCCCAACACCCAAGACCCAGAGGGCAGATTTCTACTCTTAAAAGGTAATATTGATAACCGTATATACACCTTCATTAATATATATGCGCCTAATGTCGATCAGGTTACATGGTTTAGAAACCTTATAACTCTTATCCAACCTCTACTCGAGGGGCTTGTGGTCCTAGGAGGTGATTTTAACGTCACCATGGATCCCTCCTTAGATTCCTCATCTGGCAAATCGGCACTCTCTAACCGTGCACTATCTGCCCTACGATGTTCTCTTGCAAGCCTAAACCTGATCGACATTTGGAGGGTGTTGCACCCTACAGAGAAGGACTACACCTTCTATTCAAATACACATGGCTCATATCAGAGACTGGATTACTTTTTTATCTCAAGAGAACATATTCAGTCCTGTATCAAGCCTAGTATAGATTCAATACACCTCTCTGATCATGCCCCTATATTTTTAACTTTAGCTGCCCCAAACAGGCCTCTAGTGGAATTCAGATGGAGACTTAATGACCAACACCTGTCCTCACAATCTAATATCTCTAAGATCCAGAAAAATATAGAGGACTTCTTTCAATTAAATACCTCCGCTTCTATATCACCCCACGTGTTATGGGATACCCATAAAGCTTTCATACGCAGACACCTTATCAGCCTAGGTTCTTTTGTTAAAAAACAAAGAACTGCCCGCATTGATGAACTCTTCTCCCAGATTAAAATGCTGGAATCTCAACACAAGAAGTCCCAATCAGATTCCCATCTACAAGCGCTTAATCAAGCCCGTATAGAATTGAAAGACATTTTAAATCTTGTCTCATCTAAATACTTTCTAAACTCTCAATTTAAGATTTTCGCCCATGGAGACAAGGCATCACGCTTTATGATGCACAGAGTAAAACAGAGGAGGGCCCAAAACCATATATGCAAATTGATGTCTAAAACTGGTCAGCCTTTAATAAATGCTAAGGATATAGCCTCCTGCGTTCGTGATTATTATAAATCACTGTATAATATTCCATGTCCCTCCATGCCTTCAATGTCAATCTCCCAGACGGATTACATCCATAAATTTCTCAATTCAATCTCCCTCCCTAATATTACCCAAGATCAAAGGGAAGTTTTAGAATCCCTGTTCTCTGCGGAGGAATTGGACAGAGCTATTAAGCAGTTACCTAAGAACAAGGCTCCGGGTCCCGATGGCTTTACGGCTACTTATTACCGTATTTTTGCAAAACATCTGATTCCACACTTGCTAGCGCTGTTCAATTGCTCGCTTAACGGTACTTCTCTATCCCCCGATATGACTAGAGCTACTATATCATTAATTTACAAAGAGGGCAAAGACCCAGAACTTTGCGAAAGTTATCGCCCTATCTCACTATTAAACCTCGATTTGAAGCTCCTTGCCAAACTTTTAGCTAATCGCCTAGCTCCCATACTTCCATCATTAATTCATAGTGACCAAACAGGCTTTGTCTTGGGTAGAGAAGGCAAAGACCATACCGCAAGAATTTTTAACGCCATACACTTCGCCAAAATGAAATCATGCCCACTGGTTTTGGTCAGCACCGACGCCGAAAAGGCGTTTGACAGAGTTAATTGGACCTATATGCGTCTGGTTCTCAACTGCTTTGGACTCCCAGACCCGTTTGTTCGGGCCATATTTTCAATGTACCACACGGCCTTGGCGTCGGTGCTGGCCAATAACAGTCTTTCCCTGCCTTTCCCGATCACAAACGGTACCCGTCAGGGCTGCCCCCTCTCCCCTTTAATCTTTGTGATGTCTATGGAGCCACTTCTCCAATCCATAAGACAGGATACAACTATAGAAGGCGTTAAATTAGGGGGCTCAGATCATAAAACAGCGGGTTTCGCCGACGATTTACTCCTCCTCACTACCAATCCATCTATTTCCCTAAGCCCAATATATGCTCATTTAGAAAATTTCCACATTCTTTCTAACTTTAAAATCAATTTGAAAAAATCCTATGTTTTACCTATAGGCCTCAGTATTCGTGTCAAAAATCACCCTTTAACTGGGACTCCCACACTATAACCTATTTAGGGGTCAAAATAAGTCCTGATCTCTCTAGCTTGTTCCAACTCAACTATGTTCCATTATTTAGGTCTATGCAAGCTCAGATTGACACTCTATATTTACCCCTGCTGTCCTGGTTTGGGCGTAAAAATCTATTCACATCCCTGGTTTTGCCTAGACTTACATATATGCAACAAGTGCTACCTCTCTCAATTCCTAACTCATACTTCCTCTCCTTAAACAGGGACATCCGTAACTTCATTTGGAATAAAAAGGCATTTTAGGGGCCCTAAAGCGTGAGAAGAAAAATGCGTAAAAATGCCCCCTAAAAGGTACTCATTAGAATTTGGGCCCCTTTGCGCATCTTAGCTGCAAAAAAGTGTCACTCATGTGGTATCGCCGTACTCAGGAGAAGTGGGGAAATGTGTTTTGGGGTGTATTTTTACATATATCCATGCTGGGTGAGAGAAATATCTCTGTAAATTGACAACTTTGAATAAAAAAATTTAAAAAGTTGTCGTTTACAGCGATATTTCTCACACGCAGCATGGTATATGTAAAAATACACCCCAAAACACATTGCCCTACTTCTCCTGAATACGGCGATACCACATGGTGACACTTTTTGCAGCCTAGATGCGCAAAGGGCCTAAAACCAATGAGTACCTTTAGGATTTCACAGGCCATTTTACGCATTTGGATTCTCACGCTTTAGGACCCCTAAAATGCCAGGACAGTATAAATACCCCACATGTGACCCCATTTTAGAAAGAAGACACCCCAAGGTATTCTGTGAGGGGTATGGCGAGTTCACAGAAAAAATAATTTGGCACAAGTTAGCGGAAATCGATTTTTTTTTTTTTTTTTACAGTCTCATATTCCACTAACTTGTGACAAAAATAAAATTTTGCATGAACTCGCCATACCCCTCAGCAAATACCTTAGGGTGTCTTCTTTCTAAAATGGGGTCACATGTGAGGTATTTATACTGTCCTGGCATTTGAGGTCTCCATAATCATTACACGTATGGCCAGCATTAGGAGTATCTGTGATTCTCCTTATATTGAGCATACGGGTAATGAGATTTTTTCCGTTCAGCCTCTGCGCTGAAAAAAAAATAATGAACGGCACAGATTTTTCATTCGCATCGGTCAATGTGGATGAAAAATCTCTGCCAAATCAGTGACTGCGGTGCGGTGGGCTGGGCGCTAGCTACCTAACAAGTAGCTAACTAACTGGCGGTGATAGGGGACCCTTATGCCCCATTCACACGTCCGAAATTCTGTTTGCGGAGCGGAATTGCGGACCCATTCATTTCTATGGGGACAGACTTTGTCCCGCTCGGATCCGGAGTACGGATCCGCTTCCCAGTCTGCACTTCCGTTCCGCAAAAATATAGAATATGTCCTATTCTTGTCCGCAATTGCGGACAAGAAAAAGCATTTTCTATATAGTTCTGGCAATGTGCGGATCTGCAAAATGCGGAAAGCACATTGCCGGTGTCCGTGTTTTGAGGATCTGCAGATCGGATCCGCGGATCGGATCCGTGAATCCACGGATCTGCAAAACACATATGGATGTCTGAATGGAGCCTTACAAGGGGTGTGATCAATGACAGGGGGGTGATCAGGGGGTCTAGATGGGGTGATCAAGGGGTTAATAGGTGAGCGGGGGGTGGGGTGGGGGGTTAGTGTAGTGTTTGGTGCAACTTTACAGTGTTACCTGGTCTTCTGGTGGTCGATCCCAGCAAATGGGACCACCAGAGGACCAGATAGCAGCTATATCAGACGCTGTTCACAAAACATGCGATTTATATCGCTGTAGCCTAACTTCACAGAAAGTCTCGGCTCTCACGAGATGACGCGCCGACGCGTCATCTCAGAGCTACTGGACCGCCCGCAGGACGCATCCCTGCGTTAGGAGGTCCTGTACTGGTTAATATCCTTCACCGCCCAAAGTCATCTGGGGGCATAAATCTTCCTAATTTGAAAACCTATCATAACGCCATCCTGCTAGCTAGAATCATTGACTGGTTTAGGGAACCCTCCAGCAAATCTTGGGTCAAGATGGAATCGGAACTTTTTAAATCATCATTTAGAGCTCTCCTTTTATCACCTCACAAACCGGATCACCGCCAACATGCTTCTCACCTCAATCTCATAGCTACTCTTGAAGCCTGGCATGCATTCCAGTCTTCGCCATGGAGTGTACCTTTACTATCCCCTCTTATACAGGTCCGAGATATTCTCACTCTGGCCCCAATAGCACTACAACACAGCTTACCCCCGTCACTAAGGAATTCCTCCATCCCTGTTCTTTCTCTGTTCAATGAAAATGGCACTTTATTGGACAGCAATCATATACGAAACTTACTCTGTAAAGATAGTCCTACCCCCTTTTTTAGCTCCTTCCTTCACTCCTATATTTCAAAACACATCCAGTACAGTGACTTGATCAGACCAATAACCTGGTTTGAAAGCTTGATTTGCTCTGTATCCCCTCCAAAAAAAACTCATTTCTGTGCTTTACAGGAGAATTAACACACCTGCTTCTATGCCCAAACCTTCTTTCATTGGCTCCTGGGAAAAAGATTTAGGGTTGTCCTTTTCCACAACAGAACAACACCATTTATTCATAGAACCCCACATCTCCTCCAGATGTGTTAGAATCCAGGAGAATGGGTATAAACTCCTTACCCGCTGGTATAAAACTCCGGATGTCACATGCCGTTATTCTGCCATGGATTCTGACACTTGCTGGCGTTGTAACTCTGACAGGGGATCGTTTTACCATATATGGTGGACATGTCCCACGCTGACAAAATGGTGGTCGGTTATTTTTACTAAATGTAACCTTATCTGTAAAATCCAACTGCCCCCCTCCCCACAAGCAGCCTTATTAGGGATGCTTCCTGATGTTAGCAACTCTACGGTCTCCAAACTTCATAGAAAACTTTTGTCTGCAGCTCGATTGCTAATACCTAAATACTGGTTGTCTTCGGAACTGCCCCTATAGACCAATAATTGACTAATATAGATTCTATATGCAGGTTCGAAGAATTGTCCTCTTGGGAAAACCGCTCCCATATCAAATTTTTGGGTTTATGGTCCCTATGGTTGGACTTTAGGAAACACTCATAGGTTATTTACCGTACAATTCTACATATACTATTAGGATGATGATATAGCTACATAGTTATAATATGCAGATCTTTATGTTCTCAGGATTTATAACTCCTTTTAACTCCCACTACTACTGGTTGCCTTTTGTTGTTCACCTTGTTCTCTTGATTCCCATATATTGTGCCACTTGTACATTCTTATGGCCTACTTCCGGATATGTATATGCGCAATGTACAAACTTTGATTATTTTGCATTTCTATGTATTGCTTACATTTCTGTATGCTACTCATGTTTCTACAATAAAAGTAAAAAAAAAAAAAAAAAAAAATTAAGGCTGACAACATACGCATTTACGTAATTATAAGGCACCCTATGGTATGGGGCCTCGGAAGCACTAATAACAAAAACAATGGACGCTGGTGTATACATCAATAGTGAAAAGGTACCAATAAAGTGCTAGTAATAGTGCAATTGAAAAATGCATATGTACATGTACCTGAATGCACACTGTGTGTCAGCGTCACCCCCGCGTCCCGACGCGCGTTTCGCCTGCTCGGATTTCTCAAGGGAAAGGTAAGTCCCCAATGACCCATGAGCCCCTCCTTTTATAGGTCATAGCTATAAATAATTGAACTCACCTGCCGCTAAATATATACACACTACAGGCCAAAGTGAGCGGCCCGGTACTGCCCAGTGCGCATGCGCCATTTCCCCGGAAGTTGTCATATGCGCTCCACAGTGGAACGCATACCTCTTTCACACCTGGAAGTTGTTATGTGCGCTCCAGAGGGGAGCGCATACTTCCTCCAACACTCGCATCTAAGATCCCATGTTAAAGATGGATTGATGAGGGTCACCAAGTGACCTATCACATCGGGAAAACCTCAACGTGTATTCTGTCACTTGATCATTAATTATATACCCAGCACTTAGGGATTAATCAATAACCCAAAGTGCCGGTGAAAAGTGCATATCAATTCATATTAAAATCCATTAAAAAATAAATACAATTATTGAATATTAACATTAGTGAAAACATATATAATGATAATCAATGAATTATTAATCACAAAAACACAGTGTATGGTATTTCAAAACCACATTAAATGATAAAGAAGAATTTAGATTATAATGCATCCCCATTGCTTAATGCCAGTGCAAAATCATGATTTTAAATAATTGATCCTTGGCCCCAAGTCCAACATTTCATCCTTGATTGTCCCGCATTGATCCTAGATCCCTGTGTCCGGCATATACCACACGAAGTGGAAGGGGGTGAGGGAGGGTTTGGGCTATAAAAAGAAACAGAAGAGTTCATTAATGCCAACCATCATGAAATATTAAAATTGATTTAAAAAAAGAGAAGAAAAAGGAGGGATCCACGTCCCCTTTTATCTAGACCAGTACATCCCTGAGCAATGACCAATGAGTACAGTGCCGAGATGAATCAAATGCATATTACAGAAAAGGAGCATAGCTAAGACCTAAGATATCACAACTGTGACAGTCGTCTTCTACAGGTAAGAGGCATAGATCGGGTTCTGTTTGACCAAAGGGGTGGCAATTGGAAACGCCTCCTAGCCCAACGGGAGGCTAGGTGGATTTTCCTACTGAATACAGTCACCCCATGGGGATTAAATGAAGGTCTTAGCTATGCTCCTTTTCTGTAATATGCATTTGATTCATCTCGGCACTGTACCCATTGGTGAATTTGAATTTGAATTTGAGATTGAATTTGCAGGGGCATTCAAGGAGATACAGTTGTGTTCAAAATTATTCAACCCCCACTGAAATTGAGTGTTTTAGCTAGTTTGACATTGATTTTGATCATTTCAGTCATCTCTTTTACAATTAAATCAAAGAGGCATTTGTAAGTCAGACAAATATAACATAACATTTATAATGAAATAACCACAAATGTATTTTCTGTGCTCACATCATTATCAGTTTTATTCAACCCCCAAGTGACATTTAATCTTAGTACTTAGTACAACATCCTTTTCCAGTTATAACAGCTTTTAAACGTGAAGCATAGCTTGACACAAGTGTCCTGCAGCGATCTACGGGTATCTTCGCCCATTCTTCATGGGCAAAAGCCTCCAGTTCAGTCACATTCTTAGGCTTGCATGCTGCAACTGCTTTCTTTAAGTCCCACCAGAGGTTCTCAATCGGATTTAAGTCTGGTGACTGCGATGGCCACTTCAAAATGTTCCAGCCTTTAATCTGCACCATGCTCTAGTGGACTTGGAGGTATGCTTGGGATCATTGTCCTGTTGAAAGGTCCAAAGTCTCCCAAGCCTCAGGTTTGTGACGGACTGCATCACATTTTCATTCAATATCTCCTGGTACTGAAGAGAATTCATGGTACCTTGCACACGCTGAAGCTTCCCTGTACCTGTAGAAGCAAAACAGCCCCAAAGCATGATTGACCCCCGCCATGCTTCACAGTAGGCAAGGTGTTCTTTTCTTCATAGGCCTTGTTCTTCCTCCTCCAAACATAGCGTTGATCCATGGGCCCAAACAGTTCTAATTTTGTTTCATCAGTCCACAGAACACTATCCCAAAACTTTTGTGGTTTGTCCACATGACTTTTGGCATACTGCAGTCGACTCTTCTTATTCTTTGGAGACAGCAAGGGAGTGCGCCTGGGAGTTCTGGCATGGAGGCCTTCATTACGCAGTGTGCGCCTTATTGTCTGAGCTGAAACTTCAGTACCCGCATCTGACAAATCTTTTTCAGTTCCTCAGCAGTCACACGGGGACTTTTCTCCACTTTGCGCTTCAGGTAGCGCACAGCAGTCGAAGTCAGCATCTTCTTTCTGCCACGACCAGGTAGCGTTTCAACAGTGCCCTTTGCCTTGAATTTGCGAATGATGCTTCCTATGGTGTCTCTTGGTATGTTTAACATCTTTGCAATCTTCTTATAGCCATTGCCCTTCCTGTGAAGAGAAATCACCTCTTCTCTTGTCTTCCTGGACCATTCTCTTGACTTCACCATGTTTGTAAACACACCAGTAAATGTCTAGAAGGAGCTGAGTATCACAGTCATTTTAAATCTGCCTAATTGGTGCTTATTATGCTTGATTACTGCTCCTTGACATCCAAAGGTGTTTTCAATACCTGATCGAAAACACTTGAATGCACCTCTGTTCTTAAGAGTGGTAGTCTTTAAGGGGTTGAATAATTGTGTCAATGAAAAAATCACAAAAAAAAAAATTAATACTGTATTACAAAAACAATTGATGTCATTTTAGTTGCATTTGGTTCTTTAAAAAGTCCTTGTAAGATTTCATTCTGAACACAATTACAAATGTACACTAAATTCCCTAAAACCCTTTACAGCATTGGGGGTTGAATAATTTTGAACACAACTGTATATGACTCCCGTCGTCTCACATGACATAGTAACTATGATCTTATATTCCTTTTTTCTTACAGGGGTATATACTTCTTCTAATTTCAATAATCTTTTATTCTCCCTCGTTCTATTACGGCAGCCAATGCAGAAGCTACACCAGTGAAGACATCATGCAGTTTTGGTTGGGAAGTAGGGTTTTCACACCTATGCACGATGCGGTTCCTCACTGTTGGAGCTCGCTTAAAGATAAATGGTGGTTGGGTGGGAATAAGATGGCCAATAGTACTATCATTTTTTAAAACGTTACAGTTCTTTTTTATATCTTGCTTTAACTGCGGACAATATGTGGCAAATGTGGTAGTGAAAGCGTATTTGTATTTATTACCCTGCTTTTCAGATTCAGTCATCCCTTTGCTTTTCTCCCGTACCATTTCTGACCTATATTTTATTTCTTCCTTTTGTTTGAGTAACTTCTCTTTATCATATCCCTTTTCCAAAAACCGACCCACAATAACTTCACTTTGTTGGTCATAATCAGTGTCATCAGTACAGTTTCTCCTGATGCGCTGAAGCTGTCCTGCTGGTATGTTGCTCAGCCATGGATCATAGTGACAGCTATTCCTTTCAAAGTATCCATTACGGTCGGTGGGTTTGAAGTATGTTTTTGTTTTAATTTTTCCACTCACCACACTAATTTCCAAATCCAAAAAGTGAATTGTACTATCACTAATGTCCTCTGTCAATACAATATTCCATGTGTTTCTGTTAATAAGAGTGATAAAGTCCCTGAGTTGGCTCTCAGATCCATACCAGATGCCAATACAGTCATCTATGAATCTTTTCCACAACATCAGACTGCCACTACCCGTATCCTTTTTAACACAGGGTCTATGTAGAAGGATTCCCAATAAGACATAAAGAGGTTTGCGAAGCTTGGTGCGAACTTCGCACCCATCGCAACTCCTGAGGTTTGTAGGAAAAAATCTTTATCATAACAAAAGTAATTATGCAGAAGACAGAATTCTATACAATCCATAATAAATGTCTTATGCTCCTCTTTCATTAATTCATCTTGGTCTAAGAAGAACCTAACTGCCTTTATTCCTATGTCATTTGGGATGATGGTGTAGAGGGATGTCACGTCAAGTGTTACAAGGAGTGTTTGTTTGGGGATGTTATCAAATTCACGCAGGATATTAAGGATGTGACCAGTATCTTTTAAATTTGAAGAAGTCTTAGATACATGTTTTTGCAAAAAGATGTCCACATATTCAGAGACGCGACTGGTTATTGAATCGATCCCTGACACTATCGGTCTACCTGGGGGGCGGTCTGCATTCTTGTGGACCTTAGGCAAATAATATATAATGGGGGTCCTAGGGTGTGCGTTATTTAAGTATTGATATTAGGGTTATTCACTTTAGAAAAAAGACGACTGAGGGGAGATCTAATAAGTGTATAAATATATCAGGGGTCAGTACAGAGATCTGTCCCATCATCTATTTATCCCCAGGACTGTGACTGTGACAAGGGGACATCCTCTGCGTCTGGAGGAAAGAAGGTTTGTACACAAACATAGAAAAGGATTCTTCACTGTAAGAGCAGTGAGACTATGGAACTCTCTGCCTGAGGAGGTGGTGATGGTGAGTACAATAAAGGAATTCAAGAGGGGACTGGATTTATTTCTGGAGTGTAATAATATTACAGGCTACAGCTACTAGAGAGGGTCGTTGATCCAGGGAGTTATTCTGATTGCCTGATTGGAGTCGGGAAGGAATTTTTTCCCTTAAGTGGGGAAAATTGGCTTCTGCCTCACAGGTTTTTTGCCTTCCTCTGGATCAACTTGTAGGAAACAGGCCGAACTGGATGGACAAATGTCTTTTTCGGTCTTATATACTATGTTACTATGTTACTATATTCTTTTTACTAAGTATCCCATGCTTTAGCTCCCTATCAAGAAGGCATTTAAGATCCTTCTTATACTGGTTAATGGGATCGGTTTTTAATTTTTTATATGTGATCTGATCACTTAGGATTCTCGCATTTCCTCATCATAATCCTTTTTGTTGAGAATGGCTATCTCCGCCCCCCCTTTGTCAGCGGGTTTCACAAATATTTCTGTATTTTCTCCAGCCCTCTGAGTGCTGCTTGTGTCATTCTAATTATATTTATTTATTTAAGTATGTATTTTGAACTTTTATGGATTTATTGTTATCTACGAACTTATTGTCTGTATGACCTTTACCTAACCCGGTTGCTGCCTCCGGGTTCACTTCCGGAGATAACACAGAGGTTATTTAACCACTTGCCGCCACGCTAACGCCGATGGGCGTCAGCGCGGCGGCTCTCTCAGGTCTCAGTCACGCCTATCGGCGTCATCTCGTGAGACCTGAGATTTCACATGAACGCGCGCGCGTCGGGCGCGCGCGTTCATGTGATCGGAGCCGGGACAACTGAAACTACAGCCTGCCAGCGCTGATCATGCGCTGGCAGGCTGTAGATGCGAGAAAACGCATTTAAATCGCATATCAGACGCTGTTTTTAAACAGCGTCTGATATGCCTGCTGTCTGCTCGTCTGGTGGTCCCTTTGTTTGGGACCACCAGAGAAACTATAGGAAAAGTGCACCAATCACTACACCCCCCACTGATTAACCCCTGATCACCCATGTCACCCCCCTGTCACTAATCAACCCCTACAGGCTCATTCAGACGTCCGTATGTGTTTTATGGATCCATGGATCTGCAGATCCATGGATCTGCGGATCCGCGAAAATACGGACACCGGCAATGCGCTTTCCGCATTTTGCAGATCCGCACAGAACTATATAGAAAATGCTTTTCTTGTCCGCAATTGCGGACAAGAATAGGACATGTTCTATATTTTTGCGAACGGAAGTGCAGACCCGAAGCGCAGATCCGTAATTCCGATCCGAGCGGGACAAAGTCTGTCCCCATAGAAATGAATGGGTCCGCAATTCCGTTCCGCAAACAGAATTTCGGACGTGTGAATGGGGCATAAGGGTCCCCTATCACCGCCAGTTAGTTAGCTACTTGTTAGGTAGCTAGCGCCCAGCCCACCGCACCGCAGTCACTGATTTTGGCAGAGATTTTTCATCCACATTGATCGATGCGAATGAAGAAATCTGTGCCGTTCATTTTTATTTTTTTCAGCGCAGAGGCCGAACGGAAAAAAATCTCATTACCCGTATGCTCAATATAAGGAGAATCGCAGAAACTCAATGCTGGCCATACGTGTAATGATTATGGAGACCCCTAAAATGCCAGGGCAGTATAAATACCCCACATGTGACCCCATTTTAGAAAGAAGACACCCTAAGGTATTCCGTGAGGGGCATGGCGAGTTCATGCAAAATTTTATTTTTGTCACAAGTTAGTGGAATATGAGACTTTGTAAAAAAATATATATATATATATATATCAATTTCTGCTAACTTGTGTCAAAAATTTTTTTTTATGTGAACTCGCCATGCCCCTCACGGAATACCTTGGGGTGTCTTCTTCCAAAATGGGGTCACGTGGGTATTTATACTGCCCTGGCATTTAGGGTCCTAAAGCGTGAGAATCCAAATACGTAAAAATGCCCTGTGAAATCTTAAAGGTACTCATTGGTTTTAGGGCTCTTTGCATCTTGGCTGCAAAGAGTGTCACACATGTGGTATCGCCGTACTCAGGAGAGTAGGGCAATGTGTTTTGGGGTGTATTTTACATATACCCATGCTGCGTGTGAGAAATATCTCTGTAAATGACAACTTTTTAAATTTTTTATTCAAAGTTGGCAATTTACAGAGATATTTCTCTCACCCAGCATGGGTATATGTAAAAATACACCCTAAAACACATTGCCCTACTCTTTCCTGAGTACGGCGATACCACATGTGTGACACTTTTTGCAGCCAAGATGCGTAAAGGGGCCCAAATTCCAATGAGTACCTTTAGGAGGGCATTTTTACGCATTTTCTTCTCACGCTTTAGGGCCCCTAAAATGCCAGGGCAGTATAAATACCCCACATGTGACCCCATTTTGGAAAGAAGACACCCCAAGGTATTCCGTGAGGGGCATGGCGAGTTCACAGAATTTATTTTTTTGGCACAAGTAAGCGGAAATTGAGATATATATATTTTTTATTTAGTTTTTACAAAGTCTCATATTCCACTAACTTGTGACAAAAATAAAATTTTACATGAACTCACCATACCCCTCACGGAATACCTTGGAGTGTCTTCTTTCAAAATGGGGTCATATGTGGGGTATTTATACTGCCCTGGCATTTTAGGGGCCCCTAAAGCGTGAGAAGAAGTCTGGAATCCAAATGCGTAAAAATGCCCTGTGAAATCTAGCAGGTGCTCATTGGTTTAGGGCTTGCACCCAGGCTGCAAAAGTGTCACATGTGGTATCGCCGTACTCAGGAGAAGTGGGGCAATGTGTTTGGGGTGTATTTTTATATATACCTCTGCTGGTGTGAGAAATATCGCTGTAAACGACAATTTTTACAAATTTTTATACAAAGTTGTCAGTTTACAGAGATATTTCTCTCACCCAACATGGGTATATGTAAAAATACACCCCAAAACACATTGCCCTACTTCTCCTGAGTACGGCGATACCACATGAGTGCCACTTTTTTGCAGACTGGGTGCGCAAAGGGGCCCTAAAACCAATGAGTACCTTTAGCTTTTACATGACTGCTCACAATTTAGCCCCGCCCAAAATGCCAGAACAGTACAAACACCCCACAAATGACCCCATTTCGGAAAGTAGACACCCCAAGGTATTCACCGAGGGGCATAATGAGCCCGTATGAGATTTTTTTTTTATTGCCAGAAGTTAGCAGAAATGGAAACTTTATTATTATTTTTTTCCTCAGAAAGTGTCATTTTCCGCTAACTTGTGAAAAAAATGAAATGATACATGAACTCACCATGCCCCTCCGCGAATACTTTGGGGTGTCTTCTTCTAAAATGGTGTGATTTGGGGGTATTTATACTATCCTGACATTCTAGCACCTGAAGAAACATGACAGGCGCTCAGAAAGTCAGAGCTGCTTCAAAATGCCGAAATTCACTTTTTTGCACCATAGTTTGTAAACGCTATAACTTTTACCCAAACCAATAAATATACACTTATTGACTTTTTTTTATCAAAGACATGTAGAACAATACATTTAGAGAAAATTTATATAGAAATGTAGTTTTTTAAAAAAAATTTACAACAGAAAGTGAAAATGTCATTTTTTTGCAAAAATGTCGTTAAATTTTTATTAATAGCAAAAAAATTAAAAATGTCAGCAGCAATGAAATACCACCAAATGAAAGCTCTATTAGTGAGAAGAAAAGGAGGTAAAATTCATTTGGGTGGTAAGTTGTATGGCCGAGCAATAAACGGTGAAAGTAGTGTAGTGCGGATTTGTAAAAAAGGGCCTGGTCACTAGGGGGGTATAAACCTGTGGTCTTCAAGTGGTTAACTATGGTCTTAATTGTCAGCCTTAGCCCCCGACGAAGCTTTCAGAGAAACCTAGGTCGGGCGTTGCTGTTATTAGATGTGCCTGTTTTTACTGTGGATCCTGTAAGTAGAATAAATCAGTGTCTACCTTTATACATCAGCCATATTGCGCTATGTTTTCTTCTCCTCTGTGAAGGTTTGAGTTCGGTGAGGAGGAGTGTTCGGTCGGCGTTGTGGTGGTTGGCTGTGAGTGCCGCAACGTTCTGAGTGATCGCAGCGTCTGTGAACTGGAGCGCAGGTTTCTCGGCGCTCACTGGATGCTGGACTATACCATCTCTACCGATATCATACATTATCTACTAGCGGATTGCTACCTCTGTGAGTGGCCACATATTAGAGGGGCCTATATTTCGTCTAATCGCCTGCTGTATTGGTGGGAGACATTAACCTCTTTTTACTGTCAATTGACCTCTCCTCTGTCTGGGTGTCAGGGGCCTACATAAATGATAATAGCCTGTTCCATTGCAGGCTGACCTGAGGCCTGTTTTGCTGTTACGGGACCGCTCTACTCTTTGCGGGTGCAATGGTCCTTAATTATTGAATGATGCCTGTGGCACTACTGGGTGAAATCAATACTGTTTTGGCATGATTGTAACTCTCCTTTTTGTGGGTCCCGTGGGCCTGAATGTTTGAATAAGGCCTGTGGCCCTGCAGGCAGACATGACTCCTTCTTGGCTGTGATGACAACTTCAACTCCCATGTATGGTTGCCATTGGCCTGAGTCTGTAAGTGAGGCCTGTGACACTGCTGGCAGAAATGAATCCTTCTTGGCTGTGATGTGAACTTCAACTCCCGTGTATGGTTGCCATGGCCCTGAGTCTGTGAATGAGGCCTGTGGCACTGCAGGCAGACATGAATCCTTTTTGGCTGTGATGAGAACTTCAACTCCCATAGCATTCCCATCTGACACCACCCCAACTATTCCACCTCCTCCTCCAAGTTGCCAATTGATATTGGTTAATTTTTATTTATTTTATGTCATTTCCCTATCCACATTTGTTTGCAGGGGATTTACCTACATGTTGATGCCCTTTGCAGCCCTCGAGCCCTTTCCAGGGCTATTTTACAGCCATTTTAGTGCCCAAAAGTTTGGGTCTCCATTAACTTCAATGGGGTTCGGGTCAAGTTCGGATCCCGAACCCGAACATTTTCGTGAAGCTCGGCCGAACTTCTCGAACCCGAACATCCAGGTGTCCGCTCAACTCTATTCCTAACCTAATGTATTTCAAGAACGAAGATACCCAACCCCTTTCACGTGTCTTTTAGAGATTGAATGCAAAGACAGCTGTGATTACAGAAACAGCCGTGCTTGCTGCCTTACACTCATGGGCGGAGCTATAGGGGGTGCAGAGGTAGCAGTCGCTACCGGGCCCAGGAGCCTGAGGGGGCCCAAAGACCCTTGTGCCGCATAAGAAGACACACAAAGCACTGAGGGAAGGGGGGCCCAAGGTGAACTCTTGCACCAGGGCCCATGAGCCGTTAGCTACACCACTGCTTACACTGTTCCTGTAAATCCCATTAAAGTGAATGGAAGTCCGATAACCACACAGCTTGCTTTGTTTCCCTGTTTCTGTAACTCATATTCAGAGCTATAAGACTTACAGAACGGTAGAATAAGAACAAATACTCTGCACATCATGTATTCCACCCAGCTGCAAATGCAAATATTTGTCAGGACACATCAGTTTAATAAATGATGAAAGAGGGATTATCAAATACACATTAAGAAACAAGTAACAATATTGAATAATTCCCTTTTCTTTACACTTGCCAAGCAGTGGCAGTGAGCAGGAGGAGCCATTACTCTGAAGAGTATATAATGAGTGTTACAACAGTATTAATCTTTAGAAATTTGGTTGGGTATTCATCCAAGAAAGCCTGTAACCAATATTCTCAAACATGAAGGTCACACTAGCTTTTCTTTTCTTGGGCATCTGCCTTGGTAAGACTTATATTTCTATACATTGTGCACATAGACTAAAAAAAAAGAAAAAAAAGGAGGGGAGTGCGGTGCTCGCTGGGGTGCTATTGCTCCCTCAGCCAGCTGGGGCTGTGGTTCTGGGAGACGGCACCCCCTATAAAGAAGAGATCAATTGAAAGTGATCCCCTGATGTGTCATTCCCAGGATATGCTATATATAGGTTTGAGTTCCATCTCTAGGACACTGGTGAATTCTTTGGTCTAAGAGAATAACCTCTCAAGAGCACATAAATGAGTTGTCTCACCAATCTCTATAAGCCAAAGCACTATCAGTATTACATGGACAGCCATGAACTTGAATGGCCAACATGTAATGCTATACTTGCACCGCAGCAGATGTTGCAACATTTTTGGTGCACGTCCTGTTGTGCAATATAAATTTATGATTTTCCCCCCTTTTCCAACACCCTCCCCATGTTAAAAAAGTGGGTGTGACATGGTAAGTATAGAGTGGTCTATGTGTATGACCTATTTAGCCCAATGCATTTAATAATATGTGCGGCATGTTTATGGCTCATGGACCTCCAGTGCCTCTTAATATTTTTTTTGCATTGTATGCCAGTGAGTTTTCCTGCACTTTTTTTTTTTTCTGGCGGCTTGTTTATATTTATGTTTTTATCTATTTGTTGCCATCTACATTAAAAATAAATCTAGAAATGTTCCAGATGTGACATTAGAAGACACGATAATATGATGCTTTCAATATTCTGTAATTCGCTTTTAGCTTTGTTTTGCAGATTAGGACAGAATATGAAGAGTCATTTCATTGTTGTTGGATAGAGTTGTTAATGGCATCTGTACCTTAATACTAGAGACCTACAGAAGTGATCCATCACTTCCCAGAGAGTTTAAGAATTGATGACATTTCTCTGTCACTTGCAGCACTTAAAAAGGACAGACAACCTCACTGCATTGTCTATAAAGACAATTCAGGAAGGAGGTGCATACAGCTTAAATGGCTACCACAATAATAAAAAAATAGGTACAGCATTTAAACGGAATACAAGCATGATACTTTACCTTAAAGAGGACCTGTCACCAAATATTGCAGTGCAATCTGACAGCACCATGTTGCAGAGTAGGAGGAATTGGTACTGTATTGCTTTTCATTCCTATAATAGTTTCCAATATGAGTTTGACTACTGGGTGTTTATTTTTGCAGCCTTAACAAATGCAAGATATGTTACAAGAAGAAAAATGTCAGTAAGTAGCATTCAACAATGAATTTATTTTAGCATTTTGCAGCATTTTGTATTAATTGGCATACACATCTATCTTTATTTTGTATTAAGCACATATTACATAGGCATTCTTTTTTAGGAAGCTGAAGCGTATTCTCATGGTCGTTTGATGTCATTGGTGATTAAAAGATGGAATGACTGGCAGGTAAAAATAATATTGAAAAATTATAATAGGCACAATACAATAATAAAAGAGTTTGACTATTATTAGAAGTAGGCATTCAGAAAGACTAGAAACTATTCATACAGAATTTTTCCAAACATTTTAACACAAAGAACTACAAAAAAATGACACAACATGCATTTGACACATTGGCAAGAACAGGGTATTATTCTGTTTCCAAATAAAACTACAGTAGATGAGCCATGTCTTGTGATTTAGTTGCTGTCCAGCTACTATACTCATAGAAGTGTCTTGGTTATTTCCATCAGTCCTCTAGACATTGGATATGCAGCTGGCACTCCAATGAAACTGGGGACGTGGGACTCCAATGATCAGACACTTATCCCCCTATGCACAGGATATCTGATAAGTTATAATTATGCGAAAACCAATTTAAAATCATGGTCCCTACAGGGGTTAGAGAGTTGATAGAGACTGACATTTGGAAAGCAGCTCCACTTCTGGCAATCTGCTCAGCCTTGTGGCACCTCCAGACATGTCAGGTGTAACTGCACTGGCCTTTTCAAACCTTAAAGGAGATTCTCTAAAACTCCATGCCACCAAGCTTGGATTATCAAAGATGCAGTTTAAAGTGGCATTCAAGTGAGCAGCAGTTGCTATTTAGTGAACACGAAGAAAGTGTCTGTTGCCTACCAATACACAGTCAGGGTCTTTTATCAAACTAGTGTAAAGTAGAACTGGCTTAGTTGACCATAGCAACTATCAGGTTCCACCTTTCATATTTGACACCTCCTTTGGAAAATGTAGTCTTAAATGTGCTGTGGCCATGATGGGGGGAAAACAGAAGTGCTTAAAGGGTCACAAAGCTTTTAGAAAACTTATAATGTGTTATAGAGACATATCAAAAGTTTAGAATGGTGTGGGTCTGAGCACTGAGACCCCCACAAATCTCTAGAACGAGATGAGGACAGTGCTTACTAAGCACATACTCTCCTCACTCCAGGACAGGAAGCAAGACAGACTCAATATATGGTCTAGGCTCGTATTGCTCCAATCTTCTTTAGCTAGGAAAGAGTGTATGCCAAGCAAGCACTTCTCTCCCTTATTCTAGATATTGGTGTAGGTCTAAGCACTCAGACCACAACCGATCAAAACTTTTAACATGTCCCTATTAAATATCAAAATCTTTCTGAAAGCACAGTGACTCTTTAAAAAATCAGTGGCAGAATGAATTAATGATATGAAGGTCACCCGTTAACTTTGCTAAGTATTCCCTAGATAATGTTACATTTGTACTGTCAGACTGGAGGGTCAATTTAAGTGTTAACCACTAAAACTCCCTGAGTATCCAGGATATTACCTGTTTACCTATAACTAGAGATAAACAAATTTCATATTTTGAAATTCGTTCACACTTTATTTGTTGGTAAAAGGTGAATTGCGTTATGAATTCAGTTACCACGGACCATAATGCAATTCTATGACGGAATGCATAACGGAATGCCTTTAGAGGTATTCCATTTATAATTCCGATATAATAGAAGTCTATGGCCTGCATAATGGATCCGTATGGTTTCCATAATGCTGGATTCCCCCCTGCATAACAGGAACAGGACTGATCAGTTTTGCAGCCCATACACTTCTATTATGACGGAATGAATAATGAATGCCTCTAAAGGCATTCCTTTATGCATTCCGACATAGAATTGGGTTATGGTCCGTGGTAACCGAAGTGGTAACGCAATTCACCTTTTACCAACAAACGAAGTGTAAAGGAATTTCAAAATATAAAATTCGCTCATCTCTACCCATAACCACTATAGAGCATTAGATATAGACATTAGGTATTAAATACTAAACTACTGCAAAGGGGATTTCTTGTTTTTGGAGCTTTACAAATACTGTACCGTATGTTGCTTGTCTGCAAATGTAAATTGTCTGCACAGAGCAGTTACAAAGCTCTGCTGCGGCCCTTCTCACCCACTTGCTGTAGGGAGTATTACCACTGTGGAGATAGAACGTCACCTACAGTAATCATCCGTGGTAACCTTGCAGATCTTTTCCTATGGGGTTAAAGGGTTTTTCCATATTACAAAGTGAAGGGATATCATTAGAATATGTCATCATTTTATGATCAGTGGCGGTTTGACCTCTAACCCTAGTCATCTTAGGAATGAAGGAGCATCATCTGTCCCCCCCTCCCCCTCTAAACAACAGCACTCTGATCATGTAATATTTCCTTTAATGAAATCTACCACATATTTCAAACATCCTACTGAATAGCCTTTTATAGTCCTTATACAGGAGCTAATGGTTAACAATTTTCCCCCAACTTTGTTTAGAACTGTCACAGGTGTTCAGATGCTGAAAGATACTGCATGGAGAAAGCTATCGTGGAAGATACGTGCTTTATTATGGTAAAATGCTTTTCTGTTTCTATATGTGTAGAAAATTATTCCAAAAAGGAGATACAATATATATATATTTCTATATACCTTTAGTAACCTAACGCCTGAACACGTTAAAATGTCCACAATTTCCGTTGTTTTTTGTTTTACAACTGAATCATTGAATATTGAGACAGATTAAAGCCTCATTTACACACGTGTGCTGTACATGTTCTCAGTGTTTCACATACATGTGCTGTACGTGTTCTCCGCGGACAGCACACGTCCCCATTTATTTAAATGTGTGTATTCACACTTCAGTGTTTTTTCGCACTGTCCGTGGGTCCGTGTTTTCAGCACGGATGAATGTCCAATCTTGGTCCGTGTTTTCAGATCCCTCACGCCCATTATAGTCTATGGGGCTATAAAAACCACGAATGCAACACGGATGCCATCCATGTTGCATCCTTGTTTCACGGATCATTAGGGAGAGATGCTTTGAAAATAATTTTTCAGCTGTTCAGTGTCAGTGAAACACGGACAGCAAAAACTGATCCAATATGGATCCGTCACGGACAGCTACACGGATGCATCACTGACCACCTGCTCGCGGATTTGAGCACGGACATGGACGTGTGAATGAGGCTTAACACAGGATATTGGACAGATTGTTCCTATGTACCTACATTAGACAGATTGCTTTATTAAATAAACACATTATTGTCATTTTAGAGACTGATGAGTAATGACATGGGATTCACAATGCAACAATTCTTAGGGAGTGTGGTAAGGATAAGTCATTTAATTATTGGCTGGTTAATTACATGTATCATTTATTTAAAATTGATTCTTAATATTTCTGAGAAATATGTTTTTCTTCCGTTACTTACTGGATGATTATGAATTCATTTATTGAGATACAGTACTCATGGGCACTATATGCTTATAAATAACATAAATTGCAATATTTTATTTCAGAAATTCCAGTTCCATGCTACAGTTGTCATCCAGGCAATGGAGGTAAGTTGAATTTAAATGCTGCTGTAATATTGAGAATGTGTGTGTCTATCGCTGTACTTTAAACACACATTCAAATTTGTATCTATGCTTGGAGCACATGAATAATAAAAGAGTGTCTCTCTATTGGGTCCCCCCACCTTCCTATAACCAGAGTGGAAAACATCTGTAACCTGATGAACTTAGTAACACCACATATTACACATGTTCATTCAGCTTCTGCAGCTGCATTTGGAATGACGCTTGTTTTTGTTCAACAACCCCTTTAAGGCCTCATACTGAATATGTCTACAATACTCTTGCACTTTATATACAGATGTAGCTGTATCTGACACATTAAGTGTTTATGCTTGCTACATATTTTGTGCTTTTACTTATATAACCAATCTTACATTCAGTAAAGTGTAATTGCATTATAAAAGATTCGCTTTTTTTTATTTCTACTTTTTTAGAAAAACGACATGGACGCACTTACTAAAACTTTGAGAGCTCATGGATTGATCAATAACTTTGTGCAAAGTGTTTTTGGTTTTATGGTAAGCCAACCTATTGCTAATGCATATCTGTGAAATGGATTGCCAGGAGGTAATGCCTTTTGCATTTACTTTTTTCCTCTATAGAATGCTCCATTAAAGGAATGCAATGTAGACATGGGAGGAATTTTAAGCTCAGTGAACGGTGTACTGGTAAGAAATTTTTATTTAATGTATTTCAGTATGTTATGGTGTGACATATGGGGTTATCAGTTTATCATTAGGAAGAAAAAACAAACAAAGGGGATTTCTGAGCGTCAGAATGCAATTTTAGTATGTATCCATAAACTCTTTCAGAATGTGCATTAGGATATGGCCACATGGTCAAGTTTCCTGATGTAGATTTGGAAGCCAAAATCAGGAGTCGATCTTAAAAGTAGAGAAATTATAAAGGGCAAATTTTATTTCTCCTCTTTTTTGAATTCACTACTTGTTTTATCATCTTGCACACATCCATGGAGCATGATCCATGAAATCCCATCCTGCTGAGTGCACGAAGCGCACTGCGTCATAGCAACCAATGAGTTTGTGCACTCTACAGGACGGCAGGACGGGATTTCACGGACCGTGCTCCACGGATGTGTGCATGACGCATTTGGCTTCAAAAAGGGCATCAGGAAACCTGACCATCTGGTCGCACCCCTATAGGTGGGGTGTTTGCTCCCAGTTCTGTACATATAGTTCACAACTACTTTCCTATAGTCATAGTTGGGATGAAAGAAAACTACTTAATCTATGATGTAAGTTTCACCAAAACAACAACTACAATAGTGTAATATGTGTGTATCAATAGCAACCAAAAACGTAGCTAAAAAATAACCAAACCACACATATAATGTAATAATAATATTTTACCACAAAGTGTTAAATACATAATTGTCACATTTAACAAATATTAGCAGCATAGCAGATAAAGTGCAATGGCAGGAATAAAAAGGGTCTCTCAACTTCCCTCTCCCCCAAACCGGCTGGCATATACAAAATAAACACTTGGAGATAGTTAGAGCTGTACACTCTCACCATACAGACTCACAAGACTTATGTAGCGTGTGCATTAAATAAGCCAGAACTACAAATGTTGTCACATCCTCACAAATTGTAAATAGCAGTATAGAATATCCAGCAAAATGCCGCCAATCCAATGCTGTGCCTATATGTACCTACACCTGCATATTACATACCGACAAATAGTGCTGGATCTTAATACCGGAGTGACAACACGGGAACGAGAAGGAGAAGACCCGCAAACCAAAGTGCGTTTCTCCCCCTGAGGAAGCTCGGCGAAACGCACTTTGGGTTGCGGGTCTTCTCCTTCTCGTTCCTGTGTTGTCACTCCGTTATTAAGATCTAGCACTATTTGTCGGCATGTAATATGCAGGTGTATGTACATATAGGCACAGCATTGGATTGGCGGCATTGTGCTGGATATTCTATACTGCTATTTACAATTTGTGAGGATGTGACAACATTTGTAGTTCTGGCTTATTTAATGCACGCGCTACATAAGTCTTGTGAGTCTGTATGGTGAGAGTGTACAGCTCTAACTATCTCCAAGTGTTTATTTTGTATATGCCAGCCGGTCTTCAAATGCTTTCAGTTCACTTGCGTTGTTACGGATCCTGCGGGCACTTCCGGCGACCGAAGTGCACGCCAGATCCTAACAACGCAAGTGTGAAAGAGGCCTAATACTATCATATTACACCAATATATATCCTAGAAACAAAAGTAGGTGTGTTGTCAAGTTAATAACAATATGCATTTCTTCAATGCATACTTTTAGGTATATCCGTTTGTTCTAGATTTTTTTTTTATCCTTTCACTGCCTCTAGTTTTACAGTAGCTTCAGATAGAATAGCTTGTAGTTAGACTTATTATTGAAGTCTTCACAATGCTCACATGAGACACTCTTTGAGGCAGAGTTAGTGAGTGAAGTGTGGCAGAATTAGCAAATTACAGCAAAAAACCCTGTTTTAGATGCCTATAAATGACTTTGAAATCTGCTAAAAAATATCATGTGTGTGACATTTGTGTCATTGTGTCGTTTAGTGTCATTTTGCAACATTTGATGCACTTTAACACTTAGAGCTTAGAGATTACAAAACTGTTTCACCTCATTTATGTTGTGCGACTTTTAAAAAGTGGCTAAAAAGTCACATCTCCATGGCAGGCGACCCCCTGGTGTACTTTCACTGGCAGTGGTTAAACCACATCTCACTTGCTCTAAATTCATTATTATTGTGCATAATTTCAGGGATTAGGCGCACCTGCCAAAACCAAAGAGACTTAGAAATTGACACAAAAAACATTGCAAAATGATAAAATTCCTCCCTTTGAGTTTTGAAAAGTGTCCATAAAAGGAGGGATGGTCAAATGAGATTAAAAAGACACATTGGTGCATCTTTGGTCTTCCTAGTCTAGTTATAAGACAGTACTAATACATTTCACACTCCTCTTCTAAAACACTTTAAAGGGTATGTAGACCTTCACAACCATTTTTAGATACATTGGGGGAGATTTACTAATCACAATGTGCCAGAATTTTGGAACAGTTTGTGACCAAAAATGGTGAACATGCTTTGTATTAGATTTATTAAAGAGGGTCATGTGATTGTCCCCAAAAAAAGCATCCGTGCCACACAGGATAGAGACAGCAAGGTTCATTAGCTACAAGAGACTATACATGCTGATCAGACAGCAAGACACCATGGGCAAACCCTCCATGGAATGTCTTGAATACATTTGAATAGATATTATTGATACAGTTTTTGAGACATGGGGCATTCACATGAATTGTGAAGAACAGCAAACAGATACGCAAATGGACAATAATGAAATTATACATCATTAATATAAGTCATCCTTCACTGCATCTGTTTAATAGCACAGTACTTTAAATATTCAGACACAGGATGCTCTGCCATTTAAAACATCTAGTATTCTGGATTAGCATTTGATTTTATCTGTATTCATTTTAATACATTTTTAATCTAACCTACCTCGGAACTCTAAGGATTTTTAACATTTTTGACATTTGACATTACTGCGAGGACCCGTGGTCAGTATTGGACATTGATATTATTTTGTACTTTATAAGTAGCACACCATTTTATGAATTCAGGAGGATTGCCAGTATAACCAATATTCTTCTATTTGCAATATTTTGTTATACGGTATATTTTAGGTTTATGCTGTTCTTTTATATTTTTTATTTTGTTTCTTTTATGTATAATATATATATATATTCATATATATATATATATATATATATATATATATATATATACATTTTCACTTGTATATATTTTTACTCATGAGTTCCACCTAAAGCAGACATATGCATAAGTAAAAACATATATATGCATTTCTTTATTTTACTGAATTTGTGAAAGTGCCAGCTACTGTACATTCTTTTTGTAATTTTTATTAGTCAAACCTTTGTTTTTGGAAACCAATAGCCTGAGCAACCAGAATATTCCTAATTCAATACTGGTTAGCCACTATAGTATAGGATACATCTATGCAGGAAAGAAACCTTGCCAATTTCTATGCTGCAAATGTATAAGATTTTATATTACCAGCAGAATAGATGAGAAATAAATCTGCATAAATGAACCCACGGTGCAGATTTTAAACACATCATATCAATTTATGTTGTGAATATCCACCATGGATTTCTCCCTTTGCAATGCATAGGGTGAAGTCTGATACAGAACCGCAGTGGAATTTCTGCTGCGAAATCATGAAAGTATCCTTAAGGTACATTGGGAAAATAAAGAGTCTTTAAAATATTCTTCAATAGATCAGAGTCAATATCTTGAAGAAGGAACTTATTCCTGGGCTGTAGCATGTATTTTTGTCTCTGCAAATTTTAGTCATAACATGAACAATGACAGAACATAGCAAAGTCTGAAACAGTGAATACTGTAACTTTTCTTACTGCTGATGACACATATTTTAATATTCTCACTTGACTATTCCACATAAATAAAGACATTGTATTTTATTTTCTTTATAGGGTGGCGGAATTAATGCAGCACTTGGTCTTCTTGGTGGTGCTACCAATGCTGCCGGTGGACTAGTTGGTGGTCTTACTAATACTGTCGGTGGTTTTACCAATGTTGCTGGTGGAGTAGTTGGTGGTGTTACCAATGCTGTTGGTGGTCTTACCAATGCTGCCAGTGGTCTTACCAATGCTGCCAGTGGTCTTACCAATGCTGCCAGTGGAATACTTGGTGGTGTTACCAATGTTGCCGGTGGTTTGCTTGGTGGTCTTCTTGGAGGAAAGAAGGGTTAATCACAGGTAATTACTTTAATCACTAAACATAGCTTTAACATGCATTTAATTACTCATTTACATATGAGTTTAGTTTAAGTTACATCAAGCACATTAGTTTGAAGAAATTTTTTTTTAAAAGGTATCATGTCAGGTGATTTCTGCTACTTTATTTGAGCAGCATACGGTATGATGGAGTAAGAGAAGCTGAACTCTTGTATTGGTTTATATTACTTGGAGTAGAAATTCTGAGACAGGACACCTAGGAGACACAGTGAGAGTCCTGATTACCCCACACTGGATGAGTGAGTTTTCTGTGTACACACACACTGATGCAGGGAAACTTTTCAATCACTGTGTTTGGGAAGGGTAATCAGGACCCTTACTGTCTCTCCATCATGATTTATGGTAGTCTGCTTTTGGGATTATGCACATGGACACATTCTTTATTCGTGTACTGTCTTGGTGTTCAATGGCCTGCACATGGGCAACATAGATAAGTTGTACTGTTCACACCACCATTTTTCAGCACAGATGTTCAAAACTCAGAGTAGGTCCTATTTTGTTCCATTTCTCATGGAACATGGATATGAAGAGCACTGGAGATGCAGACATATGGACTACTCTGCCACATTCTGTGTCTGTGCAACGCAGGCAGCTTTACATGTTTCTGTTATTAACAGCATCAAGCACATTACATATTGGTGATGTACTAAGTATGTGGGGTTCTCTCTGTTCGCATTCCTAAAGTCTAGGTCATTTTATCCCATAAATTTGCTGTATCGCATTTAATAGATGTCCCATAGAAAAATGTGTGGAAACTGCTTCTTTGAAACACAAAAACAACTTTAAATGATAAATGACCTCCTTACTTTGTATTCTTTACCCCTAACCTAAATATCTGAGATGTCGCAACACAGTGGGGGAAATTTATGATTTAATGTCTTTTTGTGCCTGCACTAAATTTATGATTTTTATATATATGATCAGCACACCTATATTTCGGTGCTCAGTGTAATAGGGTGTCCCCTCTTCAATGAAAGTTCATATAAACACGGCACTCGATTTCTCAAATTGCAGTATTTTTATTCTTATTTTTGTTATTGCATAATCATGCCACCATCAATTTTATATAGTTATCTGGCCGACGTTTCGGTCATCTAGACCTTCATCAGGGCCTTAGAAGCATAAGTACAGGATGCCACCCGGTCCTCCTGTACTTATGCTTCTAAGGCCCTGATAAAGGTCTAGATGACCGAAACGTCGGCCAGATAACTATATAAAATTGATAGTGGCACGATTATGCAATAACAAAAATAAGAATAAAAATACTGCAATTTGAGAAATCGAGTGCCGTGTTTATATGAACTTGCACTAAATTTATGAACTGGTGCACCTTAAAGGGGTGGTAGAGAATCATGTAGAGAATGTTAAGACAAAGCACTTAACATTGTGATTGTCCATAATGCCTCTTCTGCTGGCGTGATTCATTTTTCCATCATATTATACACATTTTTAAGCAATGTCGAACTATAGAAATTGAAAACTGTACAAATGTCAGTTAAAAGCACTTGAACTATTTTTACTTTCTGCATTATTTTACAGTTGAACTTTACTCCAATATATGAACACAGGAAGGTGATGAAGCCAAATATTCTACATATATTTTTGGTCAATTACTTAATTAAATTAAAAACATGTGTCTCAGTTTCTGTCAGTTGTTCATTTTATTTTACTTCATTACTAATAAATAAAAAACATTACCTGCACAAATGTCTATATTTTTTGTCTGGGGGGGGGGGGGTTATACGTATAAATGTTTCATTAAAAAGTGACTAAACCCTGAAAAAAAGGAGAAAAAAAAAGCATAAACTGCTAAGTAAAGTTTGTATTTAGCTCTTTCTGCATGGACATTTGCAAGCTGCTACAGAAAGCAGTTTTATCAAATTTCCTGCTGTCAGGGAAGTGCCTCTTTCTGCCCAACCCCTCCATTAGTGTTCAGCAAACTTGTGTTTTCAAGTTTAGCTTAACAGTTTAGGGTTATCCAAGAATTCTGTGCAGGTATACTATACAATACCAATGCACTGACACTACAGAAAGTGCTACCAAGCTTTCTCAGGTTTACTTATATAGGCAGGAGGGATTTCTCACTATCTGTCCGGGCAAATGTGACATTCCTCAGTGTTGGAAAGAATTGCAAATCTTGTGGAGCTGTAGGCACTGTTAATGTAGTGTTACCCTTACAGTATGGTAAGAAATCTAGTAAATCTGCCATATAGGAGAGGGAAAGGGGATTTATCTTGCTAGATTTTGTATTTTGCAGTCAATTAAAATTCCTCATAGTAGTAACCCAGCTATTCTAGGACCCTGAATGGCAAATCTGCATAGCTATGGCACTATTGGCAAGTGAGGAAAATAATTTATTTAGGTAGACTTAGAATTTTGAAGTCCCTGTTAAAGCACCACATAGTGTGTTAGCCAGCTTACTTGGGGCCATAAAAAACAGTTACACTGCTGCATGTGTGATGCCTTCTCTCATAGAAACCGTCCAAAAATTGTCCCTTATTAGGGGAAAATGGTGGTTGACCACACATACATTTATCAGAAAAAAAACAGTGGCTTGTTGGGACTAAGTAGCCCAAAATTATGCCTTAAAGGGGTTTTCTGAGTTTTTAAACTGAGGACCTATACCCTGGATCGGTTGGGGTCCGACACCCGGGACCACCATGATCAGCTGTTTGAGAAGGCAGCAGCACTCCTATAAGCACTGGTGCCTTCTCTCTGCCTTGCCTAGGCCAGGGATGGCACAATCCTGTGTCACTGGGCCTAGGAGCAGCTTAGCCCCATGTAAGCGAATAGGGCTGTTCATGATACAAACCACAGCCGCTATACAATTTACGGCACTGTGCTTTGTAAAACAGATGGTTGGCGGGGGTCCCGGATGTTGGACCTCCACCGATCATATATTGATGACCTATTCAGAGAATAGGTCATCCGTAAACAGAATCTTGGAAAACTTTTTTAAAAGGGGGCAAATACCTGCCGCTGTATGTATACACATAAATGTTAATGTTGTGAGAAAACTATCTTGTTCTGCACAAGCAGCCAAATATGATGCATTAACAGGGGTAGAATGCCTGTCTTATTTATACACACACAAGTGGAAATTCTCAGAAAAAAACTGTTTATTTTGAACAAGCCTGGAAAAATTCTCCTTTTTATTTAGGAGCAGCAGTAGTGGATTTTAAAAAGGTATGATATATAGGAGTAATAATTGGCAACAATAGTAGCGGCAGTAGCACAGCATGGAATAGACAAGATGTGCGTATGTTTGTATGTATATACTTATGTATTTTTGGGTAGTAGCAGTTGATGGGGGTTGTTTAGGTCTGATGGTAGTGGCAATTGGGGTAATGGAAGTGGCAGTAGGGAGTTTAGCAGCATGGAGTAACACCTCGAACAGCATTTGCAGCCATATAATATGGAACATGATGGTAGGCAGGGACAGCAGCACTGGCATTATGGGGCACCATCAGCAATGGCAGATATATTCATCGGCCTCAGCCCAAAGTGTGTTAAAATCCTCACAGATCCGTTTGGGTGTGATGACGCCACCTTTTATGCCAAAAACCCACTCCTAGATGACACTGAAGGCTGAACACGACAGTACAGAGAAAGCAAACTGGTTCAGTTCCAGCCAGTGTTCTAATCTAGCTGCCCAGAAGTCTATAGGGGGGGGGTGCTGTCAGGAAAATTGTTATGCGCCGGAGAAAGGACAGAGTCCAGGTGCGACTGAACATAGGTGATCAGGCGGTACGTTTCTGTTGCTGCACATGGAAAAAATGCTCCATCATGTTGATGATACTGAACTTGCTGCTGCACTGTGTATGTAACTACCGGCACCGTCGCCGATGTTTAAAGAAAAGGCAGCACTTGTACAACACTTAAATAGGAAGGAGCCGTTCCATAAAAGTGAATATGAAGGAGAAAGCAGAGCCACTTTTATTACATTGTAACATGTCACTGTGGGCTCCTTACAGTTCTCTACTCTGTATTTGCCCTGAGTGTCACTGTCATTACCACTGCACCGTTTGCCATTACTGTGGCCACAGGTGCCACTACTACCACCACCTGGACAAAACTATTCATGGTAATGCTGGTCGTGGACTTTTAACCCTTCAGATGCATTGGTAAATTGTGACCACGGCATCTGGATGTGATAAAACCCGGAAGCATGTATGTGGCAGACCCTGTCCTCCTGTGTGACAGGAGGCTGTTTCATATTAGTTTCTATGGAGTCCAGGGCTGTGGCAATGCTCCTTAAGAGCATAGTAAAATTCTCATAGACTCCAATGCTATTGCGCTATGAGAGAAGCAATCTATGATTACTTTGTTATAGTTTACTTTAAAAAGTGTAAAAAAAAAATTAAAATAAAAAAATATATATAACATATAACATTCAAATCACCCCCCTTTCTCCAAAATGTAAAGAAAAATATCATGGGCATCGCCATGTGTGAAAACGCTCATACTATTAAAATATAAAAATATTTTTCCCATAAAGCAAAAGGCGAAACAGAAAAAAGTCAAAATTGCCAGTTTGCCTTTTTTTCGGGTCGTTTCACCTCTCACAAAACATTAAATAAAAAAAGTGATCAAAAAGTCATACACACCCCAAAATATTAAAAAGTACAGATCACATGATAATTAATTCATCTGAAACAAATCATCAAAACTTTAAATTTATTTGGCGGACAAATGATTTAGTTTAGAATCAAGACCAAAGTGCAGTGAAAGAAATAAACCTGAAGGGTTGTGGGATTCATTGCACAAAGGGTAAACTTGACCCTGAGTTTGAGTGGTACCCAAAACCAAATCAACTAGACCATCATAGGGGTAACATAGTAACATAGTCGCAGATTTATTTAGACCGGCGTTTAAAACAGGTCTTCATAAATGCCCATAGCTGGCGGTGGATCCGCCGAAGTTATAAAGAAGCGCATGACTCTACATAACTTCGGCGTATCCAGCGCCAATTCTAAATGTAAAACAGTTTTCGAGTGGTATTATATTTAGACCATTTTCTACACCTCAAACAGGCATAGAAAATGATGAATGAGACGGGTTTGCGCCCCCCCCCCCCGCCCACAAATTTAGACCTGGCGCCACCATCTGGACCTGAAATATACCTAATTTAGGAGTATTTCAGATTAATAAATGATCTCCATAATTTGTAAGGCTGATAAAAGGCATCTGTCCATCCAGTTCAGCCTGTTATTCTGCAAGTTGACCCATGTTGATGTGGAGGCAGGTCTCCATCTTTCTTCCTGACAAAAACATTGCTTCAACTTGCATATGCAGAAAGCTGATGTTACAAATGTTGGGACATAAGTGAATTATGGACAAGCTCTACAGTAGTCAGGCAATGGGAGTGACAAGCAGAACCCCAACAAAGGATCTGCCCAGAGTTCCAGTTGAGAACTGGATTATGTAGACAAGAGTCAAGGCAGTCCCAGCAGAAGTAGGCTGGTACAGTAGGTACAGGCAAAACACACAGGGAAATCTTCTCTGAATGGAGTGTGTCCATTTGAAGTTGAAATTGCTTAGTGATGTACTGGATGGTCTCTGAGAGAGCCTTTTCATACACAATGGTCACCACCAAGGGCTTCTCCTAGTGCTAGAATGGAATATGGTACTGGTTCACCAAGGCCTGCTGTAGAAACCTACCTGCTGAGCCACAGTCTAGTGAGGCATGAATGGTAAACTGCTTACAACTGACAGACAAAAATATTTGTAAAGTTAACTTTGGAGAGAGCTGGTCTCCATCAGCGTTATGGGTTCAGTTATGGCTTTCCGTTATAACATTGTTATAACGGAAAAAAATGGAATCCATAAGATGGAAATCAAAATGGAAGCCTTTGAGAGGCATTCCGTTTTGATCTTTCATAATACAAGTCTATGGGCAGCAGAACAGATCTGTCCCGTTTGTGTTATGGAGGACTGTACACCTGCATAATGGAAACCAGGACGGATCTGTTCTGCTGCCAATAGACTTGTATTATAAAAGATCAAAATGGAATGAATCTCAAAGGCTTCCATTTTGATTTCCAAGTCTATGGGCAGAAGAACAGATCCGTCCTGGTTTCCATTATGCAGGTGTACAGTCCTGCATAACAGAAACGGGATGGATCCATCATGCTGCCCATAGACTTGTATTATGGTGGAATGCAAAACAGAAGCCTTTAAAAGGCATTCCTTTTTCGTTCCATCATAATAGAAGTCTATGGGGGCTCATAAAGAATCGGTTCCGTTTCCTTTATGCAGAACGGAAAAAAAAGTCTTGTCTACAGGACTTTGCTTTCCGCCTTGCATAACGGGAACCAGATGGATCCGTTATGATTCCCATAGACTTCTTCTATGACGGATTAAAACGGAATGCCTCTTACAACTTAAGTCGTATGGATTTCGTTATTTTGCATTATAACCATGTTGATCGAGCACCAAAGTGCACCCGAGTATAATGGAAGTCAATAAGAGAACCCGAGCATTAAATTGGGCACCCCCTGCTCTGAAGAGGGGAGGGTGCCTGGTTCATAGGAAAAGGTCAGAAATTAGTCGAAACACCACCGAAATGGTTCGGGAAGAGCATAGGGAGGATGTCTGGATGCATCTTAGACTCCCAGGTCACTGCTGGGAACGATGTTGTCCGAGTGGTGCACCACTTTTACAGACTGACAATAATACGCACAAAACCAAATATAAAATCAATTTTAGAGGAAAAATTGTTAGGAACATTCTTTCCTGTGTTCCTCGATTCCGGAGAGGTAGCCTGAGAAACGGCTACCACATCCAAGGAAGGCAGCAAGCGCGCAAATTACCCACTCCCGACTCGGGGAGGTTGCGACGAAAAATAACAATACAGGACTGTAATTGGAATGAGTAAACTTTAAATATTTTAACGAGGAGTTATTGGAGGGCAAGTCTGGTGCCAGCAGCCGACTCGCTCCCGGCCTCCACAATGTTCACCCAGTGTGCCGTCAGAGAGAGGATTGTATTGACCAGACTCTTGGATAGTGAGACTAGTGAGACTGGACTTGTAGGTGAGGGCCTGCAGGTGAGCTGATCCTGTAAAAGATTGTAGGTGAGAGTTTGCTGGTGAGCTGACCCTCTTAAAAACTTTATATGCGAGAGCCTGCAGGTGAGCTGACCCTCTAAAATAAAATTATATGCGAGGGCCTGCTGATGAGCTGACCTTGTAAAACATTATATGCAAGAGCATTATATGCGACGAATAAGCATGTTGATATCATGGAAGAGGAGGAGGAGGATGAGAAAGGGAAGATTCAACAATCAACCCTTTTTTGTGGTGGAAGGGGTTCATGGGAATACATTGTATTCAGTACATTATAAACAACACATTTAAAGTTCTATTATGTTCATCAGCTTTCCGTGGTGGAGTCGAGAAGTCAGGGGCAATCCATGCCTTGTTCATTTTTATAAGAGTCAACATTTCAGCATTTTCAGTTGACAGGCGGATACGCTTATCAGTTATAATGGAACCAGCAGCACTAAATACCCGCTCAGACAAAACGCTGGTGGCAGGGCAGGCCAGCACCTCCAAGGCGTAGAGTGCCAGTTCGTGCCACGTGTCCAGCTTGGATACCCAGTAGTGGGTAAGGCAATGAGGGATCATTGAAGACGCTGACACGGTCTGCTATGTACTCCTTCATTATCTTCCAAAAATGTTCCCTCCTTGTAACAGTAGGCTGCGCATCAGGGTGAGGGTGCTGGCTCGTCCTCTTCACCAGAGGAATGAGAGATGAGAAGTTCTCTTTGTAGCGGGGGTCGAGAAGGGTGAACAACCAGTAATCCGAGTTGTCTAAAATGCGTATAACGTGCAGGTCGCGGAAAACAGAGCCTAACATGAAGTCAGCCATGTGTGCCAGAGTACCAAGGGGCAAGAGTTTGCTGTCATCAGGAGGATGACTCAATCTCCTCGTCCTCTTCTGCCCACCCTAGCTGAACAGATGGAATTAAACTTCCATTGGTACTACCCTCTGTAGCAGAGACAACCATCTCCTGCTCCTCCTCCTCCTCTTCATTGTCCAATTCATGCTGAGAAGACGAACTGAGGGTTGTCTGGCTATCACCCTGTGTAATGTCTTCCCGCATTTCCACGTCTTCCACATGCGAAGCGTTGTCCTTAATTGTGAGCAGCGAGCGTTTGAGTAAACACAGAAGTGGGATGGTTACGCTAATAATAGCGTTATCGCTGTACACCATCTGTGTTGATTCCTCAAAGTTTCTTAAAACCTCACAGAGGTCAGACATCCATGCCCACTCCTCGCTTGTGAATAGTGGAAGCTGACTGTAAAGGCGACGACAATGTAAAAGCTGGTATTCCACTACTGCCCTCTGCTGCTCACAAAACCTGGCCAACATATGGAACGTCAAGTTCCAGCGCGTGCTCACGTCACAGAACAGCCTTTGAGCTGGGAATTTCAAGCACTGCTGCAGCGTTGATAGACCGGCTGAAGCTGTCGATGACTTACAGAAATGTACACACACGAGGCACACCTTCACCAGTTGCTCAGGCAAATTGAGGTAGGTTTTGAGAAAGCGCTGAACCACTAAGTTTAAGATGTGGGCTAGCCACAGCTTAGTTTGGTCTCTTATCCCCAGCCACAGCTCTGCGGCGGTGTGCTGTTTGTCCCCTAAGCATATCAGCTTCAGCAGGGCCTGTTGCCGCTTCCCCACTGCAGTGCTACACTGCTTCCAGCTACCGACTGATGGCTGACTAGTGCTGCACATGGATAATTCGGAGGTGGAAGTGGAGAAGGAGGCAGAGGAGGAGCCATTAACGTAAGTGCTGGCAGAAACCCTGATTGACGTAGGGCCCGCAATCCTTGGCATCGGTAGCACCTGTGCAATTCCAGTGTACGGCTCGCTCCCGGCCTCCACAATGTTCACCCAGTGTGCTTTCAGGGAAATGTAGCGTCCCACCCTGAGGTCACACACACCACACCTAGCACACACATATTAACCCTGTGAAAACCGCACCCAGGGAAAGTGCACATAGAAAAACATGCATGCAGAACCAACCATGTTGCCAGCGGCAACCACACGTGAGGCAACCACCAGACAGCATACACATGCGGCAAACCTTGCCGCTGGCAACCGCATGCGATACCGAGTCACGACCGCACAACCGTTTGTGACAGGCACAGGTTGTAAACTACCATTCGGTTGTCGTCTGCACTTTCCTCAAAAAAGCGCCATTCTGCCGAACACCTTCCCCTTGGCAAGGGAGATTTCTGCAAGGGGGTGCTCCGTGGAACAGTTGCGGGCCTGTTGTTATGGCCCGCCTTCTCCCTTTTGCCACACCACTGCCTCTTCTAGACTGTTGCAGTGCTGAAGATCCCTTCCCCTTGTTCTGCTGTCCTCACTCAGCTTTCCACCTTCCCAGGT
Organism: Bufotes viridis; assembly: GCA_033119425.1. Classification (NCBI taxonomy): domain Eukaryota; kingdom Metazoa; phylum Chordata; class Amphibia; order Anura; family Bufonidae; genus Bufotes; species Bufotes viridis. The sequence continues at coordinate 319,605,780 of CM065590.1, forward strand.
TGGGTCATTGACTTCATTGTCCACCACTTAATTAACTCTGCTCATCCTCCTGACTTGTTGACCTAACCACAACCTCAGTGATTGACATCTGTTTGTCATCCTCTTCATCAACCTTTTGAGACAGTAATTGCCGTTGACTTATTGGCAACTGTGTCTCATCATCATCCACCTCATTAAACAGTTATTGCCGTTCCCCACCGTCATCTTCTTGTGGCTGTGGATGCTGAAGAGGTTGGGAATCAGGGCACAAGATCTGTCCCTCTTCAAGCATGCTTGGCAATTGGGCCAAATGAAGGAATGGCGATGAAAAGAGGTCCTTGGAATATCCGAGTGTGGAATCACTTGTTTGCCCAGACTCTCCATGGTGAAAGGAAAGATGATCAGGGTGAGGATTGTGTTGACCAGACTGTTGGCTACTGAGACTGGACTTGGTGGAAGACACGGTGGTGCTTATCCGACTGGAAGCATTATCATCTGCAATCCAACCGACCCCATGGTCACACTGATCTGACTTCAAGAGTGGTGTCCTGCGCCGCCCTGCAAACTGGGACATGAAGCTAGGTATCGTGGATGATTGTTTTTCTTGTGCTCTGGCAGCAGGCACAGTTTCAAACCGTCCAGGGCCACGGCCTCTACGTTCACCGTCAGCATCATGGCCCATTCCCCGTCCCTTACTACTCGCTTTCTTCATTTTAAATGTTATATATGCTTAAAAGTATGTCACACGTACAGTAGCATAGGATTTAGAAGTGTATGCGATAAATTTTTTTAAAAGGTTTTTTGGATGTGGAATAGAGATGAGCGAACACCTGGAAGTTCGGGTTCGGGTAGTTCGGCCGAACATCCCGAAAATGTTCGGGTCCGGGATCCGAACTCGACCCGAACTTTATCCTGAACCCGAACGCCATTGAAGTCAATGGGGACCTGAAATTTTAGGCACTAAAAAGGCTGTAAAATAGTCCAGGAATAGGCTAGAGGGCTGTCAAAAGCAGCAAAATGTAGGTAAATCCCCTGCAAACAAATGTGGATAGGGAAATGAATTAAAATAAAATAAAATTGTGACGAGACCAATCTCGCCACATTGCATTGGAGAAACCTGGTTGCTCGCCTGCTGCCTTTGGACTATGGCCCCCTGTTAAAAGACATCTTTTTTACCTGCAGAAAAGCATAACTCGTGCTTTTCTGCCTGGGGTTCGGTAGTTTTGGTTGAATGTGTTATACCCCAGATAGGAATCCCATGGAGCCCATTCGTATGAAACTGACTGTAAAGACTTTGGCTCCATGGCGATTAAACTGTATTCGTGTGGTCTGAGCGCCATTCACTTAATAATGTGCGCTCAGACCTGAGCTATCTGGGGATATGTTAAATGTATAGTTTTAATGTAATGTGTCTTACCTGGTGTATTTTAACAGTAATGCTTGTTCTGTGTCCCCATGTGCATAATGGAGTCTTGTCTCTGAAATGTCTGTGTGTATTGTAAAGGGTGGGACATTGTATATTGAATAGTGATGTCTGTCCTATTGTCCCCACATGTGTATTGGCGATTTCCCTTTGTCCTGAGAGATAATTGAATGACTCCTCAATTGTCTCCAGGACAGAAGACATTAGTGTATTCGTCTGCCTGTGATGATTGCATTACCCATGTAGGGTGATGGTATCACAGGCAGAGGGGAGGGATATGCTGGGGGTGTCTGTATTGTCCCAATGTGTGTGATTGGCTGCTGTATCCCGTGTCGCAGTCTTCCTTCTGGTCCTCTAGGGAGTGTCCACCAGGTGGGAGACCTGGATAAATACCAGGCAGGTAGCCGTTAATAAAGTGTTAGAATTCCTGTTTACCATCAATACGGAGCCTCGTCTCGCTCTTGGGGGATTCACTGTATGCTGTTAGAGACTGATTGCCAGGAGTGTAAGCTGATTGTCTGCTTTTCCTGTTCGTCTGCTAGCAGCTATTTGGGAGGTTCCAGTACGGGAGTTGGAGTGCTATTTTGTATCCAGTTCGGGAGTTTGGTGTTCTGCAGTAGCTGTGCCTATATCTCTGTAAAGGAATGATCGCCTAAACGGTTTTTACCCCTTGTCTGCAGCAACGGTCCGTTACAAAAATAAATAAAATTTAACCAATATCAATTGGAGAGAGGTCTCACTGCAAGGAATCATGCGTCATATCACCTAACACTGGAGAAGGCTACTTTCAGTTATTTTGGCCCCAGCACCCAGACAGAGGAGAGAGGTCCCACAAGGAAGGAATCATGCGTCATATCAACCACCACTGGAGAAGGCCACTCAGTTATTTCGGCCCCAGCACCCAGACAGAGGAGAGATGTCCCACAGGAAGGAATCATGCGTCATGTCACCCACCACTGGAGAAGGCCACTCAGTTATTTCGGCCCCAGCACCCCGACAGAGGAGAGAGGTCCCACAGCAAGGAATCATGCGTCATATCACCCACCACTGGAGAAGGCCACTTTCAGTTAATTCAGCCCAGCACCCAGACCGAGGATACAGGTCCCACATCAAGGAATCATGCGTCATATCACCCACCACTGGAGAAGGCCACTCAGTTATTTCGGACCCAGCACCCAGACAGAGGAGAGAGGTCCCACAGCAAGGAATCATGCGTCATATCACCCACCACTGGAGAAGGCCACTTTCAGTTATTTCAGCCCAGCACCCAGACCGAGGATACAGGTCCCACATCAAGGAATCATGCGTCATATCACCCACCACTGGAGAAGGCCACTTCAGTTATTTCGGCCCCAGCACCCAGACAGAGGAGAGAGGTCCCACAGCAAGGAATCATGCGTCATATCACCCACCACTGGAGAAGGCCACTTTCAGTTATTTCGGCCCAGCACCCAGACAGAGGAGAGAGGTCCCACAGCAAGGAATCATGCGTCATATCACCCACCACCGGAGAAGGCCACTTTCAGTTATTTCAGCCCAGCACCCAGACCAAGGATACAGGTCCCACATCAAGGAATCATGCGTCATATCACCCACCACTGGAGAAGGCCACTCAGTTATTTCGGCTCCAGCACCAAGACAGAGGAGAGAGGTCCCACATCAAGGAATCATGCGTCATATCACCCACCACTGGAGAAGGCCACTCAGTTATTTCGGCTCCAGCACCCAGACAGAGTAGAGATGTCCCACAGGAAGGAATCATGCATCATATCACCAACCACTGGAGAAGGCCACTTTTAGTTATTTCAGCCCAGCACCCAGACCGAGGATACAGGTCCCACATCAAGGAATCATGCGTCATATCACCCCCCACTGGAGAAGACCACTCATTTATTTCGGCCCCAGCACCCAGACAAAGGAGAGAGGTCCCACATCAAGGAATCATGCGTCATATCACCCATCACTGGAAAAGACCACTCAGCTATTTCGGCCCCAACACCCAGACAGAGGAGAGAGGTCACACAGCAAGGAATCATGTGTCATATCACCCACCACTGGAGAAGGCCACTTTCAGTTATTTCAGCCCAGCACCCAGACCGAGGATACAGGTCCCACATCAAGGAATCATGCGTCATGTCACCCCCCACTGGAGCAGGCCACTCATTTATTTCGGCCCCAGCACCCAGACAGAGGAGAGAGGTCCCACATCAAGGAATCATGCGTCATATCACCCACCACTGGAGAAGGCCACTCAGTTATTTCGGCTCCAGCACCCAGACAGAGTAGAGATGTCCCACAGGAAGGAATCATGCATCATATCACCCACCACTGGAGAAGGCCACTTTTAGTTATTTCAGCCCAGCACCCAGACCGAGGATACAGGTCCCACATCAAGGAATCATGCGTCATATCACCCACCACTGGAGAAGGCCACTCATTTATTTCGGCCCCAGCACCCAGACAGAGGAGAGAGGTCCCACATCAAGGAATCATGCGTCATATCACCCACCACTGGAGAAGGCCACTCAGTTATTTCGGCCCCATCACCCAGACAGAGGAGAGAGGTCCCACAGCAAGGAATCATGCGTCATATCAACAACCACCGGAGAAGGCCACTTTTAGTTATTTCAGCCCAGCACCCAGACCGAGGATACAGGTCCCACATCAAGGAATCGTGCGTCATATCACCCACCACTGGAGAAGGCCACTCAGTTATTTCGGCCCCAGCACCCAGACAGAGGAGAGAGGTCCCACAGCAAGGAATCATGCGTCATATCACCCACCACTGGAGAAGGCCACTTTCAGTTATTTCAGCCCAGCACCCAGACCGAGGATACAGGTCCCACATCAAGGAATCATGCGTCATATCACCCACCACTGGAGAAGGCCACTCAGCTATTTCGGCCCCAACACCCAGACAGAGGAGAGAGGTCACACAGCAAGGAATCATGCGTCATATCACCCACCACTGGAGAAGGCCACTTTCAGTTATTTCAGCCCAGCACCCAGACCGAGGATACAGGTCCCACATCAAGGAATCATGTGTCATATCACCCCCCACTGGAGCAGGCCACTCATTTATTTCGGCCCCAGCACTCAGACAGAGGAGAGAGGTCCCACATCAAGGAATCATGCGTCATATCACCCACCACTGGAGAAGGCCACTCAGTTATTTCGGCTCCAGCACCCAGACAGAGTAGATATGTCCCACAGGAAGGAATCATGCATCATATCACCCACCACTGGAGATGGCCACTTTTAGTTATTTCAGCCCAGCACCCAGACCGAGGATACAGGTCCCACATCAAGGAATCATGCGTCATATCACCCACCACTGGAGAAGGCCACTCAGTTATTTCGGCCCCATCACCCAGACAGAGGAGAGAGGTCCCACAGCAAGGAATCATGCGTCATTTCACCCACCACTGGAGAAGGCCACTTTCAGTTATTTCAGCCCAGCACCCAGACCGAGGATACAGGTCCCACATCAAGGAATCATGCGTCATATCACCCATCACTGGAAAAGACCACTCAGCTATTTCGGCCCCAACACCCAGACAGAGGAGAGAGGTCACACAGCAAGGAATCATGCGTCATATCACCCACCACTGGAGAAGGCCACTTTCAGTTATTTCAGCCCAGCACCCAGACCGAGGATACAGGTTCCACATCAAGGAATCATGCGTCATGTCACCCCCCACTGGAGCAGGTCACTCATTTATTTCGGCCCCAGCACCCAGACAGAGGAGAGAGGTCCCACATCAAGGAATCATGCGTCATATCACCCACCACTGGAGAAGGCCACTTCAGTTATTTCGGCCCCAGCACCCAGACAGAGGAGAGATGTCCCACAGGAAGGAATCATGCATCATATCACCCACCACTGGAGAAGGCCACTTTCAGTTATTTCAGCCCAGCACCCAGACCGAGGATACAGGTCCCACATCAAGGAATCATGCGTCATATCACCCACCACTGGAGAAGGCCACTCAGTTATTTCGGCCCCAGCACCCAGACAGAGGAGAGAGGTCCCACAGCAAGGAATCATGCGTCATATCACCCACCACTGGAGAAGGCCACTTTCAGTTATTTCGGCCCCAGCACCCAGACAGAGGAGAGAGGTCCCACAGCAAGGAATCATGCGCCATATCACCCACCACTGGAGAAGGCCACTTTCAGTTATTTCAGCCCAGCACCCAGACCGAGGATACAGGTCCCACATCAAGGAATCATGCGTCATATCACCCACCACTGGAGAAGGCCACTTCAGTTATTTCGGCCCCAGCACCCAGACAGAGGAGAGAGGTCCCACATCAAGGAATCATGCGTCATATCACCCACCACTGGAGAAGGCCACTTCAGTTATTTCGGCCCCAGCACCCAGACAGAGGAGAGAGGTCCCACAGCAAGGAATCATGCGTCATATCACCCACCACTGGAGAAGGCCACTTTCAGTTATTTCAGCCCAGCACCCAGACCGAGGATACAGGTCCCACATCAAGGAATCATGCGTCATATCACCCACCACTGGAGAAGGCCACTCAGTTATTTCGGCCCCAGCACCCAGACAGAGGAGAGAGGTCCCACATCAAGGAATCATGCGTCATATCACCCACCACTGGAGAAGGCCACTTTCAGTTATTTCGGCCCCAGCACCCAGACAGAGGAGAGAGGTCCCACAGCAAGGAATCATGCGTCATATCACCCACCACTGGAGAAGGCCACTTTCAGTTATTTCAGCCCAGCACCCAGACCGAGGATACAGGTCCCACATCAAGGAATCATGCGTCACATCACCCCCCACTGGAGAAGGCCACTCATTTATTTCGGCCCCAGCACCCAGACAGATGAGAGATGTCCCACAGGAAGGAATCATGCGTCATATCACCCACCACTGGAGAAGGCCACTCAGTTTTTTCGGTCCCATCACCCAGACAGAGGAGAGAGGTCCCACAGCAAAGAATCATGCGTCATTTCACCCACCACTGGAGAAGGCCACTTTCAGTTAGTTCAGCCCAGCACCCAGACCGAGGATACAGGTCCCACATCAAGGAATCATGCGTCATATCACCCACCTCCTCTGCCTTCGCCTTGGGCTTCCACCTGTTCCACTGTGACATTTGGGAATGCTCTTAGGAGCGCGTCTACCAGCGTGCGCTTGTACTCACGCATCTTCCTATCATGCTCCAGTGCAGTAAGTAAGGTGGGCACATTGTCTTTGTACCGGGGATCCAGCAGGGTGGCATCCCAGTAGTCCACACACGTTAAAATGTGGGCAACTCTGCTGTCGTTGCGCAGGCACTGCAGCATGTAGTCGCTCATGTGTGCCAGGCTTCCCAGAGGTAAGGACAAGCTGTCCTCTGTGGGAGGCGTATCGTCATCGTCCTCCGTATCCCCCCAGCCACGCACCAGTGATGGGCCTGAGCTGTGTCGGGTGAAACCCCACTGTGAACCTGCTTCATCCTCATCCTCCTCCACCTCCTCCTCATCCTCCTCGTCCTCCAGTAGTGGGCCCTGGCTGGCCACATTTGTACCTGGCCTCTGCTGTTGCAAAAAACCTCCCTCCTCCTGGTCCACCTCCTCTTCCATCATCGCCCTAAGTGTTTTCTCAAGGAGACATAGAAGTGGTATTGTAAAGCTGATAACGGTGTCATCGCCACTGGCCATGTTGGTGGAGTACTCGAAACAGCGCAACAGGGCACACAGGTCTCGTGTGGAGGCCCAATCATTGGTGGTGAAGTGGTGCTGTTTCGCAGTGCGACTGACGCGTGCGTGCTGCAGCTGAAACTCCTCTATGGCCTGCTGCTGCTTCTCGCACAGTCTCTCCAGCATGTGGCAAGTGGACTTCCACCTGGTGGGCACGTCGCACATGGGCGTAGCTATAGGGGGTGCAGAGGTAGCAGTCGCTACCGGGCCCAGGAGTCTTAGGGGGCCCAAAGACCTTTGTGCCACATAAGAAGACACACAAAGCACTGAGGGAAGGGGGCCCAAGCTGAACTCTTGCACCAGGGCCCATGAGCCGTTAGCTACGCTCCTGACGTCGCATATGAGGTGGTGAGCGGGAAGGCCGAAGTTACGCTGTAGCGCAGACAGGCGACCAGCGGCAGGATGTGAACGCCGGAAGCGCGCACAGACTGCCCGCACTTTATGCAGCAGCTCTGACATGTCAGGGTAGTTGTGAATGAACTTTTGCACCACCAAATTCAGCACATGCGCTAGGCAAAGGATGTGCGTCCAGAGCTGCGACGAGATTTCGCCCATTATCGCACACCACCAGGCCGGGCTTGAGGCCCACCGGCAGAAACAACTCGTCGGTCTGTTGTTCAATACCCCGCCACAACTCCTGCGCGGTGTGGGGCCTGTCCCCCAAACATATGAGTTTCAGAATGGCCTGCTGACGTTTACCCCGGGCTGTGCTGAAGTTGGTGGTGAAGGTGTGTGGCTGACTGGATGAGCTGGTGGAAGCAGAGGAGGAGGAAGCCGAGTAGGAGGAGGAGGCTACAGGAGGCAAAAAATGATGCCCTGCGATCCTTGGCGACGGAAGGACGTGCGCCAAGGAACTCTCCGCCTGGGGCCCAGCCGCCACTACATTTACCCAGTGTGCAGTTTGGGAGATATAGCGTCCCTGGCCGTGCTTACTGGTCCACGTATCTGTGGTTAGGTGGACCTTGCCACAGATGGCGTTACGCAGTGCACACTTGATTTTATCGGAAACTTGGTTGTGCAGGGAAGGCACGGTTGTCTTGGAGAAGTAGTGGCGGCTGGGAACAACATACTGTAGGACAGCCATGGACATCAGCTGTTTGAAGCTATCTGTGTCCACCAGCCTGAATGACAGCATTTCAAAGGCCAGTATAAATGCTGGCATTCAGGCCCAGGGCTCGAGGGTGGCTAGGTGGGAATTTACGCTTTCTCTCCAAGGTTTGTGAGATGGAGAGCTGAACGCTGCCGTGTGACATGGTGGAGATGCTTGGTGATGCAGGTGGTGTTGTCGGTGGCACATCCTCTGTTTGGTGGGCGGCAGGTGCCAACATTCCTCCCGAGGCGGAGGAAGAGGAAGAGGCAGCAGCAGAAGAGGGAGCAGGGGGAGCCAGAGTGAGTTCCTTGCTTTTAAGGTGTTTACTCCACTGCAGTTCATGCTTTGCATGTAGATGCCTGGTCATGCAGGTTGTGCTAAGGTTCAGAACGTTAATGCCTCGCTTCAGGCTCTGATGGCACAGCGTGCAAACCACTCGGGTCTTGTCGCCAGCACATTGTTTAAAGAAGTGCCATGCCAGGGAACTCCTTGAAGCTGCCTTTGGGGTGCTCGGTCCCTGGTGGCGGTGGCCAGTAGCAGGCGAACTCTCTTGGAGGCGGCTGTTCTGCTTTTGCCCCCTGCTCTCTCTTTTGCTACGCTGTTGGCTCGGTCTCACCACTGCCTCTTCCTCTGAACTATGAAAGTCAGTGGCACGACCTTCATTCCATGTGGGGTCTAGGACCTCATCGTCCCCTGCATCGTCTTCCACACAGTCTTCCTCCCTGACCTCCTGTTCGGTCTGCACACTGCAGAAAGACGCAGCAGTTGGCACCTGTGTTTCGTCATCATCAGAGACGTGCGGACTCCGATGAGGTGGTATTCCCATGTCCTCATCATCAGGAAACATCAGTGGTTGTGCATCAGTGCATTCTATGTCTTCCACCACTGGGGAAGGGCTAGGTGGATTCCCTTGGGAAACCCTGCCAGCAGAGTCTTCAAACAGCATAAGAGACTGCTGCATAACTTGAGGCTCAGACAGTTTCCCTGATATGCATGGGGGTGATGTGACAGACTGATGGGCTTGGTTTTCAGGTGCCACCTGTGCGCTTTCTGCAGAAGACTGGGTGGGAGATAATGTTGTGAACATGCTGGATCCACTGTCGGCCACCCAATTGACTAGCGCCTGTACCTGCTCAGGCCTTACCATCCTTAGAACGGCATTGGGCCCCACCAAATATCGCTGTAAATTCTGGCGGGTACTGGAACCTGAGGTAGTTGGTTCACTAGGACGTGTGGCTGTGGCAGAATGGCCACGTCCTCTCCCAGCACAAGAGGGTACACTAACACCACCACGACCGCGTCCGCGTCCCTTACTAGATGTTTTCCTCATTGTTACCGTTCACCAAGCACCACAATAAGAAAAAAATATTTGGCCCAATGTATTGATTTCAAATTCAGGCCTTTTTTACAGGCACCTAACACTATCTGCCTATTTATTTATGTAGCGTATTACACTAATCCAGGCACAGCAGTAACCACTGATTTAGGGGAATATCTCTTTTAGGGCTAGTATTTAGGCCCTGGATGAAAGGTATCCTTTATGGACAGATTTACAATTGGCCTGCAACAGCTCGAACACCAGATTCAGGGTATTGCTATTTTGGCAATTGAATTTAACCCCAGAACAAAATATATGTTTTGGCGGACACTATTATACTTTGCCAGCCACAGCTGAAACCACTGATTTATGGTATTGCTATTTTGGCAATTGAATTTCACCCCAGAACAAAATATATGTTTTGGCGGACACTATGAATCTTGGCCTGCAACAGCTGGGACACCAGATTCAGGGTATTGCTATTTTGGCAATTGAATTTCACCCCAGAACAAAATATATGTTTTGGCGGACACTATTATATTTTGCCAGCCACAGCTGAAACCACTGATTTATGGTATTGCTATTTTGGCAATTGAATTTCACCCCAGAACAAAATTTATGTTTTGGCGGACACTATGAATCTTGGCCTGCAACAGCTGGGACACCAGATTCAGGGTATTGCTATTTTGGCAATTGAATTTCACCCCAGAACAAAATATATGTTTTGGCGGACACTATTATATTTTGCCAGCCACAGCTGAAACCACTGATTTATGGTATTGCTATTTTGGCAATTGAATTTCACCCCAGAACAAAATATATGTTTTGGCGGACACTATGAATCTTGGCCTGCAACAGCTGGGACACCAGATTCAGGGTATTGCTATTTTGGCAATTGAATTTCACCCCAGAACAAAATATATGTTTTTGCGGACACTATGAATCTTGGCCTGCAACAGCTGGGACACCAGATTCATGGTATTGCTATTTTGGCAATTGAATTTCACCCCAGAACAAAATATATGTTTTGGCGGACACTATTATATTTTGCCAGCCACAGCTGAAACCACTGATTTATGGTATTGCTATTTTGGCAATTGAATTTCACCCCAGAACAAAATATATGTTTTGGCGGACACTATGATATCTTGGCCAGCCACAGCTGAAACCACTGATTTATGGTATTGCTATTTTGGCAATTGAATTTCACCCCAGAACAAAATATATGTTTTGGCGGACACTATTATATTTTGCCAGCCACAGCTGAAACCACTGATTTATGGTATTGCTATTTTGGCAATTGAATTTCACCCCAGAACAAAATATATGTTTTGGCGGACACTATGAATCTTGGCCTGCAACAGCTGGGACACCAGATTCAGGTTATTGCTATTTTGGCAATTGAATTTCACCCCAGAACAAAATATATGTTTTGGCGGACACTATTATATTTTGCCAGCCACAGCTGAAACCACTGATTTATGGTATTGCTATTTTGGCAATTGAATTTCACCCCAGAACAAAATATATGTTTTGGCGGACACTATTATATTTTGCCAGCCACAGCTGAAACCACTGATTTATGGTATTGCTATTTTGGCAATTGAATTTCACCCCAGAACAAAATATATGTTTTGGCGGACACTATTATATTTTGCCAGCCACAGCTGAAACCACTGATTTATGGTATTGCTATTTTGGCAATTGAATTTCACCCCAGAACAAAATATATGTTTTGGCGGACACTATGAATCTTGGCCTGCAACAGCTGGGACACCAGATTCAGGGTATTGCTATTTTGGCAATTGAATTTCACCCCAGAACAAAATATATGTTTTGGCGGACACTATGAATCTTGGCCTGCAACAGCTGGGACACCAGATTCAGGGTATTGCTATTTTGGCAATTGAATTTCACCCCAGAACAAAATATATGTTTTGGCGTACACTATGAATCTTTGCCTGCAACAGCTGGGACGACAGATTCAGGGTATTGCTATTTTGGCAATTGAATTTCACCCCAGAACGAAATATATGTTTTGGCGGATACTATTATATTTTGCCAGCCACAGCTGAAACCACTGATTTATGGTATTGCTATTTTGGCAATTGAATTTCACCCCAGAACAAAATTTATGTTTTGGCTGACACTATGAATCTTGGCCTGCAACAGCTGGGACACCAGATTTAGGGTATTGCTATTTTGGCAATTGAATTTCACCACATAAAATAATCTATCCTTTGCCAGACAGTAGACAGTATTATACTTGGCTAGCCAAAGCTGGAACACCAGATTTAGGGGATTGGTATTTGGGCAATTGTTTTTAACCCCTTAATAAAATATAGAAATTGCTATCCTGAGTTTCTAGGGGTGACAATTAGCACTGCCAAGCCCCTGATGTAGGATATAGCAAAAAAAAAAACAAACTAGTATTGATGGATTGATGGACTTGGTGGTAGCTTGTTTTGGTGCACCACAAGTCACAAAATGGCCGCCAATCACCCCAGAAAATAAGTGACATAAAATTGCTCTGTGCAGCCTAAAAACCAGTGAGCAAGTAACTAGCAGAAGTTCAATCATTCACAGCTGTAGATCGATCCGTTCATTAGGTGCTGTTGCTGACTTTTCCCTACCTAATCTCGCCCTCACAGAAGCTGCGTCCTCTCCCTACACTAATCAGAGCAATGTGACGAGCGGCGCTACGTGACTCCAGTTTAAATAGAGGCTGGGTCACATGCTGCAGTTGGCCAATCACAGCCATGTCATTAGTAGGCATGGCTGTGATGGGCTCTTAGGGCAAGAAATAAAACGCTAGCTGATTGGCTGCTGTGCAGCCCTTCAGAAAGCGGGAAGTAATCGCCGAACAACGAACCCGAACCCGAACTTTTTTGAAAATGTCCGGGTTCGGGTCCGTGTCCCGGACACCCCAAAATTCGGTACGAACCTGAACTATGCTCGAACTGTTCGCTCAACACTATTGTGGAAACGTCACACAGAAAATATCCCACATATAATTCCAATGCTGTTACAAGCTGCTAATAAAACATTACAGGGAATGTCACAGGTATTTGGGATGAGGAAACGTTATACATGAGATGTACCACAGGTAATGTCACTGTCCGTAGGGTCTATGGTACAAGTACACTGTATGTCACAGATAAAAATTTTATGCGCACACGTTGCACTGCAATATATCTGTGATATACGTACACTTTTTCAATAGACGGTGTTCGCTTCTAACAGTGATATTACCAGTGCCACACCGGCACTGGTAATATCACTTTTAGAAGCGAACACCGTCTATTGAAAAAGTGTACGTATATCACAGATAAAAATTTTCAGCGCACAGGGTACACTACAGATGTGGCACTGATAATGTCACTGTCAGAAGCGGCCACCGTCTATTGCAAAAGTACACTGTATGTTACTGATAAACTTTTTTCAGTGCACACGTTGCACTGCAGATATGGCACAACTAATGTCACTGTCCGCAACGTACACCGTCTACAGAAAAAGTTCACTGGATGTCACAGATATTTTTGGGATGTGCACACTTTACACAGGAGATGTGGCGCAGATAATTTAACTGTCCGCAGCAGCCTATTAGCAGGTTGCGCTAAAAAATATATATTGCTGCTGTCACATACAATAGTCCTTAAAAGGACTTTTGGGTCTCTAAAAAGTTTTTCTGATAAAAATTGTGCAATATCACTCCCTACACTGTCTGTCCCTACCTATGCACAGCTCTCCCTGACTAAGACTGAGCCAAACACGTGCCATCGGGTGCTATATATCCGGCCAGCCAATCACTGTAATGCTAGTAACCAACATAGCTACGGCATTACAGTGAGGGCAGTACTTACCTGCACGTTTACTTGCTGAGTAGCAGCCAAGAAACATGCAGGGAGGAGACTCGAGCACTGGGCTCAAGCACATGTGGTATTCGGCCGCTCAACACTAGTTATAACGGAAAGCCATATCGGAATACATAACGCAGATGTGAACCCACCCTAACTGGTGAAATTGCAAAAGGGAAGAGGTGACAGAAGAGCTAAGTTCAGGTTCTTCAAAGACTCTGCTGAAGGCATCCCGGAACGTTTGCAGATTACTAGTCACAGAATCGCCTCTCTCCCATAATGGATTAGCTCAAGTGAGGACCTTGCCTGAAAGGAGTGAAATTATAAAGGCCAACTTGGCCTGGACAGAAGAAAAAATTGATTTGTGCTTTGGGTAATAAAGCCACGACATAGCTTGGGTACTTTATCATATCGTGGGGGTAGTGACAGATGTAAACTGGAAACTCCTGCAGGCGAGACTTGAGACAGAGCTGCTGCTGGAGCAGTGGACAAAGGGGGTCATTTATTATCCAGAAATATGCCTATATGCCTATATGCCTGCGCCTCTTTATAACTTTGGTGGATCCACCTCCAGATATAGGGTTTATAAAGACCAGCATCTAAAACGCTGGTCTTAATAAATGACCCCCAAAGTGTTTTATCAGGTCCATGGCCTGAGCAAACTGTTACAGAGAATAGTTGTGGAACCTCTGTGCCAACCAACACATTTGGCTATGGGCTACACCTAAGAGCATTATGCTGGCAGCTCCCTGGTACTCATCCTTTAACCCCTATAAAAAGTATCTGTTATTCACTGCAAGAAGTTGTCCTTTTGTCCTCCTACCACTTGGAGAAGTCTATGTGTGGTAGGCTACTGATCCACTGGGGTCAGGGACATTGATGTGTGACAAAGGAACAAAGAAACTTTGTCTAGAACAGGCTGAGGTCAGGGCAGACAGAGTTAATTGAAACTGTGAAGCAGTCCAAAGGTCATGGCAGACAGCACAGGGTCAGTATGGTAATCAGGCACAGGCTAGGTCAGGTGGCAGAGAGTCAGAATACGGGAATCAGGCAGAAGTCAGTACACAGGTAGACAAATGGATTTTAGCACCCTAATAGCATCTAGCAGGATAGAGAAACCTATTTTTCAGGCAAAGGGTATAATATGCAACCCAGCATATATAGGAGAACTAATAAGCACATTAGTCAAGCAGTTGCACACAGAACAAAAGACAAATCACCAAAGGCAACCATAAATAAATACATAACTAGACACGTTTGTAATTCAACAGTCTAGGAAAGTTGAGTAAAACCATCTGCAGAGAGTAAATGGGGGCTACACTTGGTACATACATTCTGTATACACTATAGCCATACAAATCAGGACAACCATGATTATATACTATATATGTAGTTTGATCTCCCTTATACCTCCACATGCTACCCAGTTTTCCAAAGAATCTCCCGAATTAAGCAGTGAAAGAAAGATTTATCACTGCATAATTAGGCAGATTAATTATTCAGCTGTATGTACAGATGTAGCATGGTTAGCACTCCTTTTTTCTGAGATTTCTGAGTTTGGTTATCTAATCTAAGCAAACACCTTCAATTGCTTTTCAATGGCTTTTTTCTCAAGATAATGAAATGAGTTAAGAAATTTATGAACTCTTTATGAACTTAATTTCCCGAATTAAGCAGTGAAAGAAAGATTTATCACTGCATAATTAGGCAGATTAACTATTCAGCTGTATGTACTATGGCCAGGGTTGCCATCAAGGCAGAGTTTCTAATCAGAATGTTTCTTTTCTTCTGGACATCTTATCCCAAAATCACAGACAGCCAACATTTTACAGACGAATTGGAAATCCATAATGAATGATAAAGATTATTATAAATAATGCATGTCTATAGCTCAATATACTGGTAACCCTAATTGCCAGCATTTACTGTGAGCTTTAAAATGATGATAATTACAATCATCTTTTTTCTCACAGACACATGAAAAAAGTTACCTCTTTTATGGACGGTACAGAAATTTGTGGATGGTTAGCAACCCTACATCAGGAAGGCTGGGAAGCCTGAGCCAAGCCACTTTGGGTCTGTGACATTGGCAACCTCATTAGTATTCACTTCATTGCACTGAATACTAATGATGATGTATAGCCCTTTTGCTGGATATCAGGTTTTTGTTGTGAATAAAACCTTGAACCTTCTTAATGGCAAGCAGTAGACTTATCAATACACTACAGACCTGCCGTATTGCAGGGAAATAATTTTCTGTGCTTAAATGCTAATAAATAGTATAATTAACAAACGCTAACAAATATAATATAACAACAATACTTTATTGATCGTCATACAATATAAAATAGCAGCAATTACAGGTGATGTTGCTACAAAAAGGTGCCCCCCTAAAACAACTGGAAACCATATGAACGTAGCTGGATCAACACTTGCCGTGACACTGCCATGTAAATGGGTATCATGGACAGCAGAGCTGTCCAGACACCCGGCAGAGGACCAATCAGCGTGGTCCCTGACTTTGAATTGCTGCGATTGGTCAGTCCAATATGACTGACCAATCGCAGCATTCAGCAGCGCAGCTCCAATCTCCTCAGTGAGTGTTGAGGAGCTTAAGGCTGCGCTGCTGTGTTGATCATCCCCCCATTCAGGATGGCCGAGCGGGACCCCCCGTCCTGACAATCTTTCAGGATGGCCGAGCGTTAGTAGATTTTCAGCTGTAACATACAGCTGACAATCTACTGTAACGGCTGACATTGGTGCGGTTTAACAGCCGTTTAACACCTTCCATGCCACGGTCCGGCAAAAATACCCTAAACATGTTTGGTATCACCATGTCTAACAACCAGCTCTATAAAAATATCACATGACCTAATCCCTCTGGTGAACACCGTAAAAAATAAAATAAAAACAGTGCAATTTTTTGTCACCTACCATCACAAAAAGTGCAACACCAAGCGATCAAAAGGACGTATGCCCCCCAAAATAGTAACAATCAAACTGTCATCTCATCCCGTAAAAAATAAGACCCTACCTAACACAATCGGCCAAAAGCAAAAAAAGCTATGGCTCACAGGAGACACTAAAACATTATTTTTTTGTTACAAAAATGCTATTATTGTGTAAAACTTAAATAAGTAAGAAAAAAGTATACATATTAGATATTGCCACGTCCGTAATGAGCTGATTTATAAAAATATCACATGACCTAACCCGGTCAGCTGAACGTCGTAAAAGTAAATAAAAACTATGCCAAAATTACCAATTCTTTGGTCACCTTGTCCCAAAAAGTGAAATAATAATGATCAAAAAATCATATGTACCCAAAAATTGTACCAATAAAGACGTTAACTCTTTTTGCAAAAAACAATCCCCTGCACAAGACGATAGGCAGAAAAATAAAAAAAAATGGCATTCAGAAAAAGGAGACACAACGATCTAATCTGTCAGATGAACGCTGTAAAAAGCAAAAAATAAAAACGGTAGCAAAATATTCATTCTTTGGTTACCTTGCCTCTCAAAAAACATAATATAGAGCGATTAAAAATCATATGTACCCCAAAATAGTACCAACAAAACTGTCACCTTATCCCGTAGTTTCCAAAATGGGGTCACTTTATGATTGCTTTTACTGTAGGGTGCCTCTGGGGGGCTTCAAATGGGACATGGCATCGAAAAACCAGTCCAGTAAAATCTGCCTTCCAAAAACCATACGGCGCTCCTTTTCTTATGTGCCCTGCCATGTGCCCATACAGCAGTTTACCACCACATGTGGGGTGTTTCTGTAAAGCGCAGAATCAGGGTAATAAATATTGAGTTTTGTTTGGCTGTTAACCCTCGATGTGTTAAATAAAAACTGGATTAAAATGGAAAATCTGCCAAAAAAGTGAAATTTAGAAATGTTATCTCCATTTTCCTTTCATTCTTGTGGAATACCTAAAGGGTTAACAAAGTTTGTAAAAATCAGTTTTGAGTAACTTGAAGGGTGTAGTTTCCAAAATGGCATCATTTATGTGGGGTTCCTACTATGTAAGCCCCACAAAGTGATTTCAGTCTTGAACTGGTCCTTAATTCTAAGCCTTCTATCCCAAAAAAAATGAAAATGATGACAACATAAAGTGGACATATGGGGAATGTTAAGTAATAAATATTTTATGAGGTAACACTTTCTGTTTTAAAAGCAGAGAAATTTAAATTTTAAAAATTGCGAATTTTTCTAAATTCTTCATAAATTTGGGATTTTTTCACACATAAAAGGTGAAATATATTGACTCAAACTTATGACTGTCATAAAGTACAATGTGTCACGAGAAAATCTCAGAATAACTTAGATAAGTAAAAGCATTCCAAAGTTATTACCACACAAAGTGATACATGTCAGCTCAACAGCAGGCCCTCACCTACAATCTTTTACAGGGTCAGCTCACCTGCAGGCCCTCGCATATAATGTTTTACAGGGTCAGCTCACCAGCAAGGCCCTCACCTAAAATCTTTTACAGGGTCAGCTCACCTACAGGCCCTCGCATATAATGTTTTACAGGGTCAGCTCAACTGCAGGCCCTCACCTACAAGTCCAGTCTCACTATCCAAGAGTCTGGTCAACACAATCCTCACCCTGACGGCACACTGGGTGAACGTTGTGGAGGCCAGAATTGAGTCAGCTGCTGGCACCAGACTTGCCCTCCAATAGATCCTCGTTAAAGTATTTAAAGTTTACTAATTTCAATTGCAGGGCCTAGAAAGTCCTGTATTGTTATTTTTCGTCGCTATCTCCCCAAGTCTGGAGTGGGTAATTTGCACGCCTGCTGCCTTCCTTGGATGTGGTAGCCGTTTCTCAGGCTCCCTGTCCGGAATCGAATCCTGATTCCCCGTTACCCGTGTCCATCATGGTGGGCGCAGAAAGTCGAATCAAAAGTTGATAGGGCAGACATCCGAATGGATCGTCGCCGTCACGGGGACATGTGATCGGCCTGAGGTTATCTAGAGTCACCAAAGTGGCAGCAGGTCTTCGACCATAATGTTTTCGATGGTCAGATCACCAGCAGGCCCTCGACCCATAATTTTTTTGATGGTCAGCTTAGCAGCAGGCCCTCAACCATAATTTTTTTGATGGTCAGCTTAGAAGCAGTCCCTCAACCATAATGTTTTAGAGGATCAGCTCAGCAGCAGGCCCTCAACCATAATTTTTTCGATGGTCAGCTAAACAGCAGGCTTGCTCCTATAATTTTAATGGTCAGCTCAGCAGACCCTTGCTCAAAATGTTTTTGAGGGTCACCAGCAGGCCATCAATCATAATTTATGTGTAACACAGGGTGTATTGGAGTGCAGATTCCTTGTGATTTTTGGCAGCCCTTTCCCTTAGTGCATAGGCTTTATGAGTGTAGGAGTCCACTACATGAACAATTGTAGCACAATGTGAATGAGGCCCTCCTTTATGTAGTATGCAGGTTGTATCGGAGTACCTCTTGCTTGTAATGTTTGGCAGCACTTGCATGTTATATACAAGTAAATATACAGGAAAGAATGTTCCTAACTAGAAATGAGCGAACACCTGGATGTTCGGGTTTCGAGAGGTTCGGCCGAACTTCCGTAAAATGTCCGGGTTCGTGATCCGAACTCAACCCGAACTTCATCCCGAACCCGAACCCCATAGAAGTCAATGGGGACTCGAACTTTTGGGCACTAAAAAGGCTGTAAAAGACTCCCGGAAAGGGCTAGAGGGCTGCAAAAGGCAGCAAAATGTAGGTAAATCCCCTGCAAACAAATGTAGATAGGGAAATGATGACTTAACATAAAATAAATAAAAATTAACCAATATTAATTGGAGTTAGGTCCCATAGCACAGAATCAGGCTTCAAATCACCCACCAATGGAGAAGGTCAAACACTATTATTTCGACCCCAGCATCCAGACAAAGGAGAGAGGTCCCACAGCAGAGAATCTGGCATCATATCAACCACCACAGGAGAAGGCCACTTTCAGTGACTTAGGCCTTAGCACCCAGACAGAGGAGACATGTCAGATAGCACAAGCATTACATTTATACCATCCAGCACAGGAGAAGGCCACTTTTAGTTACTTTGACCCCTGCACCCAGAAAGAGGAGAGAGGCCCCACAGCACATATTCAGGCATCATATCACCCACCACAGGAGTAGGCCACCATTTAGTTAATTTGACCCCTGCACCCATGTCAGATGGTACAAGCATCAGTTTTACATCACCCAGCACAGAGAAGGCCACTTTTAGAGACTTTGACCCCTGCACCTAGACGGAGGAGAGAGGTTTTCACAGCAGAGAATCAGGCATTTAGATCACCCACCACAGGAGTAGGCCACCATTTAATGGGACCCGGCAACCATGTCAGATGGCACAAGTATAACATTTATATCACCCAGCACAGGAGAAGGCGACTTTGAGAGACTTTGACCCCTGCACCCAGACGGAGGAGAGAGGTTTCACAGCAGAGAATCAGGCATTTAGATCACCCACCACAGGAGTAGGCCATCATTTAATGGGACCCCGGCAACCATGTCAGATGGCACAAGCATCAGTTTTACATCACCCAGCACAGGAGAAGGCGACTTTGAGAGACTTTGACCCCTGCACCCAGACGGAGGAGAGAGGTTTCACAGCAGAGAATCAGGCATTTAGATCACCCACCACAGGAGTAGGCCACCATTTAATGGGACCCCGGCAACCATGTCAGATGGCACAAGTATAACATTTATATCACCCAGCACAGGAGAAGGCGACTTTGAGAGACTTTGACCCCTGCACCCAGACGGAGGAGAGAGGTTTTCACAGCAGAGAATCAGGCATTTAGATCACCCACCACAGGAGTAGGCCATCATTTAATGGGATCCCGGCAACCATGTCAGATGGTACAGTACAAGCATCAGTTTTACATCACCCAGCACAAGAGAAGGCCACTTTTAGAGACTTTGACCCCTGCACCCAGACGGAGGAGAGAGGTTTTCACAGCAGAGAATCAGGCATTTAGATCACCCACCACAGGAGTAGGCCATCATTTAATGGGACCCCGGCAACCATGTCAGATGGCACAAGCATCAGTTTTACATCACCCAGCACAGGAGAAGGCGACTTTGAGAGACTTTGACCCCTGCACCCAGACGGAGGAGAGAGGTTTTCACAGCAGAGAATCAGGCATTTAGATCACCCACCACAGGAGTAGGCCACCATTTAATGGGACCCCGGCAACCATGTCAGATGGCACAAGTATAACATTTATATCACCCAGCACAGGAGAAGTAGACTTTGAGAGACTTTGACCCCTGCACCCAGACGGAGGAGAGAGGTTTCACAGCAGAGAATCAGGCATTTAGATCACCCACCACAGGAGTAGGCCATCATTTAATGGGACCCCGGCAACCATGTCAGATGGCACAAGCATCAGTTTTACATCACCCAGCACAGGAGAAGGCGACTTTGAGAGACTTTGACCCCTGCACCCAGACGGAGGAGAGAGGTTTCACAGCAGAGAATCAGGCATTTAGATCACCCACCACAGGAGTAGGCCACCATTTAATGGGACCCCGGCAACCATGTCAGATGGCACAAGTATAACATTTATATCACCCAGCACAGGAGAAGGCGACTTTGAGAGACTTTGACCCCTGCACCCAGACGGAGGAGAGAGGTTTTCACAGCAGAGAATCAGGCATTTAGATCACCCACCACAGGAGTAGGCCATCATTTAATGGGATCCCGGCAACCATGTCAGATGGTACAGTACAAGCATCAGTTTTACATCACCCAGCACAAGAGAAGGCCACTTTTAGAGACTTTGACCCCTGCACCCAGACGGAGGAGAGAGGTTTTCACAGCAGAGAATCAGGCATTTAGATCACCCACCACAGGAGTAGGCCATCATTTAATGGGACCCCGGCAACCATGTCAGATGGCACAAGCATCAGTTTTACATCACCCAGCACAGGACAAGGCGACTTTGAGAGACTTTGACCCCTGCACCCAGACGGAGGAGAGAGGTTTTCACAGCAGAGAATCAGGCATTTAGATCACCCACCACAGGAGTAGGCCACCATTTAATGGGACCCCGGCAACCATGTCAGATGGCACAAGTATAACATTTATATCACCCAGCACAGGAGAAGGAGACTTTGAGAGACTTTGACCCCTGCACCCAGACGGAGGAGAGAGGTTTCACAGCAGAGAATCAGGCATTTAGATCACCCACCACAGGAGTAGGCCATCATTTAATGGGACCCCGGCAACCATGTCAGATGGCACAAGCATCAGTTTTACATCACCCAGCACAGGAGAAGGCGACTTTGAGAGACTTTGACCCCTGCACCCAGATGGAGGAGAGAGGTTTCACAGCAGAGAATCAGGCATTTAGATCACCCACCACAGGAGTAGGCCACCATTTAATGGGACCCCGGCAACCATGTCAGATGGCACAAGTATAACATTTATATCACCCAGCACAGGAGAAGGCGACTTTGAGAGACTTTGACCCCTGCACCCAGACGGAGGAGAGAGGTTTTCACAGCAGAGAATCAGGCATTTAGATCACCCACCACAGGAGTAGGCCATCATTTAATGGGATCCCGGCAACCATGTCAGATGGTACAGTACAAGCATCAGTTTTACATCACCCAGCACAGGAGAAGGCCACTTTTAGAGACTTTGACCCCTGCACCCAGACGGAGGAGAGAGGTTTTCACAGCAGAGAATCAGGCATTTAGATCACCCACCACAGGAGTAGGCCACCATTTAATGGGACCCGGCAACCATGTCAGATGGCACAAGTATAACATTTATATCACCCAGCACATGACAAGGCCACTTTCAGTGAGTTAGGCCTTAGCAACGAGACAGAGGAGACAGGTCAGATAGCACAAGCATCAGTTTTACAGATCACCCACCACAGGAGTAGGCCACCTTTAGTTAATTTGACCCTGCACCCAGAAAGAGGAGAAAGGTCCCACAGCAGAGATTCAGGCATTTATATCAGCCAGCACAGGAGAAGGCCGCTTTCAGTGACTTAGGCCTTAGCACCGACACAGAGGAGACAGGTCAGATAGCGCAAGCATCAGTTTTACAGATCACCCACCACAGGAGTAGGCCACCTTTAGTTAATTTGACCCCTGCACCCAGAAAGAGGAGAGAGGTCCCACAGCAGAGATTCAGGCATTTATATCAGCCAGCACAGGAGAAGGCCACTTTCAGTGACTTAGGCCTTAGCACCGACACTGAGGAGACAGGTCAGATAGCGCAAGCATCAGTTTTACAGATCACCCACCACAGGAGTAGGCCACCTTTAGTTAATTTGACCCCTGCACCCAGAAAGAGGAGAGAGGTCCCACAGCAGAGATTCAGGCATTTATATCAGCCAGCACAGGAGAAGGCCGCTTTCAGTGACTTAGGCCTTAGCACCGACACAGACGAGACAGGTTAGATAGCGCAAGCATCAGTTTTACAGATCACCCACCACAGGAGTAGGCCACCTTTAGTTAATTTGACCCCTGCACCCAGAAAGAGGAGAGAGGTCCCACAGCACATAATCAGGCATCATATCAACCATCTCAGGAGAAGGCCACCATTTAGTTAATTAGGCTTTAGCACCGACACAGAGGAGACAGGTCAGATAGCACAAGCATCAGTTTTACAACAACCACCACAGGAGAAGGGCACTTTTAGAGACTTTGACCCCTGCAGCCACACGGAGGAGAGAGGTCCCACAGCAGAGAATCAGGCATCATGTCAACCACCACAAGAGTAGGCCACCTTTTGTTTCTTTGACCCCTGCACCCAGAAAGAGGAGAGAGGTCCCAGAGCAGAGAATCAGGCATTTCGATCACCCACCACAGGAGAAGGCCGCTTTCAGTGACTTTGGCCACCTGCACCCACACAAAGGAGACATGTCAGACAGCACAAGTATAACATTCATATCACCCAGCACAGGAGAAGGACACTTTCATGTACTTTGGCCCCGGCAACCAGACAGAGGGAAGGTTCATTCAACTCTGGGTTGCACCCCAAGATCCTAGTTAATTTCAAAAATTGATTTTTCAATGAAGAAGTGGCCAGGAGTACAAGACAACATGGTTTAAGGCAGTTATTAAGGACTACTGTGCACAAGGGAGGGTCAGGTCTTGTGGGATCCATGCCTGGTTCATTTTTATAAACGTCAGCTTGTCCACGTTGGCTGCGGACAGGCGGCTGCGTTTGTCAGTAATGACGCCCCTGCCGTGCTGAATACACGTTCAGATAAAACGCTGGCCGCCGGGCAGGACAGCACCTCCAAGGCATAACATGCTAATTCTGGCCACGTAGACAATTTGGAAACCCAGAAGTTGAATGGGGCCGAACCATCCGTCAGTACGTGGAGTTGTGTGCAGACGTACTGTTCAACCATGTTAGTGAAATGTTGCCTCCTGCTAACACGTTCCGTATCAGGTGGTGGGGCAGTTAGCTGTGGCGTGGAGACAAAACTTTTCCACATTTCTGCCATGCTAACCCTGCCCTCAGAGGAGCTGGCCGTGACACTGCTGCGTGGGTGACCTCTAGCTCCTCCTCTGCCTTGGCCTTGGCCTTCCACCTGTTCCCCTGTGACAGTTGGGAATGCTCTCAGGAGCGCGTCTACCAGCGTTCGCTTGTACTCGCGCATCTTCCTATCACGCTCCAGAGCAGGAAGTAAAGTGGGCACATTGTCTTTGTACCGTGGATCCAGCAGGGTGGCCACCCAGTAGTCAGCACACGTTAAAATGTGGGCTACTCTGCTGTCGTGGGGCAGGCACTGCAGCATGTAATCGCTCATGTGTGCCAGGCTCCCCAGAGGTAAGGACAAGCTGTCCTCTGTGGGAGGCGTATCGTCATCATCCTCTGTATCCCCCCAGCTACGCACCAGGGATGTGCCTGCGCTGTGCTGGGTGCCACCCCGCTGTGAACCTGCTTCATCCTCATCCTCCTCCATCTCCTCCTCATCCTCCTCGTCCTCTAGTAGTGGTTCCTGGCTGGCCACATTTGTACCTGCCCTCTGCTGTTGCAAAAAACCTCCCTCTGAGCCACTTCTAACAGACTGGCCTGAAAGTGCTAAAAACGACCCGTCATCCTCCTCCTCCTCCTCCTGGCCCTGGCCCACTTCCTCTTCCATCATCGCCCTAAGCGTTTTCTCTAGGAGACAAAGAATTGGTATTGTCACGCTGATAACAGTGGCATCGCCACTGGCCATGTTGGTGGCGTACTCTAAACAGCGCAACAGGGCACACAGGTCTCGCATGGAGGCCCAATCATTGGTGGTGAAGTGGTGCTGTTCCGCAGTGGGACTGACCCGTGCATGCTGCAGCTGAAACTCCACTATGGCCTGCTGCTGCTCGCACAGTCTCTCCAGCATGTGCAAGGTGGAGTTCCACCGGGTAGGCACGTCGCATATTAGGCGGTGAGCGGGAAGGCCGAAGTTCCGCTGTAGCGCTGACAGGTGAGCAGCGGCAGGATGTGAACGCCGGAAGCTCGCACAGACGGCCCGCACTTTATGCAGCAGCTCTGACATGTCTGGGTAGTTGTGATTGAACTTCTGCACCACCAAATTCAGCACATGCGCCAGGCAAGGGATGTGCGTCAAACCGGCTAGTCCCAGAGCTGCCACGAGATTTCGCCCATTATCGCACACCACCAGGCCCGGCTTGAGGCCCACCGGCAGCAACCACTGGTCGGTCTGTTGTTCAATACCCCGCCACAACTCCTGCGCGGTGTGGGGCCTGTCCCCCAAACATATGAGTTTCAGAATGGCCTGCTGTTGTTTACCCCGGGCTGTGCTGAAGTTGGTGGTGAAGGTGTGTGGCTGACTGGATGAGCTGGTAGAAGCAGAGGAGGAGGAGGAAGCCGAGTAGGAGGAGGAGGCTACAGGAGGCAAAGAATGATGCCCTGTGATCCTTGGCGGCGGAAGGACGTGCGCCAAGGAACTCTCCGCCTGGGGCCCAGCCGCCACTACATTAACCCAGTGTGCACTTAGGGAGATATAGCGTCCCTGGCCGTGCTTACTGGTCCACGTATCTGTGGTTAGGTGGACCTTGCCACAAATGGCGTTGCGCAGTGCACACTTGATTTTATCGGACACTTGCATGTGCAGGGAAGGCACGGCTGTCTTGGAGAAGTAGTGCCGGCTGAGAACCAAATACTGGGGGACAGCCATGGCCATCAGCTGTTTGAAGCTGTCTGTGTCCACCAGCCGGAATGACAGCATTTCAAAGGCCAGTAGATTAGAAATGCTGGCATTCAGGCCAGGGCTCGAGGGTGACTAGGCGGGAATTTGCGCTTCCTCTCAAAGGTTTGAGAGATAGAGAGCTGAACGCTGCTGTGTGAAATAGTGGAGACGCTAGGTGACGGTGGCGGTGGTGGTGATGGTGTCGGTGGCACATCCTCTGTTTGCTGCTCGGCAGGTGTCAACATTCCTCTCGAGGCGGAAGCCGAGGCAGCAGCGGTAGAGGGAGCAGGGGGAGCCTGAGCGGGTTCCTTGTTTTTAAGGTGTGTACTCCACTGCAGTTCATGCTTTGCATGTAGATGCCTGATCATGCAGGTGGTGCTCAGGTTAAGAACGTTAATGCCTCGCCTCAGGGTCTGATGGCACAACGTGCAAACCACTCTGGTCTTGTCCACAGCACATTGTTTGAAGAAGTGCCATGCCAGGGAACTCCTTGAAGATTCCTTTGGGGTGCTGGGTCCCTGTTGGCGCTGGCCAATAGCAGGCGAACTCTCTGGACGGCGGCTGTTTGCCCCCTGCTCCCTCTTTGGCTTCGCTGTTGTCTCGGTCTCAACACTGCCTCTTCCTCTGAACTATTTAAGTCAGCGGCACGACCTTCAGTCCATGTGGGGTCTAAGACCTCATCGTCCTCTGCATCGTCTTCCACCCAGTCTTCCTCCCTGACCTCCTCCTGTTCAGTCTGCACACTGCAATAAGACGCGGCAGTGGGCACCAGTGTTTCGTCATCATCAGAGACTCGGTCACTCTGCTGTGGTGGTATTCTCATGTCCTCATCATCTGGATACATAAGTGGTTGTGCGTCAGTGCATGGAATGTCTTCCACCGCTGGGGAAGGGCTAGGTGGACGCCCCTGGAAAACCGTGGGAGCAGAGTCTTCAAACAGAATAAGAGACTGCTGCATAACTTGAGGCTCAGACAGTTTCCCTGATATGCATGGGGGTGATGTGACAGACTGATGGGCTTGGTTTTCAGGTGCCACCTGTGCGCTTCCGCAGAAGACTGGGTGGAAGACAATGTGGTGAACGTGCTGGAAGCACTGTCGGCCACCCAATCGACTAATGCCTGTACCTGCTCAGGCCTTACCATCCTCATAACGGCATTGGGCCCCACCAAATATCGCTGTAAATTCTGCCGGCTACTTGAGGGAGTTGGTTCACTACTTTGTGCGCCTGAGGCCGAACGGCCACGCCCTCTGCCAGCAACAGAGGCTCCACGGACACCACCACGACCACGCCCTCGTCCCTTAATAGAATGTTTCCTCATTGTTGCGATTCAACTCGCACCACAATAAAATATATTATTTTTTAGCCCCAAAATTCCCACACTGGAAGATATAATTCCTTTTCCGGTATTAATTACAAGAAAACTGCTGCAAATTGGACACCAGAATTTTTAATATGCTAGTTTTGGTACAGAGATTCCCACACATGGAGATATAATTCCTTTTACAGGAGTAAAACGTGCAGCCTACTGTTTCTGGTCTAACTAACACCAGATTGATTAAATTGGCCTTTTTTCACCAAAATTACAACACTGGACAATGTAATGCCTTTTTCCGGTATTAATTCCTTTTACAGGAGTAAAAACGTGAGGCCTACTGTTTCTGGTCTACCTAACACCAGATTGATTAAATTGGCCTTTTTTCACCAAAATTACAACACTGGACAAGGTAATGCCTTTTTCAGGTATTAATTACAAGAAGACTGCTGCTAATTGGACACCAGAATTTTTAAATGCTAGTTTGTGTACATAAATTCCCACACTGGAAGATATAATTCCTTTTTCGGTATTAATTACAAGAAAACTGCTGCAAATTGGACACCAGAATTTTTAAAATGCTAGTTTTGGTACATAGATTCCCACACGGGGAGATATAATTCCTTTTACAGGAGTAAAACGTGCGGCCTACTGTTTCTGGTCTAACTAACACCAGATTGATTAAATTGGCCTTTTTTCACCAAAATTACAACACTGGACAATGTAATGCCTTTTTCCGGTATTAATTCCTTTTACAGGAGTAAAAACGTGAGGCCTACTGTTTCTGGTGTACCTAACACCAGATTGATTAAATTGGCCTTTTTTTCACCAAAATTACAACACTGGACAATGTAATGCCTTTTTCAGGTATTAATTACAAGAAGACTGCTGCTAATTGGACACCAGAATTTTTAAATGCTAGTTTGTGTACATAAATTCCCACACTGGAAGATATAATTCCTTTTTCCGGTATTAATTACAAGAAAACTGCTGCAAATTGGACACCAGAATCTTTAAAATGCTAGTTTTGGTACATAGATTCCCACACGGGAGATATAATTCCTTTTACAGGAGTAAAACGTGCGGCCTACTGTTTCTGGTCTAACTAACACCAGATTGATTAAATTGGCCTTTTTTCACCAAAATTACAACACTGGACAATGTAATGCCTTTTTCCGGTATTAATTCCTTTTAACAGGAGTAAAAACGTGAGGCCTACTGTTTCTGGTGTACCTAACACCAGATTGATTAAATTTGTCTTTTTTTCACTAAAATTACAACACTGGACAATGTAATGCCTTTTTCAGGTATTAATTACAAGAATACTGCTGCTAATTGGACACCAGAATTTTTAAAATGCTAGTTTGTGTACATAAATTCCCACACTGGAAGATATAATTCCTTTTTCCGGTATTAATTACAAGAAAACTGCTGCAAATTGGACACCAGAATTTTAAATATGCTAGTTTTGGTACATAGCTTCCCACACGGGGAGATATAACTTCTTTTTAAAGGAGTAAAAACGTGAGGCCTACTGTTTCTGGTCTAACTAACACCAGATTGATTAAATTGGCCTTTTTTTCACCAAAATTACAACACTGGATAATGTAATGCCTTTTTCCGGTATTAATTCCTTTTTACAGGAGTAAAAACGTGCGGCCTACTGTTTCTGGTCTAACTAACACCAGATTGATTAAATTGGCCTTTTTTTCACCAAAATTACAACACTGGACAATGTAATGCCTTTTTCCGGTATTAATTCCTTTTTACAGGAGTAAAAACGTGAGGCTTACTGTTTCCGGTGTACCTAACACCAGATTGATTAAATTGGCCTTTTTCTCACCAAAATTACAACACTGGACAATGTAATGCCTTTTTCAGGTATTAATTACAAGAAGACTGCTGCTAATTGGACACCAGAATTTTTAAAATGCTAGTTTGTGTACATAAATTCCCACACTGGAAGATACAATTCCTTTTTTCGGTATTAATTACAAGAAAACTGCTGCAAATTGGACACCAGAATTTTTAAAATGCTAGTTTTGGTACATAGGTTCCCACACGGGGAGATATATTTCCTTTTTACAGGAGTAAAAACGTGCGGCCTACTGTTTCTGGTCTAACTAACACCAGATTGATTAAATTGGCCTTTTTTTCATCAAAATTATAACACTGGACAATGTAATGCCTTTTTCCGGTATTAATTCCTTTTAACAGGAGTAAAAACGTGAGGCCTACTGTTTCTGGTGTACCTAACACCAGATTGATTAAATTGGCCTTTTTTTCACTAAAATTACAACCTGGACAATGTAATGCCTTTTCAGGTATTAATTACAAGAATACTGCTGCTAATTGGACAGCAGAATTTTTAAAATGCTAGTTTGTGTACATAAATTCCCACACTGGAAGATATAATTCCTTTTTCCGGTATTAATTACAAGAAAACTGCTGCAAATTGGACACCAGAATCTTTAAAATGCTAGTTTTGGTACATAGATTCCCACACGGGGAGATATAATTCCTTTTTACAGGAGTAAAAACGTGCGGCCTACTGTTTCTGGTCTAACTAACACCAGATTGATTAAATTGGCCTTTTTTTCACCAAAATTACAACACTGGACAATGTAATGCCTTTTTCCGGTATTAATTCCTTTTAACAGGAGTAAAAACGTGAGGCCTACTGTTTCTGGTGTACCTAACACCAGATTGATTAAATTTGTCTTTTTTTCACTAAAATTACAACACTGGACAATGTAATGCCTTTTTCAGGTATTAATTACAAGAATACTGCTGCTAATTGGACACCAGAATTTTTAAAATGCTAGTTTGTGTACATAAATTCCCACACTGGAAGATATAATTCCTTTTTCCGGTATTAATTACAAGAAAACTGCTGCAAATTGGACACCAGAATTTTTAATATGCTAGTTTTGGTACATAGATTCCCACACGGGGAGATATAATTTCTTTTTAAAGGAGTAAAAACGTGAGGCCTACTGTTTCTGGTCTAACTAACACCAGATTGATTAAATTGGCCTTTTTTTCACCAAAATTACAACACTGGATAATGTAATGCCTTTTTCCGGTATTAATTCCTTTTTACAGGAGTAAAAACGTGAGGCCTACTGTTTCTGGTGTAACTAACACCAGATTGATTAAATTGGCCTTTTTTTCACCAAAATTACAACACTGGACGATATAATGCCTTTTTGCGGTATTAATTACAAGAGGACTGCTGGTATTTCAGAACACTGGAATTTTTAAAATGCCAGTTTTGCTAGATAAATTTCCCACACTGGGAGAAATATTGCCTAAGCCTTTTTACAGTATTAATTACAACAGGAGTGCTTCTTCTGGTCTAACACCAGAATAATTTTTTTATTACGGTGAAAGCTTTTTTTAATTTATATTTCTGGCACATAAAAAAAAAAAAAAAATTTCTGGCTGACAGTATTGGACTTGGCTGTAGTGGCACTGGCTAGCCTAGCTGGAACAGCACATTCATGGTATTTGCTATCCAAGTGGGTTACTTTCAGTTTCACCACTGATATATTAAATATCTTTGCAGTTAGTCTGGGTGACACAAGCACAGCCAAACCCCTGATGTAGTATATCTATGAAAAAATCGACTATTACATGAGATTAATGGACGTTGTGGCAGCTTTTGCTGTAGCACCACAAGTCCCAAAATGGCCACCGCCTATCAGCCCAGTAACATGTGCCAGAAAACGGTCTGCCCAGCCAGAAAAGAAATTGACTTTGACTGAGCAGCTGAATCGCTGTTGTTCTGATTCACAGGTGTAGATTCACTTCTTTGGAGCTTTGGTTTAGACTCTGTGGCAGCTTGTGCTGGCGCACCACAAGTCCCAAAATGGCCACCGCCGGTCAGCCCAGTTACATGTGCCAGTAAAAATCGCTCTGGCCAGTCTCAACAAAATAGTGACTTTCAGTGAACAGCTCAGCTGAGTTGTTCTGATGCACAGGTGTAGAAAGGTAGATCATTCACTTCTTTATCCCTGCCTATCTTGCCCTCACAGAAGCTGCGCCCTCTCCCTACACTAATCAGAGCAGTGTGACGTGCGGCGCCACGTGACTCCAGCTTAAATAGAGGCTGGGTCACATGCTGCATCTTGGCTAATCACAGCCATGCCATTAGTAGGCATGGCTGTGATGGGCTCTTAGGCAAGAAGTAAAACGCTAGCTGATTGGCTGCTGTGCAGCCCTTCAGAAAGCGGGAAGTAATCGACGAACACCGGACCCGAACCCGAACTTTTTTGAAAATGTCCGGGTTCGGGTCCGTGTCACGGACACCCCAAAATTCGGTACGGACCCGAACGATTTTCGAACTGTTCGCTCAACACTATTCCTAACAATTCTTCCTCTAAAATCGATTTTATCTTTGGTTTTGTGCGTATTATTGTCAGTCTGTAAAAGCCGTACTACTCAAACAACATCGTTCCCAGCAGTGACCTGGGAATCTAAGATGCATCCAGACATCCTCCCTATGCTGTTCCCGAACCATTTCAGTGGTGTTTCCATCAATTTCTGACCTTTTCCTATGAACCAGGCACCCTCCCCTCTTCAGAGCAGGTGGCGCCTGGTTTAATGCTCGGTTGCTCCCATTGACTTCCATTATACTTGGGTGCTTTGTAGAGCACCCGAGCATCTCAATATGTTCGGCCCAAGCATCGCAGCACTTGGGTGCTAACTCAACGCTAGCAGGGAGTGAAAAATGATCACTTTGATTTTGGAGAATTTTATGTTTAAGATTTTTTCTCCCAGTCTGTGAGCTCTGCGCTGCTATTGGACAGCGCTACAGGAGAAGGAACACCCAGGGAGAAACAGCACAGACTCCTCCCTGGTTTACTGATCTAGCAATTACCATACAACACGGGATGAAGGTAACGGGGGGCCACAGCGGGTGAACAGAGTGGCACCCAGGGATAATAGTAAGTGCAAGGACATCCCTGGGCTCCGCTCTACATGTACAGATAGTTATCTTACAACGTTCGGACCCATCAAAGGTCCTCTTTAAGTGTGTGAGTGTGACTCGCGTTGGAGCTGCCTACGCCTGCACTAATCATTAACTCTCTGTAATCCCAGGGGACCACCGAGGGTTTCACTGTGACAGAGCTGTATAATGGCCATTTGGATCCCCAAATTATCTTTCATAAAAACTCCTAAAATCACATTTTATTTTAATCTTTAATTAAAAATGGAGAACAAATATCCCCTTAAATTCAAAAAATGGTCATTGACAGCCTGATCAAATCACCAGCTAACCTACTAAAAATTAACGGGGACCCAACGGATATTGCGGATGGGGTGATCAATTGCTATCTCACCCTAGAAACTCCCTATGCTAGTACCTCTGCCCAGAGGTGCCCCCTGATGGTGAGAACCCTCTGCCCTCGTACCTAGACTAAAAATCCCTCGTTTGTCCCTGTTATAGAAAAAGTACTCTGATACTCATTGTCAAAGAAAACACCCCGACGCGTTTCCCCCCAACTCTCGGGTTCTCCAGGGGGTCAATATTAAACCCTATGCTGAGTACATATTACTAATGATGCTGAGTACATATTACTAATAATGCTGAGTACAAATTACTGATAATGCTGAGTACATATTACTATAATGCTAAGTACAAATTACTGATAATGCTGAGTACATATTACTGATGATGCTGAATACATGTTGTACATATTACTGATAATCAAAGTGACACGAGTGGCACATATGACGACTCATAACGTGATCCTCCGGCTGGTATAGGTACAGATGCCGAGCAGTAGATGGAAATCTTCAATAAAAGGCAACAAACAAAAGCAAGCCTAAGCAAGTCATCTCCACACATATATAAAGTCATGTTCTTTTGACATAGCTAAACACATACCGACATAGCGTGGGTGCCGCAGGTCAGGAGATGCCAATCATAATATAGGGGAGATGCCAATTGTCCCAGGGCGGCTGTTCTGTTTCAGTATCTTGCATTGTGTATTGGTATGCTCCTCTCTTCTCCTCCCCCCTCTGTTTCAGCTTCTAGTTGGTTCAGTCTAGCCACTTCCTGTTTTCCCTGTCATGCATTGCTGTTTTGTGTGCTCTGATTCTGAGGAGAATCTGAGGAGAATCTGTGTAGTATCTCATCTTCTTATGAAGGAGAATATTAGAGGCATAATTCTTTTACCATATGGATTCCCTGCATATCTTGTAATACAATCTCCGGATTAAAAACAACTTGATTAACTCCTGGGTGTCTGATGCGCAAACTGTAAGTGGAGAATGTCTGATTCAACAAGTCACCTCACAGATGCGTGATTGTATAAGGCTGACATTTCAAAACGCCACAGCGGCAATGTCCCCAACACCTTTGATATAGATATAAACAAACAGATTAATCACCCCAATCGCAATGTCGCCACCTCACCAGGAGGAAGGTTTACTTACAAGAGCCGGCAAGATCCCTTAGTACGGCCAGTCTCCACTTGTCATGAGGGACACACTGGTGCCGTCCCTGCTCGCTATTTGAGCAGGACGCCAACTTTCCGCCTTTATATGGCGCCACCTCCCCAAGATGACGTACAAACCAAAGAAGCCTATGCTCCGGGCACACGGAGGAACCCGCCCCATGACATAGGCGATAAGAGATCACATGATGCGTGTCACCAAGTCATGTGACACGCATATTTCCTTCCTGTCCGTGGAACGCAAATACTTATAGTAAAATTGATGTGACGGGGGGTAGTTTATATAAAGATAAATAGAACAATACATAGGGCAATCAAAGAGACGTACATAATTAATCCCTCTCCAAAGAAACCCGCCCCCCTCAATCATGATTACATGCCAATAGGCCAGTATAAGAGTAGCCAAGCCAAAAGGTGGAAATAGTGCATAGTGCTAGAAAAAGAGGAGTATCGCCATTATGGAAGATACAGGAGAGTTTTTCAGATCTGTCAATGATCTAAAGATAACTTTATGATAATGTGTATTCAAAAGATATGTCAGGGAAGTAATCCACCCCCTGAATAGAAATTTGGATACTTCACATATCCATGTACCGGTTAAGGTGTATTAAACACTGAGGAATAGCCTAATCAAAGGTCACCACACGGAATGCTGTCCCTACATTACAGGAAACAGCAAAATGTTAGCCTTTCATTCAGTCGGGGGGACGGGGGGGACTGGGAGCGGAAACGATAGATATATTCACACTCCCTCGAAAGGATTTTCTGATCCCAGTCCCCACCCCTTGGAGACCAGGGCACCAACTCCAAGACTGAGAATTTAAGGCATCCAGGATCCCCATTATAGGTTTCTACCACATGTGATGCCACCGGGATATCATTCTTTTTAATCACATCATTGACGTGCTCACAGACCCTTCTTTGTGGGTCACTGGTCGTTTTTCCAATATAGTCTTTTGGACATGGGCATTGACAAATATAGACAGCCCCCTACTTCTGCAGTTTATAAAATCTCGGATTCAGATGGTCTGCCTTGTCACTGAACTTGTAACTGTTTTAGAAGTAGAAATGAATGCACAAGCTTTGCACGATCCACATCTGAACATGCCCACAGGTTTACGGTCCAACCATGTTCCAGATGCTGTAGATGATATATAGTGGCTATGGACCAGACAATCTTTGAGACTCCTGCCTCTATGGTATGTAATACTAGGACGATGTGTCACCGCTGTAGGCAAATTCACCCGGTCTTTACCCTTTTCCAGTATCTTCACCAGCACAATATCACCGGACCTGAAAGGTGCGTGGGTTCCTGTGGAAGAGGGAGATTTACAAGCAACTTTTTCCTCAGTTTTGCTAAGGATTCAGATAAGATTAGTAACGTATTCCTCCCTAATCTGGTCAATGTCTGCTTTCTGTGAAGGCTGGGCCTAGTTCAGACTCAATTACCAAGGGGCAACCCCACCTAGGGATAATTTGTTGGGTGAGTATTTTTGCTGTTGTTTTTGCATCCTCTGCCCTGGTGGGAATACTTCTGGCCATCTTGAGAACATGTCTACTATTACCAATGCATATTCTTGTTTACCCTTTGTTTTGGGGATATGTGTGTAGTCTACCTGCAGATGGGTAAAGGTATAGTAGGGTAGTTTAGGCACTGATGTGGGATTTTAAGAGGGTTGTTTGGATTGTTTCTCGAACATGTAAGACATCTCCTACATAATCAGCTACCAGTAATATCAAATATTAGGTGGCTCACTCAGCTCTTGGAATGGATTATGGTGCTCTATCCCAGATTATGACGCACCCAACGTCACAAGAAGGCAGACAATATATGGTATAAATAGGGGGATGGCACTCAATATATTGGTTTAGTATGGATGGTACTCATAGGTTGATTTTGTAGATTGATTTTGTAGAGATAATTTAATTAATCAAATAGATAGAATACAAATAGACAATCTGCGTTAAAAATCAGCATATAAAATATACAGCATATAAAATATACAGCAAACTCTTGTGGCCACTCTTTATATTGTAACGGAATGGGATAAGATATCAAATATACGATATCAATTAGTTCATCAAGCGATGTCTCAAAACTTGGATCCAGAGGTACTTCCTGTAGACCTTATATGGATGGGAATACTTAGATCCAAAAAATAAAAATGGATATAAAACATAGGTATATAAAAAAGGTGAAGTAGAAGAAGATGAAGTAAAAAATCAAGGAAAAAGGGTGATGGTAATAGTGGTAATAGTCACTTCATTCAAGGAGTTAATGTTCAACTCAGAGATTATAGTAATTAGTTTCTATATGATGGACCCTAAGGTCTGTACATTACCAATCTAGCGTTATAGTAGTGCGTCGGTGTCTCCTCTGTTACAGGACCGTTGTCCTGTCTTTGCTTGTAAGTCCGATGGATTGTGCGGCGTCCACGAGGAGCGTCCTCTCACGCGGGTAACGCCGCTTGCTATAAGCGTTTGCAGTCTGGGCGTCACTTCCGGTGACGTCACCGTTGGCGTCCTCGTGTTTTTCTGGCGGGAAATTCGAATTTCTGACGACTGTTCACTCTGTTAGCGATCTTTAGCAATTTTTGGCGATCTTTCAATGGCAAACTTTTTCTTATCGAGTGACAGAATTCCTTTCTGTTAGAGGTCCAGCTGGAATCTCAGAGGTTATTCAATGCCCCAAACGCGTTTCGAAGCCTCTGCTTCTTCATCAGTGGGTATGGATAACCTCTGGGTGTGAGTCTCTTTATACCGGTTACATAGGTGTGTCTTAGTTATGTTCCCACCCCTCTTGTGGGTCAGGTCAGTATCAGTCCAATCAGAATCCGTGAGAAAGGAAATCCGTGGGAAAAGATTTTTAGAGACAAAATTATGAGAGAAAGATTTTGAATTTCAGTCCAATCGGAGTTCGTAAGAATGTTAAATCTGCAGTCATAATATTTGCAATCATGATATTAGATATTAAATATAAAAATAGAAAATAGAAAATAAAAATAAAAATAAAAATAAAAATAAGATAAAAACCCAAATAATCTAACTTCATATAGTCCTAGTAGCGAGTATGTCATATATAAAATGACTAAAAATTCTAAAAATTTTTTAAATTCATACCATATATATATTCCTAGCAGCGAGTAAAATATGAAAATATGAAACTCATTTTTTGGGATGGTGTGTTATTGATATGGTTCAATATGATTATTTAATATGATATGATTACTAAATCAGTTTTATACACAATTAGTTTTATCCATTTTATTTTATATAACATCTCATATTTAATATTTGGTGTTTTGTTCAGTTATGTTGGGGGAGTGAAGACAGTCCTTCATACTAGAGTGTATATAAATAAAATAAAATTAAAAATTAGAGGTTGAAAGGTTAAAAATTAAAGGTAAAGAAAGTAGGGGTATACTATTAGATATCCTTGATGTGGCTTGTTATTTGGAGTTTATACTATTAGATATCCTTGATGTGGCTTGTTATTTGGAGTTTATGGGGAGGGGCCCCCGGGAGAGGATCGAGTGCTGGTAGACAGCCGGACTGCGATTCCGTATCCCCTTGAGGGCACCAACCCATTGTACGAGACTTCATAAAAACCCAAAATTTCCATTTCGCGTTTAGCCCTTTTGGAATCATGGAGTCGACTCGAATATTTTCCTTGATTCCTGCCTAGACATGTTGGCTATATGGTTGCCACCCCTCCAGTTTCGTGGGACTCTCTCTAGTGCTGCAAAAACAAGAGTAGACTGGTCACTGTTGTGGAATTCTTTATAGTGTTTGGATACGGAATGTAGCTTGTATTTCTTTACTTATATTTGCTATATGTTCAGCTATTCTTTGTTTAAAAGGTCTTTTCGTAAGCGTCCAATGTACTGTTTTTGACAGGGACATTGTAAAATGTAGATTACGTCCGTTGAATTGCATGACGTTGAATTGCATTACGTCTCGCGGACGCCGCACAATCCATCGGACTTACAAGCAAAGACAGGACAACGGTCCTGTAACAGAGGAGACACCGACGCACTACTATACCGCTAGATTGGTAATGTACAGACCTTAGGGTCCATCATATAGAAACTAATTACTATAATCTCTGAGTTGAACATTAACTCCTTGAATGAAGTGACTATTACCACTATTACCATCACCCTTTTTCCTTGATTTTTTACTTCATCTTCTTCTACTTCACCTTTTTATATACCTATGTTTTATATCCATTTTTATTTTTTGGATCTAAGTATTCCCATCCATATAAGGTCTACAGGAAGTACCTCTGGATCCGAGTTTTGAGACATCGCTTGATGAACTAATTGATATCGTA
Source organism: Bufotes viridis (assembly GCA_033119425.1). Taxonomy (NCBI): domain Eukaryota; kingdom Metazoa; phylum Chordata; class Amphibia; order Anura; family Bufonidae; genus Bufotes; species Bufotes viridis. The sequence goes on from CM065590.1 coordinate 319,643,453, forward strand.
TATTTGATATCTTATCCCATTCCGTTACAATATAAAGAGTGGCCACAAGAGTTTGCTGTATATTTTATATGCTGATTTTTAACGCAGATTGTCTATTTGTATTCTATCTATTTGATTAATTAAATTATCTCTACAAAATCAATCTACAAAATCAACCTATGAGTACCATCCATACTAAACCAATATATTGAGTGCCATCCCCCCTATTTATACCATAATCAGCTACCAGTTTATTCATGTTGGTGATGTAAAAGTTTTGACCAAGGAGTAAACCTGTAGTTTGTATGCTGTTGTGTCCTACACCATGAAAATGAGCAATGAAGAGGGCCTGGGCTGATTGGACATGTATTGGTCTTGCTTCTAACACTATGTCGGGTAACATGACTATGGCATAGGCTGCGCAAAAGACAGTATCGAGTGGGCGTGAGCATGAGCCATCAACAAATACTTCAGGTGCCCCTGTCACAGACGTCGCTGACAAATCCATTCTGGGGGAAGTCTCATACTCTAACACTTTGAGGCAGTCATGTGCGTCGGGCAGAGCATCTTCTTCTCCTTTTAGCCCTATGAGTGCATTCATTATCGGTGCTGGCCCTGCCGAATGTGGGGCATATTTGATTTGTAAGGAAGGGTCACTTAACAAGAGTATCTCATATCCTGAAAGTCGCTGGGCTGACATGTGTTGGGTGTGTATGCCTCATAGTAACCCCACTACATCATGAGTTGTGTGTAGGATGGTGGGGTACCCCAGTGTGAGGGGGGTCGCGAGCTCCACCATCATAGCACAAGCCGCAAGAGTACACAGACATGCCGGCATGCCTTGTACGGATACCGGCATTATCTTTCAGAAAAAGCACAAGGACGCAACTTGCCTCCATGTTCTTGTGTTAGCACCCCGCCATGGTTTTACAATTTTGGCGCGCAAACATGTGGAACGGCAGCTTATAGTCAGGAGGCCCAATCCTGGGCTACACATCAGAGAACATTTTAACATATCAAAAGCATTCAACATTTCCTCAGACCATCTTATGAGCTCTGGTTTGTCTTCCAGAGTGGCTTGCCTCAGGATATTATCATAGTAGGAACAGTCAGGGATCCATTGTCTGCAATAATTTATCATACCAAGGAAGGACAACATTTCCTTCTTGGTGTGTGGGAGTGACCAGTCCCGCTACAGACTGGACTCGCTCCGGACTGATCCGCCTTTCGCCCTTCTGTGAGGACAAAGCCTAAGTACTCAACTTGCTTTTTACACCATTGCATTTTCTTGCGTGACACCTTGTGTCCACATTCTAATAACCATTTTAACAAAGATACACCATCAGTAACATTGGCCTCCTCTGACATACTGCACAGTAACAAATCGTCCACATATTGTATCAGCACCGAACCTAGGGGGTGCCATGGTTTCAAAGAGGCTTGGAGGACAATGCAGTACACAACTGGTGAATCAGCATATCCCTGTGGCATCCGGCCCCAGGTTAGCTGCCGTCCCTCAAAGAAAAAACCAAAAAGTAGTCTGGTACTCTTATTAACTGGGATTGAGAAGAAGGTATTCTTCAAATCAATAACACTAAACCAGGCAGCTTCTGCGGGGATGGAGAATAAGAGGGCGGTTATGTCTGGAATTACGGGTGCAATGGGTACAATGAGATTGTTGATTGCACTCAAATCCTGTAGAGGGGTCCGACTCTCTCACAGGTACCTTGTACAAATCTTTATTTAACACACTAGAGGTGGAACCGCTGTCTACCATAAACCCTGTTTTTCTTCCTGCTACTTTAAGTAAGATGATAGGCGTGTCTTTCCCATGTGATGTGACCTGTGTGAAAGTTAGGGTGACTTCCTCCGGCCCCGTCAGTAGGCTTGCTGATTGTTCCAGTCAATAGGGAATCTGGGCCGGTTCTGTGTGCTCTGTTGGTTCCTGTTCTGTGTGTTCTGTGTTGGCTGTTGGTTATGTGCTACCTGCACTGATGTGTTTCTATGTGGTGCCGTGCACTGCCTTGCCCAGTGTCCTTCCTGCCCACAATTATAACAGCTGGTGTTTGAATATGGGTTTACGATCTGTTCTCTGTCTCCCTGCCTATAGTATCCACCTCTCCCCTGCGTCTGCCTCTACCCCTCCCTCTTGTGCCTGCATACAAGTGTGTAGCTGAGGCTGGGAGTTTCCTCACATCAAAACATCCCGCTGCTTGCTTTTCATAAAGATGTTTCTCAAAGTCCTTCGTGTTATCGGATGTCCATGATGAAACATTTTGTTTTACAGTGAGGATCAGTTTATTTGACAGGTTGTTAATGAATGTGAAATAATTAAGCTGTCATTCTGGTCCACAGGTAACCCGGCCTCCAGCTTCCAGCAATCCATTAATCGTTTCCATTCAGTGACAGTCTCGGCAGATTTTTGTTTACATGCCACTGCTACAGGGGTGATGACTTCTGTTTGAACACTTCACTCATGTGTTCCTGTACCTGTGTCCATATCTCTGTTATGCCATTGGGTGTGTTACAGGTTTAATTATCTGCCTCTGAGCTTGGTTGGATTTCTGAGATGGTTTTCACCTTTTCCAATCCCATTATGTGTGTGTACCTATAATTCCATCAGCAGCCTCCATTGTCTCAGTCCACCCTGCTAAGTTGCCTACCCATGGGTTCACTAAATAGTAGTTGGTAGGACTAACTCTTGACACATAGATTTTACATGTTTCACCTGGTTCAGGTTTGGGGTAATCAGTCTTGGATCCCCGCCTCCCATTGTTGTATTCAGAGAATATTTAGAACAATATCTGCCCAGGGCTAGCTGTGCTGAATATGAGGAATATTCCTCTGAATCCCTAACGACTAGCGCTGTTTTGAATCGCCACTTGCGTTCAGTATTTCTGGGTTATAACGGATTTCTCCTCACCAGAGTACCGGGGCATCACAACGCATAAAAGTTTACTCAACACAATTCCACAGAGTATTAATAACAATGAAGAGCGACTGTGCACTTACCAACCAGTCTGCAGTTCATACAAACAGATAATCTTATACTCTACAAGATCTTATAATATCTATGCATACTTGACATGTAAGAGTTAATCCAAGCTTTGACTTCCCTGTTCCCTGAACAGCGGTATTTTGGAGTGCACTCCCCTCTTTGTATCTATGCACAACTCCCTGAGTTGTGTTACGTGTGTCCCTGACACAGCTTCTGTAGCTCTCTAGTCTAAAATAAGGTTCATCCGTACTTACTCGGATCGGGCAGGGGACAAAATCGATGTCACTTCTCACCAGACCCGAGGACGACCTCTCGATCCCGGATTTAAGCCCCCAAATTGATAGGATGATAATAAAATATGACTAGATGCATCAGCTTGGATTAAGTCTATTCTGGCGCCAGGAGAGTGAATATGACCATATCAGACACGACACATATGATGATCAAAATCACTCTGTTTATTGATAATAAGGTTCAAGCTTATATAGGACATTATAAGCCCTTTCATTATTCAATCATCTTTTTCCAAACAATATAGCCTCCAATCATAATGAGACACATACCGTCATACAACATACTTTCCCCAGTTACATCCTGGCCTTCATGCTCCACGTACTAGCTGACACGGACAAGATAAGGAATTCCGGTTAGATACTCGGCTGCCCAAAACATTTGGTTATGACAGAATGTTCTTACACAAAGTTCAAGACAGCATATTCCTTCACCACCTGCTAAATCCTTGTCCATGTTCAGAATGGGCCAGTACCTCGCAAGAATTTCCCTTACTTGTGAAATCGTTGCATCAAAAGTGCAAATCAATCTAGTCGGGGACTGACCGTCATTCTCCGTACGTTGTGGGACTAAGAGAATACTTCTGGTCCATTGTTGAGCGGATTTAAAGGCAGCAGTCAATACAGTATGCCAAGCATAATACCGATCGTCATTATCTAATGCGCCAGCTAGGACAGAATGTCACTAATAGCGGTCGCCATTTTATGGAAACCAAAAGGATTATTACATAGGGGCAAATCTGACGCCATGCTTACTAAGCTTAAATGCTAAGAGAAGAGTGCAGTGGTAAGATAATAATTAATGTAGGTATTGAAATATACACTTAACTATTGGAAGCCCAGGAGCAGGCTAGGAATTGGATTAAAAGGATAGAGGGACTATTAAAGATACCTATAGTCACCAGACTCAGGACACACTAAGTGTGCCAATATGGCTCTGTCATGGGAAGCATGCTAACGACCAGCAAAGTTTTAAATAAAACAAGAGAAAGTTAAAGACTCGTCAAGTCCCCCGGTGACTGAGATCAGAAGCGACAAATCCATTTTGTCTCCTTTTGGAGAATCCTCCGATCCCAGTCACCTTCTCTGGGTGACGGGCGAACGAGCTCAAGTGCTGAAAATTGAAGTTGTTTAATGTCTCCACCATGAAACTCTCACATGTGATCGGCAACCGGTGTGATTTTATGTTTCTTTATATTGTTAATACAGGGAGTGCAGAATTATTAGGCAAGTTGTATTTTTGAGGATTAATTTTATTATTGAACAACAACCATGTTCTCAATGAACCCAAAAACTCATTAATATCAAAGCTGAATATTTTTGGAAGTAGTTTTTAGTTTGTTTTTAGTTTTAGCTATTTTAGGGGATATCTGTGTGTGCAGGTGACTATTACTGTGCATAATTATTAGGCAACTTAACAAAAAACAAATATATATATCCATTTCAATTATTTATTTTTACCAGTGAAACCAATATAACATCTCAACATTCACAAATATAAATTTCTGACATTCAAAAACAAAACAAAAACAAATCAGTGACCAATATAGCCACCTTTCTTTGCAAGGACACTCAAAAGCCTGCCATCCATGGATTCTGTCAGTGTTTTGATCTGTTCACCATCAACATTGCGTGCAGCAGCAACCACAGCCTCCCAGACACTGTTCAGAGAGGTGTACTGTTTTCCCTCCTTGTAAATCTCACATTTGATGATGGACCACAGGTTCTCAATGGGGTTCAGATCAGGTGAACAAGGAGGCCATGTCATTAGATTTTCTTCTTTTATACCCTTTCTTGCCAGCCACGCTGTGGAGTACTTGGACGCGTGTGATGGAGCATTGTCCTGCATGAAAATCATGTTTTTCTTGAAGGATGCAGACTTCTTCCTGTACCACTGCTTGAAGAAGGTATCTTCCAGAAACTGGCAGTAGGACTGGGAGTTGAGCTTGACTCAATCCTCAACCCGAAAAGGCCCCACAAGCTCATCTTTGATGATACCAACCCAAACCAGTACTCCACCTCCACCTTGCTGGGGTCTGAGTCGGACTGGAGCTCTCTGCCCTTTACCAATTCAGCCACGGGCCCATCCATCTGGCCCATCAAGACTCACTCTCATTTCATCAGTCCATAAAACCTTAGAAAAATCAGTCTTGAGATATTTCTTGGCCCAGTCTTGACGTTTCAGCTTGTGTGTCTTGTTCAGTGGTGGTCGTCTTTCAGCCTTTCTTACCTTGGCCACGTCTCTGAGTATTGCACACCTTGTGCTTTTGGGCACTCCAGTGATGTTGCAGCTCTGAAATATGGCCAAACTGGTGGCAAGTGGCATCTTGGCAGCTGCACGCTTGACTTTTCTCAGTTCATGGGCAGTTATTTTGTGCCTAGGTTTTTCCACACGCTTCTTGCGACCCTGTTGACTATTTTGAATGAAACGCTTGATTGTTCGATGATCACGCTTCAGAAGCTTTGCAATTTTAAGAGTGCTGCATCCCTCTGCAAGATATCTCACTATTTTTGACTTTTCTGAGCCTGTCAAGTCCTTCTTTTGACCCATTTTGCCAAAGGAAAGGAAGTTGCCTAATATTGATGCACACCTGATATAGGGTGTTGATGTCATTAGACCACACCCCTTCTCATTACAGAGATGCACATCACCTAATATGCTTAATTGGTAGTAGGCTTTCGAGCCTATACAGCTTGGAGTAAGACAACATGCATAAAGAGGATGATGTGGTCAAAATACTCATTTGCCTAATAATTCTGCACTCCCTGTATTTTCAAGAATACGAACACGGAATTCTCTAAATCTGTTGCCGACATAATCCATGGGACAATTACACTGGAGGAGCTATGTCACCCCCATGCTTTTGCAATTAATAAAGTCACAGACCATATATTCCTTATGTGTGATCGAACAAGTGTTAATTCTTGTGTTTTTAAGGAATCTACATGCTGAACAATTGCCACAGTGAAATACACCTAGGGGCCTCCTATCCAGCCAGATACCAGAACTTAAAGGACGGGTAAAATGGCTATGTACTAGTCTGTCACGTAGTGACCTCCCTCGCCTGTATGTTACAATGGGATATGGTGTAATTACTTTTTGAACGTCTGAATCCAGTATTAAAATGGGCCAGTATTTTTTCAATATCAAAAGTATATTCCCCTGTTCAACATCAAAGGTAGAAATAATCCTTATAATTAGGGTTGAGCGAACAGTTCGAGCATAGTTCGGGTTCGTAAAGAATTTTGGGGTGTTCGGGACCCGGACCCGAACATTTTCAAAAAAGTTCGGGCGAGATTAGGCAGGGAAAAGTCTGCAAAAGCACCTAATGAAGTGATCGATCTACAGCTGTGAATGATTGAACTTCTGCTAGTTACTTGCTCACTGGTTTTAAGGCTGCAAAAAGCGTTTTTCTGTCAATTATTTTCTGGGGTGATCGGCGGCCATTTTGTGACTTGTGGTGCACCAGAACAAGCTGCCACCAAGTCCATCAATTCATCAATACTAGCTTTTTTTTTAGCTATATCCTACATCAGGGGCTTAACTGTGCTAATTGTCACCCCTAGAAACTCAGGATAGCAATTTCTATATTTTATTAAGGGGTTAAATACAATTGCCAAAATACCAATCCCCTAAATCTGGTGTTCCAGCTTTGGCTAGCCAAGTATAATACTGTCTGCCATTTGGCAAAGGATAGATTATTTTCTGGGGTGAAATTCAATTGCCAAAATAGCAATACCATAAATCTGGTGTCACAGCTGTGGCTGGCAAACTATAATAGTGTCCGCCAAAATATATATTTTGTTCTGGGGTGAAATTCAATTGCCAAAATAGCAATACCATAAATCTGGTGTCACAGCTGTGGCTGGCAAACTATAATAGTGTCCGCCAAAATATATATTTTGTTCTGGGGTGAAATTCAATTGCCAAAATAGCAATCCCTAAATCTGGTGTCCCAGCACTGGCTGGCAAACTATAATAGTGTCCGCCAAAACATATATTTTGTTCTGGGGTGAAATTCAATTGCCAAAATAGCAATACCATAAATCAGTGGTTTCAGCTCTGGCTGGCAAACTATAATAGTGTCCACCAAAACATATATTTTGTTCTGGGGTGAAATTCAATTGCCAAAATAGCAATACCATAAATCAGTGGTTTCAGCTGTGGCTGGCCAAGTTTCATAGTGTCCTGCAAAGGATATATTTTGTTCTGGGGTGAAATTCAATTGCCAAAATAGCAATACCCTGAATCTGGTGGTCCAGCTGTTGCAGGCCTAGTTTAAATCTGTCCGTAACAGGGTATATTTTGTTCTGGGGTGAAAATCAATTACCAAAATAGCAATTCCCTAAATCTGGTGTCCCAGCACTGGCTGGCAAACTATAATAGTGTCCGCCAAAACATATATTTTGTTCTGGGGTGAAATTCAATTGCCAAAATAGCAATACCATAAATCAGTGGTTTCAGTTGTGGCTGGCCAAGTTTCATAGTTTCCTGCAAAGGATATATTTTGTTCTGGGGTGAAATTCAATTGCCAAAATAGCAATACCAAAAATCAGTGGTTGCAGCTCTGGCTGGCAAACTATAATAGTGTCCGCCAAAACATATATTTTGTTCTGGGGTGAAATTCAATTGCCAAAATAGCAATACCATAAATCAGAGGTTTAAGCTGTGGCTGGCCAAGTTTCATAGTGTCCTGCAAAGAATATATTTTGTTCTGGGGAGAAATTCAATTGCCAAAATATCAATACATTAAATCAGTGGTTTCAGCTGTGGCTGGCCAAGTTTCATCGTGTCCTGCAAAGTATATATTTTGTTCTGGGGTAAAATTAAATTGCCAAAATAGCAATACCATAAATCAGTGGTTTCAGCTCTGGCTGGCAAACTATAATAGTGTCCGCCAAAACATATATTTTGTTCTGGGGTGAAATTCAATTGCCAAAATAGCAATAACCTAAATCAGTGGTTTCAGCTGTGGCTGGCCAAGTTTCATAGTGTCCTGCAAAGGATATATTTTGTTCTTGGGTGAAATTCAATTGCCAAAATAGCAAAACCATAAATCAGTGGTTTCAGCTGTAGCTGGCCAAGTTTCATAGTGTACTGCAAAGAATATATTTTGTTCTGGGGTGAAATTCAATTGCCAAAATAGCAATACCATAAATCAGTGGTTTCCGCTCTGGCTGGCAAACTATAATAGTGTCCGCCAAAACATACATTTTGTTCTGGGGTGAAATTCAATTGCCAAAAAGCAATACCATAAATCAGTGGTTTCAGCTGTGGCTGGCCAAGTTTCATAGTGTCCTGCAAAGAATATATTTTGTTCTGGGGTGAAATTCAATTGCCAAAATAGCAATACCATAAATCAGTGGTTTCTGCTCTGCCTGGCAAACTATAATAGTGTCCGCCAAAACATACATTTTGTTCTGGGGTGAAATTCAATTGCCAAAAAGCAATACCATAAATCAGTGGTTTCAGCTGTGGCTGGCCAAGTTTCAAAGTGTCCTGCAAAGGATATATTTTGTTCTGGGGTGAAATTCAATTGCCAAAATAGCAATACCCTGAATCTGGTGGTCCAGCTGTTGCAGGCCTAGTTTAAATCTGTCTGTAACAGGGTATATTTTGTTCTGGGGTGAAAATCAATTGCCAAAATAGCAATTCCCTAAATCTGGTGTCCCAGTACTGGTTGGCAAACTATAATAGTGTCCGCCAAAACATATATTTTGTTCTGGGGTGAAATTCAATTGCCAAAATAGCAATACCATAAATCAGTGGTATCAGCTGTGGCTGGCCAAGTTTCATAGTTTCCTGCAAAGGATATATTTTATTCTGGGGTGAAATTCAATTGCCAAAATAGCAATACCAAAAATCAGTGGTTTCAGCTCTGACTGGCAAACTAAAATACTGTCCGCCAAAACATATATTTTGCTCTCGGGTGAAATTCAATAGCCAAACTAGCAATACCATAAATCAGAGGTTTAAGCTGTGGCTGGCCAAGTTTCATAGTGTCCTGCAAAGGAAATATTTTGTTCTGGGGAGAAATTCAATTGCCAAAATATCAATACCTTAAATCAGTGGTTTCAGCTGTGGCTGGCAAACTATAATAGTGTCCGCCAAAACATATATTTTGTTCTGGGGTGAAATTAAATTGCCAAAATAGCAATACCATAAATCAGTGGTTTCAGCTCTGGCTGGCAAACTATAATAGTGTCCGCCAAAACATATATTTTGTTCTGTGGTGAAATTCAATTGCCAAAATAGCAATAACCATAAATCAGTGGTTTCAGCTGTGGCTGGCCAAGCTATAATAGTGTCCTGCAAAGGATATATTTTGTTCTTGGGTGAAATTCAATTGCCAAAATAGCAAAACCATAAATCTAGTGGTTCCAGCTGTAGCTGGCCAAGTTTCAATAGTGTACTGCAAAGAATATATTTTGTTCTGGGGTGAAATTCAATTGCCAAAATAGCAATACCATAAATCAGTGGTTTCAGCTCTGGCTGGACAAGCTATCAATAGTGTCCTGCAAAACATACATTTTGTTCTGGGGTGAAATTCAATTGCCAAAATAGCAATACCATAAATCAGTGGTGTTCCAGCTGTGGCTGGCCAAGTTTCATAGCTGTCCTGCAACAGAATATATTTTGTTCTGGGGTGAAATTCAATTGCCAAAATAGCAATACCATAAATCAGTGGTTTCAGCTCTGGCTGGCAAACTATAATAGTGTCCGCCAAAACATACATTTTGTTCTGGGGTGAAATTCAATTGCCAAAATAGCAATACCATAAATCAGTGGTTTCAGCTGTGGCTGGCCAAGTTTCAAAGTGTCCTGCAAAGGATATATTTTGTTCTGGGGTGAAATTCAATTGCCAAAATAGCAATACCCTGAATCTGGTGTTCCAGCTGTTGCAGGCCTAGTTTAAATCTGTCTGTAACAGGGTATATTTTGTTCTGGGGTGAAAATTCAATTGCCAAAATAGCAATTCCATAAATCATTGGTGTCCCAGCTACTGGCTGGCAAACTATAATAGTGTCCGCCAAAACATATATTTTGTTCTGGGGTGAAATTCAATTGCCAAAATAGCAATACCATAAATCAGTGGTATCAGCTGTGGCTGGCCAAGTTTCATAGTGTCCTGCAAAGGATATATTTTGTTCTGGGGTGAAATTCAATTGCCAAAATAGCAATACCATAAAATCAGTGGTTTCAGCTCTGACTGGCAAAGCTACAATACTGTCCTGCCAAAACATATATTTTGTTCTCGGGTGAAATTCAATTGCCAAACTAGCAATACCATAAATCAGAGGTTTCAGCTGTGGCTGGCCAAGTTTCATAGTGTCCTGCAAAGGATATATTTTGTTCTGGGGAGAAATTCAATTGCCAAAATAGCAATACCTTAAATCAGTGGTTTCAGCTGTGGCTGGCAAACTATAATAGTGTCCGCCAAAACATATATTTTGTTCTGGGGTGAAATTCAATTGCCAAAATAGCAATACCATAAATCAGTGGTTTCAGCTCTGGCTGGCAAACTATAATAGTGTCCGCCAAAACATATATTTTGTTCTGTGGTGAAATTCAATTGCCAAAATAGCAATACCATAAATCAGTGGTTTCAGCTGTGGCTGGCCAAACTATCAATAGTGTCCTGCAAAAGATATATTTTGTTCTGGGGTGAAATTCAATTGCCAAAATAGCAATACCCTGAATCTGGTGTTCCAGCTGTTGCAGACCTAGTTTAAATCTGTCCATAACAGGGTATATTTTGTTCTGTGGTGAAATTCAATTGGCAAAATAGCAATACCATAAATCATTGGTTTCAGCTGTGGCTGGCAAACTATAATAGTGTCCGCCAAAACATATATTTTGTTCTGGGGTGAAATTCAATTGCCAAAATAGCAATACTATAAATCAGTGGTTTAAGCTGTGGCTGGCCAAGTTACATAGTGTCCTCCAAAAGATATATTTTGATTTGGGGTGAAATTCAATTGCTAAAATAGCAATACCATAAATCAGGGTTTCAGCTCTGGCTGGCAAACTATAATAGTGTCGCCAAAACATATATATTGTTCTGGGGTGAAATTCAATTGCCAAAATAGCAATACCATAAATCAGTGGTTTCAGCTGTGGCTGGCCAAGTTTCATAGTGTCCTGCAAAGGATATATTTTGTTCTGGGGTGAAATTCAATTGCCAAAATAGCAATACCATGAATCAGTGGTGTTCCAGCTGTTGCTGGCCAAGTTATAAATCGTGTCCGCAAAACATATATTTTGTTCTGGGGTGAAATTCAATTGCCAAAATAGCAATACCATAAATCAGTGGTTTCAGCTCTGGCTGGCAAACTATAATAGTGTCCGCCAAAACATATATTTTGTTCTGGGGTGAAATTCATGTGCCAAAATAGCAATACCATAAATCAATGGTTTCAGCTGTGGCTGGACAAGTTTCAAAATGTCCTGCAAAGGATATATTTTGTTCTGGGGTGAAATTCAATTGCCAAAATAGCAATACCCTGAATCTGGTGTTCCAGCTGTTGCAGGCCTAGTTTAAATCTGTCTGTAACAGGGAATATTTTGTTCGGGGGTGAAATTCAATTGCCAAAATAGCAATACCATAAATCATTGGTTTCAGCTCTGGCTGGCAAACTATAATAGTGTCCGCCAAAACATATATTTTGTTCTGGGGTGAAATTCAATTGCCAAACTAGCAATACCATAAATCAGAGGTTTCAGCTGTGGCTGGCCAAATTTCATAGTGTCCTGCAAAGGATATATTTTGTTCTGGGGAGAAATTCAATTGCCAAAATATCAATTTCGTTAAATCAGTGGTTTCAGCTGTGGCTGGCCAAGTTTCATCATGTCCTGCAAAGGATATATTTTGTTATGGGGTGAAATTAAATTGCCAAAATAGCAATACCATAAATCAGTGGTTTCAGCTCTGGCTGGCAAACTATAATAGTGTCCGCCAAAACATATATTTTGTTCTGGGGAGAAATTCAATTGCCAAAATAGCAATACCATAAATCAGTAGTTTCAGCTCTGGCTGGCAAACTATAATAGTGTCCGCCAAAACATATATTTTGTTCTGGGGTGAAATTCAATTGCCAAAATAGCAATACCATAAATCAGTGGTTTCAGCTCTGGCTGGCAAACTATAATAGTGTCCGCCAAAACATATATTTTGTTCTGGGGTGAAATTCAATTGCCAAAATAGCAATACCATAAATCAATGGTTTCAGCTGTGGCTGGCCAAATTTCAAAATGTCCTGCAAAGGATATATTTTGTTCTGGGGTGAAATTCAATTGCCAAAATAGCAATACCCTGAATCTGGTGTTCCAGCTGTTGCAGGCCTAGTTTAAATCTGTCCATAACAGGGTATATTTTGTTCTGTGGTGAAATTCAATTGGCAAAATAGCAATACCATAAATCATTGGTTTCAGCTGTGGCTGGCAAACTATAATAGTGTCCGCCAAAACATATATTTTGTTCTGGGGTGAAATTCAATTGCCAAAATAGCAATACTATAAATCAGTGGTTTAAGCTGTGGCTGGCCAAGTTACATAGTGTCCTCCAAAAGATATATTTTGATTTGGGGTGAAATTCAATTGCTAAAATAGCAATACCATAAATCAGGGGTTTCAGCTCTGGCTGGCAAACTATAATAGTGTCCGCCAAAACATATATATTGTTCTGGGGTGAAATTCAATTGCCAAAATAGCAATACCATAAATCAGTGGTTTCAGCTGTGGCTGGCCAAGTTTCATAGTGTCCTGCAAAGGATATATTTTGTTTTGGGGTGAAATTCAATTGCCAAAATAGCAATAACATAAATCAGTGGTTTCAGCTGTGGCTGGCAAACTATAATAGTGTCCCCAAAACATATATTTTGTTCTGGGGTGAAATTCAATTGCCAAAATAGCAATACCATAAATCAGTGGTTTCAGCTCCGGCTGGCAAACTATAATAGTGTCCGCCAAAACATATATTTTGTTCTGGGGTGAAATTCAATTGCCAAAATAGCAATTCCATGAATCAGTGGTTTCAGCTGTGGCTGGCAAACTATAATAGTGTCCGCCAAAAGAGATATTTTGTTCTGGGGTGAAATTCAATTGCCAAAATAGCAATACCATAAATCAATGGTTTCAGCTGTGGCAGGCAAACTATAATAGTGTCCGCCAAAACATATATTTTGTTCTGGGGTGAAATTCAATTGCCAAACTAGCAATACCATAAATCAGTGGTTTCAGCTGTGGCTGGCCAAGTTTCATAGTGTCCTGCAAAGGATATATTTTGTTCTGGGGAGAAATTCAATTGCCAAAATAGCAATCCCTAAATCTGGTGTCCCAGCACTGGCTGGCCAAACTATAATAGTGTCCGCCAAAATATATATTTTGTTCTGGTGTGAAATTCAATTGCCAAAAGAGCAATACCATAAATCAGTGGTTTCAGCTCTGGCTGGCAAACTATAATAGTGTCCGCCAAAACATATATTTTGTTCTGGGGTGAAATTCAATTGCCAAACTAGCAATACCATAAATCAGTTGTTTCAGCTGTGGCTGGCCAAGTTTCATAGTGTCCTGCAAAGGATATATTTTGTTCTGGGGAGAAATTCAATTGCCAAAATAGCAATACCATAAATCAGTGGTTTCAGCTGTGGCTGGCCAAGTTTCATAGTGTCCTGCAAAGGATATATTTTGTTCTGGGTTTAAATTCAATTGCCAAAATAGCAATACCATAAATCAGTGGTTTCAGCTCTGGCTGGCAAACTATAATAGTGTCCGCTAAAACATATATTTTGTTCTGGGGTGAAATTCAATTGCCAAACTAGCAATACCATAAATCAGTTGTTTCAGCTGTGGCTGGCCAAGTTTCATAGTGTCCTGCAAAGGATATATTTTGTTCTGGGGAGAAATTCAATTGCCAAAATATCAATACCTTAAATCAGTTGTTTCAGCTGTGGCTGGCCAAGTTTCATTGTGTCCTGCAAAACATATATTTTGTTCTGGGGTGAAATTCAATTGCCAAAATAGCAATACCATAAATCAGTGGTTTCAGCTGTGGCTGGCCAAGTTTCATAGTGTCCAGCCAAAAGATATATTTTGTTCTGGGGAGAAATTCAATTGCCAAAATAGCAATCCCCTAAATCTGGTGTCCCAGCACTGGCTGGCAAACTATAATAGTGTCCGCCAAAATATATATTTTGTTCTGGTGTGAAATTCAATTGCCAAAATAGCAATACCATAAATCAGTGGTTTCAGCTGTGGCTGGCAAACTATAATAGTGTCCGCCAAAACATATATTTTGTTCTGGTGTGAAATTCAATTGCCAAAATAGCAATACCATAAATCAGTGGTTTCAGCTGTGGCTGGCAAACTATAATAGTGTCCGCCAAAACATATATTTTGTTCTGGGGTGAAATTCAATTGCCAAAATAGCAATTCCATGAATCAGTGGTTTCAGCTCTGGCTGGCAAACTATAATAGTGTCCGCCAAAACAGATATTTTGTTCTGGGGTGAAATTCAATTGCCAAAATAGCAATACCATAAATCAATGGTTTCAGCTGTGGAAGGCAAACTATAATAGTGTCCGCCAAAACATATATTTTGTTCTGGGGTGAAATTCAATTGCCAAACTAGCAATACCATAAATCAGTGGTTTCAGCTGTGGCTGGCCAAGTTTCATAGTGTCCTGCAAAGGATATATTTTGTTCTGGGGAGAAATTCAATTGCCAAAATAGCAATCCCCTAAATCTGGTGTCCCAGCACTGGCTGGCAAAATATAATAGTGTCCGCCAAAATATATATTTTGTTCTGGTGTGAAATTCAATTGCCAAAAGAGTAATACCATAAATCAGTGGTTTCAGCTCTGGCTGGCAAACTATAATAGTGCCTGCCAAAACATATATTTTGTTCTGGGGTGAAATTCAATTGCCAAAATAGCAATACCCTGAATCTGGTGTTCTAGCTGTTGCAGGCCTAGTTTAAATCTGTCCGTAACAAGGTATATTTTGTTCTGGGGTTAATTCAATTGCCAAAATAGCAATATCATAAATCAATGGTTTCAGCTGTGGCTGGCAAACTATAAGGTCCCTTTCACACGGGCGAGTTTTCCGCGCGGGTGCAATGCGTGAGGAGGACGCATTGCACCCGCACTGAATCCGGACCCATTCATTTCTATAGGGCTGTGCACATGAGCGTTGTTTTTCACGCATCACTTCTGCGTTGCGTGAAAATCGCAGCATGTTCTATATTCTGCGTTTTTCACGCAACGCAAGCCCCATAGAAATGAATGGGGCTGCGTGAAAAACGCATTGCATCCGGATACACTGCGTTGCGTTGCGTTTTTCACGCAAGTAACTTAGCAACACTCCAGGGATATCAGACAGGAAGTAGGAGTTGCTGTGTGTTTGGCTTGAGCTGCAGACAAGGCTGATCTTGGCTGCCGGAATTTTCCTCCCTTGCGGAGTCCTCCACAAGTGCAAAATGCCCAAGACACCCCGCGCAATGGATGTTGAGAAGCTAATAATCCTGGTGCAGGAAAGGCCCTGCCTCTGGGACCTGCGTTCAGCGGATTACCAGGACCGCTACAAGAAAGATGCGGCCTGGGTTGAGGTGACCAAGGAGCTGTTTGGGTCAATCTGGGAGCAAACCAAAGGCCAAAGGCGCAGCAATCTGAGTAAGTTCACAATATATACATGTTTGAGCTTTGTTACCCTCCCTAGTATACAGGGGCATGTTATACGTTATCCTCTGCTGTAATGTATATTTGTGTTTTTTTTTGTTCTTTTTCAAAGTGGAAGAGGTCAAGAATCGATGGCGAAGCTGCAGAGATCAGTTTCGCAAGGAACTAAAACAGCATGGGCGCAGTGGTTCGGGCCTACCCAAGAAAAGGGCATATATTTACAAGGAGCAACTAATGTTTCTCCGTCCTGTAATGGAGCTGCGTCCGTAAGTACAATCTACACACTGACCACTACTTATTTCTCAATGCACACTGTATGTAGATTATATTGTTATTCTGCTTGGTACCAGTTGTTAAAGTAGAAATGTCATAGTTGCCAATAGCAACCATTCGGATTACTTCACATAAAATCCAAAGTTATGCTACAGGCTGACCACAGCATTTTTATTTGTTTATATGTTCACCTATGACACTTCTAATATAACAAATCTTGATCAATGAACCCATAAGTCATGTGTTTTGAGCTTCTTGATGTAATTGTATTAAGCTTGAAATGATATTTCCATCCTTATTAAAGGGGTTGTCCAAGTTATATTTATTGATGACCTATCCTCAGGATAGGTCATCAATATCAGATCGGCGGGGGTCCGACACCCGGCACCCCCGCCGATCAGCTGTTTGAAGAGAAGGCGAGCGCCGTGCCACCGCTGCCTCCTCGTCATTGTTTACATGCTGAGGATAGGTCATCAATAAATATAACTTGGACAACCCCTTTAACCCTAATCTAACTCAATTTGGGTGAACGGCACTTTAAACTGTCCCTGCTGGCCGTTGCTTTGTGCACATAGCAGCAAGGAGGTCACCATGCCAGCCATAGCTTCAGTTCCATCTTGGCTTCCATGTTAACTGATCGTAGCCTCCAGATTATATTCCTGGGGCTCAACTGACACTCGACCACCAATGAGGACGGGAGGGGAAAGTGTACCCTTGGGCCCCTGGCCTCAATGTTTTTCATTGTGGGGATGGGGGTGGGGAAGGGACAGTATGACACCAATGACATTTTATGCTTATTATGTGTGTGGGCGCAAGCATAATTACACAGCTGCCACCCTGCCTCGGACAGGGCGCTGCAAACATCGTCAGTTAACCCCTCAGGTGTCGCATCTGAGGGATTACACTGTGGACGAACTATGCACCCTGTCACATAGGGCGGCTAGCCATGTGATTGTGCCTGCGCACCCGCCTCATGTATCCGACATAAATTTACATGCTTGGAGCATTTCTCACGTCCTTCATCCACTCTATCCTCATTGTCAGCGGCACAGGGTGGATGGAGCGAGTGACTCTTTCTCCCCTGTTCGTGTGATGTGACCTTGAGCACCCAGAGAGTACCACGCTCCCTGATCTCTGATACTAGACTATGCGTTCGCTCAGGCCTGTAACAAAAAGCGGAAAAATTAATCCTTCCCGGGAGCACAGTGTGCTTTGGTTAGATAATTGTGGATACCCAGAACTGCTCAAGAATGTAAACGTTGACTGTAATCTTGAAACTACTAAATAGTGATAATATAGTAAAACATTTTTATTTTGTTGTTTTCGCAGAACGGAGGACAACCTAGAGGAGGAAGGTGAAGAATCTTCGGCGCTACTCTCCAGTGCCTGCGAGGAAGAGACAACCACTGGTGTCCGACAAGTGGAGCTTGGGGCAGGAACCAGTATATCCGAAGCCAGGCCCCCACCGGCATCTGGTGGTGAATCCCCACCCCTTTGGCTCCACCCATCCGGCCTAGAAGACGGCCAGTGCCTCCTGCCGAGACAAGTGTAAACACACAGGTGCTGGATTATTTGTCGCGAGCTCGGCAGGAGGATCACCATGATCATTTTGGCCGGAGTATTGCTCATTTTTGCGGCAGCTGCCTCCCCATCGATTGCTCCGAACAAGACGGGCCATCGAAATTGTTCTGGAGGAATCGACTCCCCCAATGATCCTACCCAAATGTATCGGGCCCTTGAAAATTTAAGCCTCCATGGCAACATGTTTGGCCCCCAACCAAGGCCACTTCCACCCGCACCACCACAATACCATCCTCCAAGGGATGATTATGTCCCACCTGTGCCCCCATGTGTGCCACCTTACCAGGGCCAACCCACATATGGCCATCATATGGCCTCTTCATCCTCCCAACCTGGCCCATCCCAGTACTCTCAGCCACCCTCCCAGCAAGCTCAAGCACCATTCCCTGGCCCTCAGTATCAGGGCCCACCCTCGCCATCTGCGCGGTATGTTAGTTTATAATTTGTTAAATATTTGTGCACAACGGTTTTTATTTGTACACATTATACCAAAAATACAAAAAGGTGAAGAGACTCTCTTTATTATGTGAATAAAAATACTTTTATTTTGCAAACGTGTATTGGGACGTAACTTTATTATGCAATATTATTCCGAAACATTACACTTCACGTGTTGTGCACATCACACATGCATTGATAATTTTTATTAAATGATAATCATGACTAGGCAACTTTGGAAAAAGAAGTAAAATTATTCATGCATTCACTATAAAACTTTGACACTTGCTAGTAATGAGGTATTAGTACATATTTCACATCACATGTTACCAAAAAGGTAGATAAGCAAAATATGTAAGCCCGCAACCCACGTCAAGGGTCCTCATTATCTTGCGAGTCCCTAACTAACAAATGGAAAAACTAACTAAAAATAACCATCCAGGTTCATCCAAAATACTGGGCACCCCAAAAAAAAAACTACTGGTGAGAAGGAAAAGAACCAATAGGGGACAAAAATAATCGGCATATAACTCTCTCACTCTGAGTCCAGCAAGTCCAGATCGTCCTAGTTGGATAGTGTCGCTTCCTGATGGTAGACTTTCGACTTGGGCGTCTTCATCAGGTGTGGCCTCATAGGTGCGTACGTAGTTATGTAGCACTACACACGCCTTGATAACCACATTGACATTTTGGGGGACCAGCTGGATGGGCGACAGGAAAACCCGCCACTTATGTGTCAAAATACCAAAGGCACACTCCACAAACCTTCTGGCTCTACTTAACCGATAATTAAAAGTGCGCCTCTTGGCATCCAACCCTCGTCTAGGAAAGGGCCGCATGAGTTGGCTAGAAAGGGCAAAACCCTCGTCCCCTACCACCACATAAGGCGCAGGTGGCCCAGTAGAGCCAGGAAGGTTTGCTGACTGTGGTACGTCCAGTTGGTTGGACTGAAGCCAGCGACCCATCCTGGAAGCTCTGAAGATGCGAGCATCTGCAGTACTTCCATAGGACCCAATATCTACAATTATAAACCTGTAGTTTGTGTCAGCCAAGGCCAACAAAACTACAGAGAAAAACTGTTTATAATTATAGTATTGGGACCCGAATTAGGTGGCTTCTTAACCCGTATGTGCTTCCCGTCAAGGGCACCAATACAATTTGGGAATTGAGCCCTCTCCAGGAAGCCCTGGGCTATATCAAGCCACTGCTGCCTGGTCGGATGTGGCAGCACCGAAGCCTTCAATCTCATCCAAATGGCGGAGCATGTAGCCCGTACCACGCCAGCTATTGTGGAGGTGCCCATACGAAACTCAAAATGTAACGCCGAAAAAGAATGTCCTGTCGCCAGATATCTGCAAAAAAATAAAAATAATAATTAGACATCTAGTACAATAATTAACATTATTTACAGCTAATGTCTATATGGCAAGTTGCATTTCAAATAGGCCCCATTCACACTTTGGCAGTGTCTAAGCTTTCTATTCCTATATAGGTTCATGTGTCCAACAAAAATTAGGCATAAAAACATTCAACAACACACAGGTGACGGATCCTCATCATAATAGCCAGGATTTGCATCATTTACCTAGGCAGAACTGAAATCTGTTGTGACTAGACAATTATTTGGTAGGACACCTACGGACTTTAAAACCAAATTGCCCCAGGAAAATGCACACACACTATATTTATTAAAAGGAACAAACGAAAAATCCTAAATTCATACTATTTAAGTACTTATACATAAAACACATTCAGTTCTGAAAAGACAGGGCATAGAACAAACAGCTAAGTATTTGCAAACAGTGGGTCATTCATGTATCAGTCAGATAATATATCGTCTTACCTTAAAGTTATAATAAGACGCTCTTCAGGTGATACACTCCGCCTCATGTTGGTGTCCTGGAAAGTCAAGGCAGGCCTCAACTCCCCCAACAGCCGATCAAAGGTAGCCACCGACATGCGGCAATAATTAAAGAACTTTGGAGGGTGCGCACGGAGGTCACTGTACAAGCCTGCAAATTGACCTTTGCTGGCCCGCTGCGAAATTATGGGATGCACCCACATCCGCTTCCTCCGCGGTTCCTCCTCAATCATTGCTGGTTGCTCGCCAAAACAGCGGAACACCAGCCAGTGCAACCACACATGGTCAGTTGTGGACAGGGTGAAAGTGGACATCCTGCAGAGGAAAATCCCAAAAACACACACCAACCAGACGTCCAAAACTCCCCAACAAATGGAGCAGTCAAAAAAACCATGCCAGCTGGAAGTATTTAAAGGGAATCTGTCACCAGGTTTGAGCCCTGTCAGCTAAACATATGCTGACGTTCAGGGTCTCATTAGCATGCCTAATATGGGCTCATCTAAACAAATGGTAGCGTTATTTTGTCAAAAAACAGGTTTAACTAACCTGTCAATCACACATATAAGGAGCCCAAGGGGAGGTCCAGCGATGCAGGGTGCCCGGCCGCAGACATCGCTGTATGTGGCCAGCGCCGCCTCCTAATGCTCCGTGCCGCCTCTCCCTCCCCCTCCTCCTGCTGTGGCGCTGGCTCATACGCACACGGCGCGTGCGCACTTCACTTGAAGAAGCCGATCCAAGAAGTCCGCACGGGTGCATGCCTGTGCGCACGCGCGGACTTCTTGGATCGGCTTCTTGAAGTGAAGTGCGCACGCGCCGTGTGCGTACGAGCCAGCGCTACAGCAGGAGGAGGGGAGGGAGAGGCGGCACGGAGCATTAGGAGGCGGCGCTGGCCACATACAGCGATGTTCGTGCCGGCACCCTGCATCGCTGACCTCCCTTGGGCTCCTTATATGTGTGATTGACAGGTTAGTTAAACCTGTTTTTTGACAAAATAACGCTACCATTTGTTTAGATGAGCCCATATTAGGCATGCTAATGAGACCCTGAACGTCAGCATATGTTTAGCTGACAGGGCTCAAACCTGGTGACAGATTCCCTTTAAATGTGCTGACTGTCACAGGTGAATGTAGTGGATGGATCAGTTTTTTTTCACGCGCGTGAAAAACGCATGCTATCCGCATGTCACACGCGCGGGAAAAACGCATGAACGCGACGCAATCGCATACAAAACTGACAGCACTCGCAATCAAAATCGCACCTTTTTTCCTTAATGCACCCTGAACGCATCCGGAACAAATCCGTGACGCCCGTGTGAAAGAGGCCTAATAGTGTCCACCAAAACATATATTTTGTTCTGGGGTGAAATTCAATTGCCAAAATAGCAATACCATAAATCAGTGGTATCAGCTGTGGCTGGCCAAGTTTCATAGTGTCCTGCAAAGGATATATTTTGTTCTGGGGTGAAATTCAATTGCTGAAATAGCAATACCATAGATCAGTGGTTTCAACTCTGGCTGGCAAACTATAATAGAGTCCAACAAAACATATATTTTGTTCTGGGGTGAAATTCAATTGCCAAAATAGAAATACCATAAATCAGTGGTTTCAGCTGTGGCTGGCCAAGTTTCAAAGTGTCCTGCAAAGGATTTATTTTGTTCTGGGGAGAAATTCAATTGCCAAAATAGCAATACCCTGAATCTGGTGTTCCAGCTGTTGCAGGCCTAGTTTAATTATGTCCGTAACAGGGTATATTTTGTTCTGGGGTGAAATTCAATTTCCAAAATAGCAATACCATAAATCAGTGGTTTCAGCTGTGGCTGGCCAAGTTTCATAGTGTCCTGCAAAGGATATATTTTGTTCTGGGCTGAAATTCAATTGCCAAAATAGCAATACCATAAATCAGTGGTTTCAGCTGTGGCTGGCCAAGTTTCATAGTGTCCTGCAAAGGATATATTTTGTTCTGGGGTGAAATTCAATTGCCAAAATAGCAATACCATAAATCAGTGGTTTCAGCTCTGGCTGGCAAACTATAATAGTGTCCGCCAAAATATATATTTTGTTCTGGGGTGAAATTCAATTGCCAAAATAGCAATACCATGAATCAGTGGTTTCAGCTGTGGCTGGCAAACTATAATAGTGTCCGCCAAAACAGATATTTTGTTCTGGGGTGAAATTCAATTGCCAAAATAGCAATACCATAAATCAATGGTTTCAGCTGTGGCTGGCAAACTATAATAGTGTCCGCCAAAACATATATTTTGTTCTGGGGTGAAATTCAATTGCCAAAAGAGCAATACCATAAATCAGTGGTTTCAGCTGTGGCTGGCCAAGTTTCATAGTGTCCTGCAAAGGATATATTTTGTTCTGGGGTTAAATTCAATTGCCAAAATAGCAATACCATAAATCAGTGGTTTCAGCTCTGGCTGGCAAACTATAATAGTGTCCGCCAAAACATATATTTTGTTCTGGGGTGAAATTCAATTGCCAAACTAGCAATACCATAAATCAGTGGTTTCAGCTGTGGCTGGCCAAGTTTCATAGTGTCCTGCAAAGGATATATTTTGTTCTGGGGAGAAATTCAATTGCCAAAATAGCAATACCATAAATCAGTGGTTTCAGCTGTGGCTGGCCAAGTTTCATAGTGTCCTGCAAAGGATATATTTTGTTCTGGGGTGAAATTCAATTGCCAAAATAGCAATACCATAAATCAGTGGTTTCAGCTCTGGCTGGAAAACTATAATAGTGTCCGCCAAAACATATATTTTGTTCAGGGGTGAAATTCAATTGCCAAAATAGCAATACCATGAATCAGTGGTTTCAGCTCTGGCTGGCAAACTATAATAGTGTCCGCCAAAACAGATATTTTGTTCTGGGGTGAAATTCAATTGCCAAAATAGCAATACCATAAATCAATGGTTTCAGCTGTGGCTGGCAAACTATAATAGTGTCCGCCAAAACATATATTTTGTTCTGGGGTGAAATTCAATTGCCAAAAGAGCAATACCATAAATCAGTGGTTTCAGCTGTGGCTGGCCAAGTTTCATAGTGTCCTGCAAAGGATATATTTTGTTCTGGGGTTAAATTCAATTGCCAAAATAGCAATACCATGAATCAGTGGTTTCAGCTCTGGCTGGCAAACTATAATAGTGTCCGCCAAAACAGATATTTTGTTCTGGGGTGAAATTCAATTGCCAAAATAGCAATACCATAAATCAATGGTTTCAGCTGTGGCTGGCAAACTATAATAGTGTCCGCCAAAACATATATTTTGTTCTGGGGTGAAATTCAATTGCCAAAAGAGCAATACCATAAATCAGTGGTTTCAGCTGTGGCTGGCCAAGTTTCATAGTGTCCTGCAAAGGATATATTTTGTTCTGGGGTTAAATTCAATTGCCAAAATAGCAATATCATAAATCAGTGGTTTCAGCTCTGGCTGGCAAACTATAATAGTGTCCGTCAAAACATATATTTTGTTCTGGGGTGATATTCAATTGCCAAACTAGCAATACCATAAATCAGTGGTTTCAGCTGTGGCTGGCCAAGTTTCATAGTGTCCTGCAAAGGATATATTTTGTTCTGGGGAGAAATTCAATTGCCAAAATATCAATACCTTAAATCAGTGGTTTCAGCTGTTGCTGGCCAAGTTTCATCGTGTCCTGCAAAACATATATTTTGTTCTGGGGTGAAATTCAATTGCCAAAATAGCAATACCATAAATCAGTGGTGTCAGCTGTGGCTGGCAAACTATAATAGTGTCCGCCAAAACATATATTTTGTTCTGGGGTGAAATTCAATTGCCAAAATAGCAATACCCTGAATCTGGTGTTCCAGCTGTTGCAGTCCTAGTTTAAATCACTCCGTAACAAGGTATATTTTGTTCTGTGGTGAAATTCAATTGCCAAAATAGCAATACCATAAATCAGTGGTTTCAGCTGTGGCTGGCAAACTATAATAGTGTCCGCCAAAACATATATTTTGTTCTGGGGTGAAATTCAATTGCCAAAATAGCAATACCATAAATCAGTGGTATCAGCTGTGGCTGGCCAAGTTTCATAGTGTTCTGCAAAGGATATATTTTGTTCTGGGGTGAAATTCAATTGCCAAAATAGCAATACCCTGAATCTAGTGTCACAGCTGTTGCAGGCCAAGATTTATAGTGTCCGCAACAACATATATTTTGTTCTGGGGTGAAATTCAATTGCCAAAATAGCAATACCATAAATCAGTGGTTTCAGCTGTGGCTGGCAAAATATAATAGTGTCCTGCCAAAACATATATTTTGTTCTGGGGTGAAATTCAATTGCCAAAATAGCAATACCATAGATCAGTGGTTTCAGCTCTGGCATGGCCAAGACTATAATAGTGTCCGCCAAAACATATATTTTGTTCTGGGGTGAAATTCAATTGCCAAAATAGCAATACCATAAATCAGTGGTTTCAGCTCTGGCTGGCCAAGCTATCAATAGTGTCCTGCAAAAGATATATTTTGTTCTGGGGAGAAATTCAAATGCCAAAATAGCAATACCCTGAATCTGGTGTTCCAGCTGTTGCAGGCCTAGTTTAAATCTGTCCGTAACAGGGTATATTTTGTTCTAGGGTGAAATACAATTGCCAAAATAGCAATACCATAAATCATTGGTTTCAGCTGTGGCTGGCAAACTATAATAGTGTCCGCCAAAACATATATTTTGTTCTGTGGTGAAATTCAATTGCCAAAATAGCAATACCATAAATCTAGTGGTTTCAGATGTGGCT
This sequence comes from Bufotes viridis, assembly GCA_033119425.1. NCBI lineage: Eukaryota > Metazoa > Chordata > Amphibia > Anura > Bufonidae > Bufotes > Bufotes viridis. Next base: position 319,668,303 of record CM065590.1, read on the forward strand.
GGCAAGACTATAATAGTGTCCGCAACAACATATATTTTGTTCAGGGGTGAAATTCAATTGACAAACTAGCAATACCATAAATCAGTGGTTTCAGCTGTGGCTGGCAAAGTTTCATAGTGTCCTGCAAAGGATATATTTTGTTCTGGGGTGAAATTCAATTGCTAAAATAGCAATACCATAAATCAGTAGTTTCAGCTCTGGCTGGCAAACTATAATAGTGACCGCCAAAACATATATTTTGTTCTGGGGTGAAATTCAATTGCCAAAATAGCAATACCATAAATCAGTGGTTTCAGCTGTGGCTGGCCAAGTTTCATAGTGTCCTGCAAAGGATATATTTTGTTCTGGGGTGAAATTCAATTGCCAAAATAGCAATACCATAAATCAGTGGTTTCAGCTGTGGCTGGCCAAGTTTCATAGTGTCCTGCAAAGGATATATTTTGTTCTGGGGTGAAATTCAATTGCCAAAATAGCAATACCATAAATCAGTGGTTTCAGCTGTGGCTGGCAAACTATAATAGTGTCCGCCAAAACATATATTTTGTTCAGGGGTGAAATTCAATTGACAAACTAGCAATACCATAAATCAGTGGTTTCAGCTGTGGCTGGCCAAGTTTCATAGTGTCCTGCAAAGGATATATTTTGTTCTGGGGAGAAATTCAATTGCCAAAATATCAATACCTTAAATCAGTGGTTTCAGCTGTGGCTGGCCAAGTTTCATTGTGTCCTGCAAAACATATATTTTGTTCTGGGGTGAAATTCAATTGCCAAAATAGCAATACCATAAATCAGTGGTTTCAGCTCTGGCTGGCAAACTATAAAAGTATCCGCCAAAACATATATTTTGTTCTGGGGTGAAATACAATTGCCAAAATAGCAATACCATAAATCAGTGGTTTCAGCTCTGGCTGGCAAACTATAATAGTGTCCGCCAAAACATATATTTTGTTCTGGGGTGAAATTAATGTGCCAAAATAGCAATACCATAAATCAATGGTTTCAGCTGTGGCTGGCCAAGTTTTAAAATGTCCTGCAAAGGATATATTTTGTTCTGGGGTGAAATTCAATTGCCAAAATAGCAATACTATAAATCAGTGGTTTCAGCTCTGGCTGGCAAACTATAATAGTGTCCGCCAAAACATATATTTTGTTCTTGGGTTAAATTCAATTGTTAAAATAGCAATACCCTGAATCTGGTGTTCCAGCTGTTGCAGGCCTAGTTTAAATCTGTCCGTAACAGGGTATATTTTGTTCTGGGGTGAAATTCAATTGCCAAAATAGCAATACCATAAATCAGTGGTTTCAGCTGTGGCTGGCAAACTATAATAGTGTCCGCTAAAACATATATTTTGTTCTGGGGTGAAATTCAATTGCCAAAATAGCAATACCATAAATCAGTGGTATCAGCTGTGGCTGGCCAAGTTTCATATTGTCCTGCAAAGGAGATATTTTGTTCTGTGGTGAAATTCAATTGCCAAAATAGCAATAGCATAAATCAGTGCTTTCAGCTCTGGCTGGCAAACTATAATAGTGTCCGCCAAAACATATATTTTGTTCTGGGGTGAAATTCAATTGCCAAAATAGCAATACCATAAATCAGTGGTTTCAGCTGTGGCTGGCCAAGTTTCAAAGTGTCCTGCAAAGGATATATTTTGTTCTGGGGTGAAATTCAATTGCCAACATAGCAATACCATGAATCAGTGTGTTCCAGCTGTTGCAGGCCTAGTTTAAATCGTGTCCGTAACAGGGTATATTTTGTTCTGTGGTGAAATTCAATTGCCAAAATAGCAATACCATAAATCAGTGGTTTCAGCTGTGGCTGGCCAAGTTTCATAGTGTCCAGCAAAGGATATATTTTGTTCTGGGGTGAAATTCAATTGCCAAAATAGCAATACCATAAATCAGCGGTTTCAGCTCTGGCTGGCAAACTATAATAGTGTCCACCAAAACATATATTTTGTTCTGGGGTGAAATTCAATTGCCAAAATACCAATACCCTGAATCTGGTGTTCCAGCTGTTGCAAGCCTAGTTTAAATCTGTCCGTAACAGGGTATATTTTGTTCTGGGGTGAAATTCAATTGCCAAAATAGCAATTCCCTGAATCTCGTGTTCCAGCTGTTGCAGGCCTAGTTTAAATATGTCTGTAACAGGGTATATTCTGTTCTGGGGTGAAATTCAATTGCCAAAATAGCAATACCATAAATCAGTGGTTTCAGCTGTGGCTGGCAAATTATAATAGTGTCCGCCAAAACATATATTTTGTTCTGTGGTGAAATTCAATTGCCAAAATAGCAATACCATAAATCAGTGGTATCAGCTGTGGCTGGCCAAGTTTCATATTGTCCTGCAAAGGATATATTTTGTTCTGGGGTTAAATTCAATTGCCAAAATAGCAATACCATAAATCTGTGGTTTCAGCTGTGGCTGGCCAAGTTTTAAAGTGTCCTGCAAAGGATATATTTTGTTCTGGGGTGAAATTCAATTGCCAAAATAGCAATACCCTGAATCTGGTGGTTCCAGCTGTTGCAGGCCTAGTTTAAATCTGTCCGTAACAAGGTATATTTTGTTCTGGGGTTAAATTCAATTGCCAAAATAGCAATACCATAAATCAGTGGTTTCAGCTGTGGCTGGCCAAGTTTCATAGTGTCCTGCAAAGGATATATTTTGTTCTGGGGTGAAATTCAATTGCCAAAATAGCAATACCATAAATCAGTGGTTTCAGCTCTGGCTGGCAAACTATAATAGTGTCCACCAAAACATATATTTTGTTCTGGGGTGAAATTCAATTGCCAAAATACCAATACCCTGAATCTGGTGTTCCAGCTGTTGGCAAGCCTAGTTTAAATCGTGTCCGTAACAGGATATATTTTGTTCTGGGGTGAAATTCAATTGCCAAAATAGCAATACCCTGAATCAGTGGTTCCAGCTGTGGCAGGCCTAGTTTCAATATGTCCTGCAACAGGGTATATTTTGTTCTGGGGTGAAATTCAATTGCCAAAATAGCAATACCATAAATCAGTGGTTTCAGCTGTGGCTGGCAAATTATAATAGTGTCCGCCAAAACATATATTTTGTTCTGTGGTGAAATTCAATTGGCAAAATAGCAATACCATAAATCAGTGGTTTCAGCTGTGGCTGGCCAAGTTTCATATTGTCCTGCAAAGGATAAATTTTGTTCTGGGGTGAAATTCAATTGCCAAAATAGCAATACCATAAATCTGTGGTTTCAGCTGTGGCTGGCCAAGTTTTAAAGTGTCCTGCAAAGGATATATTTTGTTCTGGGGTGAAATTCAATTGCCAAAATAGCAATACCCTGAATCTGGTGTTCCAGCTGTTGCAGGCCTAGTTTAAATCTGTCTGTAACAAGGTATATTTTGTTCTGGGGTGAAATTCAATTGCCAAAATAGCAATACCATAAATCAGTGGTTTCAGCTGTGGCTGGCAAACTATAATAGTGTCCGCCAAAACATATATTTTGTTCTGTGGTGAAATTCAATTGACAAAATAGCAATACCATAAATCAGTGGTATCAGCTGTGGCTGGCCAAGTTTCATAGTGTCCTGCAAAGGATATATTTTGTTCTGGGGTGAAATTCAATTGCTAAAATAGCAATACCATAGATCGTTGTGGCAGCTTTTGCTGTAGCACCACAAGTCCCAAAATGGCCACCGCCTATCAGCCCAGTAACATGTGCCAGAAAACGGTCTGCCCAGCCAGAAAAGAAATTGACTTTGACTGAGCAGCTGAATCGCTGTTGTTCTGATTCACAGGTGTAGATTCACTTCTTTGGAGCTTTGGTTTAGACTCTGTGGCAGCTTGTGCTGGCGCACCACAAGTCCCAAAATGGCCACCGCCGGTCAGCCCAGTTACATGTGCCAGTAAAAATCGCTCTGGCCAGTCTCAACAAAATAGTGACTTTCAGTGAACAGCTCAGCTGAGTTGTTCTGATGCACAGGTGTAGAAAGGTAGATCATTCACTTCTTTATCCCTGCCTATCTTGCCCTCACAGAAGCTGCGTCCTCTCCCTACACTAATCAGAGCAGTGTGACGTGCGGCGCTACGTGACTCCAGCTTAAATAGAGGCTGGGTCACATGCTGCACTTGGTTAATCACAGCCATGCCATTAGTAGGCATGGCTGTGATGGGCTCTTAGGGCAAGAAGTAAAACGCTAGCTGATTGGCTGCTGTGCAGCCCTTCAGAAAGCGGGAAGTAATCGACGAACACCGGACCCGAACCCGAACTTTTTTGAAAATGTCCGGGTTCGGGTCCGTGTCACGGACACCCCAAAATTCGGTACGGACCCGAACGATTTTCGAACTGTTCGCTCAACACTATTCCTAACAATTCTTCCTCTAAAATCGATTTTTATCTTTGGTTTTGTGCGTATTATTGTCAGTCTGTAAAAAAGCGTACTACTCAAACAACATCGTTCCCAGCAGTGACCTGGGAATCTAAGATGCATCCAGACATCCTCCCTATGCTGTTCCCGAACCATTTCAGTGGTGTTTCCATCAATTTCTGACCTTTTCCTATGAACCAGGCACCCTCCCCTCTTCAGAGCAGGTGGCGCCTGGTTTAATGCTCGGTTGCTCCCATTGACTTCCATTATACTTGGGTGCTTTGTAGAGCACCCGAGCATCTCAATATGTTCGGCCCAAGCATCGCAGCACTTGGGTGCTAACTCAACGCTAGCAGGGAGTGAAAAATGATCACTTTGATTTTGGAGAATTTTATGTTTAAGATTTTTTCTCCCAGTCTGTGAGCTCTGCGCTGCTATTGGACAGCGCTACAGGAGAAGGAACACCCAGGAGAAACAGCACAGACTCCTCCCTGGTTTACTGATCTAGCAATTACCATACAACACGGGATGAAGGTAACGGGGGGCCACAGCGGGTGAACAGAGTGGCACCCAGGGATAATAGTAAGTGCAAGGACATCCCTGGGCTCCGCTCTACATGTACAGATAGTTATCTTACAACGTTCGGACCCATCAAAGGTCCTCTTTAAGTGTGTGAGTGTGACTCGCGTTGGAGCTGCCTACGCCTGCACTAATCATTAACTCTCTGTAATCCCAGGGGACCACCGAGGGTTTCACTGTGACAGAGCTGTATAATGGCCATTTGGATCCCCAAATTATCTTTCATAAAAACTCCTAAAATCACATTTTATTTTAATCTTTAATTAAAAATGGAGAACAAATATCCCCTTAAATTCAAAAAATGGTCAATGACAGCCTGATCAAATCACCAGCTATCCTACTAAAAATTAACGGGGACCCAACGGATATTGCGGATGGGGTGATCAATTGCTATCTCACCCTAGAAACTCCCTATGCTAGTACCTCTGCCCAGAGGTGCCCCTGATGGTGAGAACCCTCTGCCCTCGTACTCTAGACTAAAAATCCCTCGTTTGTCCCTGTTATAGAAAAAGTACTCTGATACTCATTGTCAAAGAAAACACCCCAACGCGTTTCCCCCCAACTCTCGGGTTCTCCAGGGGGTCAATATTAAACCCTATGCTGAGTACATATTACTAATGATGCTGAGTACATATTACTAATAATGCTGAGTACAAATTACTGATAATGCTGAGTACATATTACTATAATGCTAAGTACAAATTACTGATAATGCTGAGTACATATTACTGATGATGCTGAATACATGTTGTACATATTACTGATAATCAAAGTGACACGAGTGGCACATATGACGACTCATAACGTGATCCTCCGGCTGGTATAGGTACAGATGCCGAGCAGTAGATGGAAATCTTCAATAAAGGCAACAAACAAAAGCAAGCCTAAGCAAGTCATCTCCACACATATATAAAGTCATGTTCTTTTGACATAGCTAAACACATACCCGACATAGCGTGGGTGCCGCAGGTCAGGAGATGCCAATCATAATATAGGGAGATGCCAATTGTCCCAGGGCGGCTGTTCTGTTTCAGTATCTTGCATTGTGTATTGGTATGCTCCTCTCTTCTCCTCCCCCTCTGTTTCAGCTTCTAGTTGGTTCAGTCTAGCCACTTCCTGTTTTCCCTGTCATGCATTGCTGTTTTGTGTGCTCTGATTCTGAGGAGAATCTGAGGAGAATCTGTGTAGTATCTCATCTTCTTATGAAGGAGAATATTAGAGGCATAATTCTTTACCATATGGATTCCCTGCATATCTTGTAATACAATCTCCGGATTAAAAACAACTTGATTAACTCCTGGGTGTCTGATGCGCAAACTGTAAGTGGAGAATGTCTGATTCAACAAGTCACCTCACAGATGCGTGATTGTATAAGGCTGACATTTCAAAACGCCACAGCGGCAATGTCCCCAACACCTTTGATATAGATATAAACAAACAGATTAATCACCCCAATCGCAATGTCGCCACCTCACCAGGAGGAAGGTTTACTTACAAGAGCCGGCAAGATCCCTTAGTACGGCCAGTCTCCACTTGTCATGAGGGACACACTGGTGCCGTCCCTGCTCGCTATTTGAGCAGGACGCCAACTTTCCGCCTTTATATGGCGCCACCTCCCCAAGATGACGTACAAACCAAAGAAGCCTATGCTCCGGGCACACGGAGGAACCCGCCCCATGACATAGGCGATAAGAGATCACATGATGCGTGTCACCAAGTCATGTGACACGCATATTTCCTTCCTGTCCGTGGAACGCAAATACTTATAGTAAAATTGATGTGACGGGGGTAGTTTATATAAAGATAAATAGAACAATACATAGGGCAATCAAAGAGGCGTACATAATTAATCCCTCTCCAAAGAAACCCGCCCTCAATCATGATTACATGCCAATAGGCCAGTATAAGAGTAGCCAAGCCAAAAGGTGGAAATAGTGCATAGTGCTAGAAAAAGAGGAGTATCGCCATTATGGAAGATACAGGAGAGTTTTTCAGATCTGTCAATGATCTAAAGATAACTTTATGATAATGTGTATTCAAAAGATATGTCAGGAAGTAATCCACCCCTGAATAGAAATTTGGATACTTCACATATCCATGTACCGGTTAAGGTGTATTAAACACTGAGGAATAGCCTAATCAAAGGTCACCACACGGAATGCTGTCCCTACATTACAGGAAACAGCAAAATGTTAGCCTTTCATTCAGTCGGGGACGGGGGACTGGGAGCGGAAACGATAGATATATTCACACTCCTCGAAAGGATTTTCTGATCCCAGTCCCCACCCCTTGGAGACCAGGGCACCAACTCCAAGACTGAGAATTTAAGGCATCCAGGATCCCCATTATAGGTTTCTACCACATGTGATGCCACCGGGATATCATTCTTTTTAATCACATCATTGACGTGCTCACAGACCCTTCTTTGTGGGTCACTGGTCGTTTTTCCAATATAGTCTTTTGGACATGGGCATTGACAAATATAGACAGCCCCCTACTTCTGCAGTTTATAAAATCTCGGATTCAGATGGTCTGCCTTGTCACTGAACTTGTAACTGTTTTAGAAGTAGAAATGAATGCACAAGCTTTGCACGATCCACATCTGAACATGCCCACAGGTTTACGGTCCAACCATGTTCCAGATGCTGTAGATGATATATAGTGGCTATGGACCAGACAATCTTTGAGACTCCTGCCTCTATGGTATGTAATACTAGGACGATGTGTCACCGCTGTAGGCAAATTCACCCGGTCTTTACCCTTTTCCAGTATCTTCACCAGCACAATATCACCGGACCTGAAAGGTGCGTGGGTTCCTGTGGAAGAGGGAGATTTACAAGCAACTTTTTCCTCAGTTTTGCTAAGGATTCAGATAAGATTAGTAACGTATTCCTCCCTAATCTGGTCAATGTCTGCTTTCTGTGAAGGCTGGGCCTAGTTCAGACTCAATTACCAAGGGGCAACCCCACCTAGGGATAATTTGTTGGGTGAGTATTTTTGCTGTTGTTTTTGCATCCTCTGCCCTGGTGGGAATACTTCTGGCCATCTTGAGAACATGTCTACTATTACCAATGCATATTCTTGTTTACCCTTTGTTTTGGGGATATGTGTGTAGTCTACCTGCAGATGGGTAAAGGTATAGTAGGGTAGTTTAGGCACTGATGTGGGATTTTAAGAGGGTTGTTTGGATTGTTTCTCGAACATGTAAGACATCTCCTACATAATCAGCTACCAGTAATATCAAATATTAGGTGGCTCACTCAGCTCTTGGAATGGATTATGGTGCTCTATCCCAGATTATGACGCACCCAACGTCACAAGAAGGCAGACAATATATGGTATAAATAGGGGGATGGCACTCAATATATTGGTTTAGTATGGATGGTACTCATAGGTTGATTTTGTAGATTGATTTTGTAGAGATAATTTAATTAATCAAATAGATAGAATACAAATAGACAATCTGCGTTAAAAATCAGCATATAAAATATACAGCATATAAAATATACAGCAAACTCTTGTGGCCACTCTTTATATTGTAACGGAATGGGATAAGATATCAAATATACGATATCAATTAGTTCATCAAGCGATGTCTCAAAACTTGGATCCAGAGGTACTTCCTGTAGACCTTATATGGATGGGAATACTTAGATCCAAAAAATAAAAATGGATATAAAACATAGGTATATAAAAAGGTGAAGTAGAAGAAGATGAAGTAAAAATCAAGGAAAAAGGGTGATGGTAATAGTGGTAATAGTCACTTCATTCAAGGAGTTAATGTTCAACTCAGAGATTATAGTAATTAGTTTCTATATGATGGACCCTAAGGTCTGTACATTACCAATCTAGCGTTATAGTAGTGCGTCGGTGTCTCTCTGTTACAGGACCGTTGTCCTGTCTTTGCTTGTAAGTCCGATGGATTGTGCGGCGTCCACGAGGAGCGCCCTCTCACGCGGGTAACGCCGCTTGCTATAGCGTTGCAGTCTGAGCGTCACTTCCGGTGACGTCACCGTTGGCGTCCTCGTGTTTTTCTGGCGGGAAATTCGAATTTCTGACGACTGTTCACTCTGTTAGCGATCTTTAGCAATTTTTGGCGATCTTTCAATGGCAAACTTTTTCTTATCGAGTGACAGAATTCCTTTCTGTTAGAGGTCCAGTTGGAATCTCAGAGGTTATTCAATGCCCCAAACGCGTTTCGAAGCCTCTGCTTCTTCATCAGTGGGTATGGATAACCTCTGGGTGTGAGTCTCTTTATACCGGTTACATAGGTGTGTCTTAGTTATGTTCCCACCCTCTTGTGGGTCAGGTCAGTATCAGTCCAATCAGAATCCGTGAGAAAGGAAATCCGTGGGAAAAGATTTTTAGAGACAAAATTATGAGAGAAAGATTTTGAATTTCAGTCCAATCGGAGTTCGTAAGAATGTTAAATCTGCAGTCATAATATTTGCAATCATGATATTAGATATTAAATATAAAAATAGAAAATAGAAAATAAAAATAAAAATAAAAATAAAAATAAGATAAAAACCCAAATAATCTAACTTCATATAGTCCTAGTAGCGAGTATGTCATATATAAAATGACTAAAAATTCTAAAAATTTTTTAAATTCATACCATATATATATTCCTAGCAGCGAGTAAAATATGAAAATATGAAACTCATTTTTTGGGATGGTGTGTTATTGATATGGTTCAATATGATTATTTAATATGATATGATTACTAAATCAGTTTTATACACAATTAGTTTTATCCATTTTATTTTATATAACATCTCATATTTAATATTTGGTGTTTTGTTCAGTTATGTTGGGGGAGTGAAGACAGTCCTTCATACTAGAGTGTATATAAATAAAATAAAATTAAAAATTAGAGGTTGAAAGGTTAAAAATTAAAGGTAAAGAAAGTAGGGGTATACTATTAGATATCCTTGATGTGGCTTGTTATTTGGAGTTTATACTATTAGATATCCTTGATGTGGCTTGTTATTTGGAGTTTATGGGGAGGGGCCCCCGGGAGAGGATCGAGTGCTGGTAGACAGCCGGACTGCGATTCCGTATCCCCTTGAGGGCACCAACCCATTGTACGAGACTTCATAAAAACCCAAAATTTCCATTTCGCGTTTAGCCCTTTTGGAATCATGGAGTCGACTCGAATATTTTCCTTGATTCCTGCCTAGACATGTTGGCTATATGGTTGCCACCCCTCCAGTTTCGTGGGACTCTCTCTAGTGCTGCAAAAACAAGAGTAGACTGGTCACTGTTGTGGAATTCTTTATAGTGTTTGGATACGGAATGTAGCTTGTATTTCTTTACTTATATTTGCTATATGTTCAGCTATTCTTTGTTTAAAAGGTCTTTTCGTAAGCGTCCAATGTACTGTTTTTGACAGGGACATTGTAAAATGTAGATTACGTCCGTTGAATTGCATGACGTTGAATTGCATTACGTCTCGCGGACGCCGCACAATCCATCGGACTTACAAGCAAAGACAGGACAACGGTCCTGTAACAGAGGAGACACCGACGCACTACTATACCGCTAGATTGGTAATGTACAGACCTTAGGGTCCATCATATAGAAACTAATTACTATAATCTCTGAGTTGAACATTAACTCCTTGAATGAAGTGACTATTACCACTATTACCATCACCCTTTTTCCTTGATTTTTTACTTCATCTTCTTCTACTTCACCTTTTTATATACCTATGTTTTATATCCATTTTTATTTTTTGGATCTAAGTATTCCCATCCATATAAGGTCTACAGGAAGTACCTCTGGATCCGAGTTTTGAGACATCGCTTGATGAACTAATTGATATCGTATATTTGATATCTTATCCCATTCCGTTACAATATAAAGAGTGGCCACAAGAGTTTGCTGTATATTTTATATGCTGATTTTTAACGCAGATTGTCTATTTGTATTCTATCTATTTGATTAATTAAATTATCTCTACAAAATCAATCTACAAAATCAACCTATGAGTACCATCCATACTAAACCAATATATTGAGTGCCATCCCCCTATTTATACCCATAATCAGCTACCAGTTTATTCATGTTGGTGATGTAAAGTTTTGACCAAGGAGTAAACCTGTAGTTTGTATGCTGTTGTGTCCTACACCATGAAAATGAGCAATGAAGAGGGCCTGGGCTGATTGGACATGTATTGGTCTTGCTTCTAACACTATGTCGGGTAACATGACTATGGCATAGGCTGCGCAAAAGACAGTATCGAGTGGGCGTGAGCATGAGCCATCAACAAATACTTCAGGTGCCCCTGTCACAGACGTCGCTGACAAATCCATTCTGGGGAAGTCTCATACTCTAACACTTTGAGGCAGTCATGTGCGTCGGGCAGAGCGTCTTCTTCTCCTTTTAGCCCTATGAGTGCATTCATTATCGGTGCTGGCCCTGCCGAATGTGGGGCATATTTGATTTGTAAGGAAGGGTCACTTAACAAGAGTATCTCATATCCTGAAAGTCGCTGGGCTGACATGTGTTGGGTGTGTATGCCTCATAGTAACCCCACTACATCATGAGTTGTGTGTAGGATGGTGGGGTACCCCAGTGTGAGGGGGTCGCGAGCTCCACCATCATAGCACAAGCCGCAAGAGTACACAGACATGCCGGCATGCCTTGTACGGATACCGGCATTATCTTTCAGAAAAAGCACAAGGACGCAACTTGCCTCCATGTTCTTGTGTTAGCACCCCGCCATGGTTTTACAATTTTGGCGCGCAAACATGTGGAACGGCAGCTTATAGTCAGGAGGCCCAATCCTGGGCTACACATCAGAGAACATTTTAACATATCAAAAGCATTCAACATTTCCTCAGACCATCTTATGAGCTCTGGTTTGTCTTCCAGAGTGGCTTGCCTCAGGATATTATCATAGTAGGAACAGTCAGGGATCCATTGTCTGCAATAATTTATCATACCAAGGAAGGACAACATTTCCTTCTTGGTGTGTGGGAGTGACCAGTCCCGCTACAGACTGGACTCGCTCCGGACTGATCCGCCTTTCGCCCTTCTGTGAGGACAAAGCCTAAGTACTCAACTTGCTTTTTACACCATTGCATTTTCTTGCGTGACACCTTGTGTCCACATTCTAATAACCATTTTAACAAAGATACACCATCAGTAACATTGGCCTCCTCTGACATACTGCACAGTAACAAATCGTCCACATATTGTATCAGCACCGAACCTAGGGGGTGCCATGGTTTCAAAGAGGCTTGGAGGACAATGCAGTACACAACTGGTGAATCAGCATATCCCTGTGGCATCCGGCCCCAGGTTAGCTGCCGTCCCTCAAAGAAAAAACCAAAAAGTAGTCTGGTACTCTTATTAACTGGGATTGAGAAGAAGGTATTCTTCAAATCAATAACACTAAACCAGGCAGCTTCTGCGGGGATGGAGAATAAGAGGGCGGTTATGTCTGGAATTACGGGTGCAATGGGTACAATGAGATTGTTGATTGCACTCAAATCCTGTAGAGGGGTCCGACTCTCTCACAGGTACCTTGTACAAATCTTTATTTAACACACTAGAGGTGGAACCGCTGTCTACCATAAACCCTGTTTTTCTTCCTGCTACTTTAAGTAAGATGATAGGCGTGTCTTTCCCATGTGATGTGACCTGTGTGAAAGTTGGGGTGACTTCCTCCGGGCCCCGTCAGTAGGCTTGCTGATTGTTCCAGTCAATAGGGAATCTGGGCCGGTTCTGTGTGCTCTGTTGGTTCCTGTTCTGTGTGTTCTGTGTTGGCTGTTGGTTATGTGCTACCTGCACTGATGTGTTTCTATGTGGTGCCGTGCACTGCCTTGCCCAGTGTCCTTCCTGCCCACAATTATAACAGCTGGTGTTTGAATATGGGTTTACGATCTGTTCTCTGTCTCCCTGCCTATAGTATCCACCTCTCCCCCTGCGTCTGCCTCTACCCCTCCCTCTTGTGCCTGCATACAAGTGTGTAGCTGAGGCTGGGAGTTTCCTCACATCAAAACATCCCGCTGCTTGCTTTTCATAAAGATGTTTCTCAAAGTCCTTCGTGTTATCGGATGTCCATGATGAAACATTTTGTTTTACAGTGAGGATCAGTTTATTTGACAGGTTGTTAATGAATGTGAAATAATTAAGCTGTCATTCTGGTCCACAGGTAACCCGGCCTCCAGCTTCCAGCAATCCATTAATCGTTTCCATTCAGTGACAGTCTCGGCAGATTTTTGTTTACATGCCACTGCTACAGGGGGTGATGACTTCTGTTTGAACACTTCACTCATGTGTTCCTGTACCTGTGTCCATATCTCTGTTATGCCATTGGGTGTGTTACAGGTTTAATTATCTGCCTCTGAGCTTGGTTGGATTTCTGAGATGGTTTTCACCTTTTCCAATCCCATTATGTGTGTGTACCTATAATTCCATCAGCAGCCTCCATTGTCTCAGTCCACCCTGCTAAGTTGCCTACCCATGGGTTCACTAAATAGTAGTTGGTAGGACTAACTCTTGACACATAGATTTTACATGTTTCACCTGGTTCAGGTTTGGGGTAATCAGTCTTGGATCCCCGCCTCCCATTGTTGTATTCAGAGAATATTTAGAACAATATCTGCCCAGGGCTAGCTGTGCTGAATATGAGGAATATTCCTCTGAATCCCTAACGACTAGCGCTGTTTTGAATCGCCACTTGCGTTCAGTATTTCTGGGTTATAACGGATTTCTCCTCACCAGAGTACCGGGGCATCACAACGCATAAAAGTTTACTCAACACAATTCCACAGAGTATTAATAACAATGAAGAGCGACTGTGCACTTACCAACCAGTCTGCAGTTCATACAAACAGATAATCTTATACTCTACAAGATCTTATAATATCTATGCATACTTGACATGTAAGAGTTAATCCAAGCTTTGACTTCCCTGTTCCCTGAACAGCGGTATTTTGAGTGCACTCCCCTCTTTGTATCTATGCACAACTCCCTGAGTTGTGTTACGTGTGTCCCTGACACAGCTTCTGTAGCTCTCTAGTCTAAAATAAGGTTCATCCGTACTTACTCGGATCGGGCAGGGGACAAAAATCGATGTCACTTCTCACCAGACCCGAGGACGACCTCTCGATCCCGGATTTAAGCCCCCAAATTGATAGGATGATAATAAAATATGACTAGATGCATCAGCTTGGATTAAGTCTATTCTGGCGCCAGGAGAGTGAATATGACCATTTCAGACACGACACATATGATGATCAAAATCACTCTGTTTATTGATAATAAGGTTCAAGCTTATATAGGACATTATAAGCCCTTTCATTATTCAATCATCTTTTTCCAAACAATATAGCCTCCAATCATAATGAGACACATACCGTCATACAACATACTTTCCCCAGTTACATCCTGGCCTTCATGCTCCACGTACTAGCTGACACGGACAAGATAAGGAATTCCGGTTAGATACTCGGCTGCCCAAAACATTTGGTTATGACAGAATGTTCTTACACAAAGTTCAAGACAGCATATTCCTTCACCACCTGCTAAATCCTTGTCCATGTTCAGAATGGGCCAGTACCTCGCAAGAATTTCCCTTACTTGTGAAATCGTTGCATCAAAAGTGCAAATCAATCTAGTCGGGGACTGACCGTCATTCTCCGTACGTTGTGGGACTAAGAGAATACTTCTGGTCCATTGTTGAGCGGATTTAAAGGCAGCAGTCAATACAGTATGCCAAGCATAATACCGATCGTCATTATCTAATGCGCCAGCTAGGACAGAATGTCACTAATAGCGGTCGCCATTTTATGGAAACCAAAAGGATTATTACATAGGGGCAAATCTGACGCCATGCTTACTAAGCTTAAATGCTAAGAGAAGAGTGCAGTGGTAAGATAATAATTAATGTAGGTATTGAAATATACACTTAACTATTGGAAGCCCAGGAGCAGGCTAGGAATTGGATTAAAAGGATAGAGGGACTATTAAAGATACCTATAGTCACCAGACTCAGGACACACTAAGTGTGCCAATATGGCTCTGTCATGGGAAGCATGCTAACGACCAGCAAAGTTTTAAATAAAACAAGAGAAAGTTAAAGACTCGTCAAGTCCCCCGGTGACTGAGATCAGAAGCGACAAATCCATTTTGTCTCCTTTTGGAGAATCCTCCGATCCCAGTCACCTTCTCTGGGTGACGGGCGAACGAGCTCAAGTGCTGAAAATTGAAGTTGTTTAATGTCTCCACCATGAAACTCTCACATGTGATCGGCAACCGGTGTGATTTTATGTTTCTTTATATTGTTAATACAGGGAGTGCAGAATTATTAGGCAAGTTGTATTTTTGAGGATTAATTTTATTATTGAACAACAACCATGTTCTCAATGAACCCAAAAACTCATTAATATCAAAGCTGAATATTTTTGGAAGTAGTTTTTAGTTTGTTTTTAGTTTTAGCTATTTTAGGGGATATCTGTGTGTGCAGGTGACTATTACTGTGCATAATTATTAGGCAACTTAACAAAAACAAATATATATATCCATTTCAATTATTTATTTTTACCAGTGAAACCAATATAACATCTCAACATTCACAAATATAAATTTCTGACATTCAAAAACAAAACAAAAACAAATCAGTGACCAATATAGCCACCTTTCTTTGCAAGGACACTCAAAAGCCTGCCATCCATGGATTCTGTCAGTGTTTTGATCTGTTCACCATCAACATTGCGTGCAGCAGCAACCACAGCCTCCCAGACACTGTTCAGAGAGGTGTACTGTTTTCCCTCCTTGTAAATCTCACATTTGATGATGGACCACAGGTTCTCAATGGGGTTCAGATCAGGTGAACAAGGAGGCCATGTCATTAGATTTTCTTCTTTTATACCCTTTCTTGCCAGCCACGCTGTGGAGTACTTGGACGCGTGTGATGGAGCATTGTCCTGCATGAAAATCATGTTTTTCTTGAAGGATGCAGACTTCTTCCTGTACCACTGCTTGAAGAAGGTATCTTCCAGAAACTGGCAGTAGGACTGGGAGTTGAGCTTGACTCAATCCTCAACCCGAAAAGGCCCCACAAGCTCATCTTTGATGATACCAACCCAAACCAGTACTCCACCTCCACCTTGCTGGGGTCTGAGTCGGACTGGAGCTCTCTGCCCTTTACCAATTCAGCCACGGGCCCATCCATCTGGCCCATCAAGACTCACTCTCATTTCATCAGTCCATAAAACCTTAGAAAAATCAGTCTTGAGATATTTCTTGGCCCAGTCTTGACGTTTCAGCTTGTGTGTCTTGTTCAGTGGTGGTCGTCTTTCAGCCTTTCTTACCTTGGCCACGTCTCTGAGTATTGCACACCTTGTGCTTTTGGGCACTCCAGTGATGTTGCAGCTCTGAAATATGGCCAAACTGGTGGCAAGTGGCATCTTGGCAGCTGCACGCTTGACTTTTCTCAGTTCATGGGCAGTTATTTTGTGCCTAGGTTTTTCCACACGCTTCTTGCGACCCTGTTGACTATTTTGAATGAAACGCTTGATTGTTCGATGATCACGCTCAGAAGCTTTGCAATTTTAAGAGTGCTGCATCCTCTGCAAGATATCTCACTATTTTTGACTTTTCTGAGCCTGTCAAGTCCTTCTTTGACCCATTTTGCCAAAGGAAAGGAAGTTGCCTAATATTGATGCACACCTGATATAGGGTGTTGATGTCATTAGACCACACCCCTTCTCATTACAGAGATGCACATCACCTAATATGCTTAATTGGTAGTAGGCTTTCGAGCCTATACAGCTTGGAGTAAGACAACATGCATAAAGAGGATGATGTGGTCAAAATACTCATTTGCCTAATAATTCTGCACTCCCTGTATTTTCAAGAATACGAACACGGAATTCTCTAAATCTGTTGCCGACATAATCCATGGGACAATTACACTGGAGGAGCTATGTCACCCCATGCTTTTGCAATTAATAAAGTCACAGACCATATATTCCTTATGTGTGATCGAACAAGTGTTAATTCTTGTGTTTTTAAGGAATCTACATGCTGAACAATTGCCACAGTGAAATACACCTAGGGGCCTCCTATCCAGCCAGATACCAGAACTTAAAGGACGGGTAAAATGGCTATGTACTAGTCTGTCACGTAGTGACCTCCTCGCCTGTATGTTACAATGGGATATGGTGTAATTACTTTTGAACGTCTGAATCCAGTATTAAAATGGGCCAGTATTTTTCAATATCAAAAGTATATTCCCTGTTCAACATCAAAGGTAGAAATAATCCTTATAATTAGGGTTGAGCGAACAGTTCGAGCATAGTTCGGGTTCAGTAAAGAATTTTGGGGTGTTCGGGATCCGGACCCGAACATTTTCAAAAAAGTTCGGGCGAGATTAGGCAGGGAAAAGTCTGCAAAAGCACCTAATGAAGTGATCGATCTACAGCTGTGAATGATTGAACTTCTGCTAGTTACTTGCTCACTGGTTTTAAGGCTGCAAAGAGCGTTTTTCTGTCAATTATTTTCTGGGGTGATCGGCGGCCATTTTGTGACTTGTGGTGCACCAGAACAAGCTGCCACCAAGTCCATCAATTCATCAATACTAGCTTTTTTTTTAGCTATATCCTACATCAGGGGCTTAATTGTGCTAATTGTCACCCTAGAAACTCAGGATAGCAATTTCTATATTTTATTAAGGGGTTAAATACAATTGCCAAAATACCAATCCCCTAAATCTGGTGTTCCAGCTTTGGCTAGCCAAGTATAATACTGTCTGCCGTTTGGCAAAGGATAGATTATTTTCTGTGGTGAAATTCAATTGTCAAAATAGCAATCCCTTAAATCTGGTGTCCCAGCACTGGCTAGCAAACTATAATAGTGTCCGCCAAAACATATATTTTGTTCTGGGGTGAAATTCAATTGCCAAAATAGCAATACCATAAATCTGGTGTCACAGCTGTGGCTGGCAAACTATAATAGTGTCCGCCAAAATATATATTTTGTTCTGGGGTGAAATTCAATTGCCAAAATAGCAATCCCTAAATCTGGTGTCCCAGCACTGGCTGGCAAACTATAATAGTGTCCGCCAAAACATATATTTTGTTCTGGGGTGAAATTCAATTGCCAAAATAGCAATACCATAAATCAGTGGTTTCAGCTCTGGCTGGCAAACTATAATAGTGTCCACCAAAACATATATTTTGTTCTGGGGTGAAATTCAATTGCCAAAATAGCAATACCATAAATCAGTGGTTTCAGCTGTGGCTGGCCAAGTTTCATAGTGTCCTGCAAAGGATATATTTTGTTCTGGGGTGAAATTCAATTGCCAAAATAGCAATACCCTGAATCTGGTGGTCCAGCTGTTGCAGGCCTAGTTTAAATCTGTCCGTAACAGGGTATATTTTGTTCTGGGGTGAAAATCAATTACCAAAATAGCAATTCCCTAAATCTGGTGTCCCAGCACTGGCTGGCAAACTATAATAGTGTCCGCCAAAACATATATTTTGTTCTGGGGTGAAATTCAATTGCCAAAATAGCAATACCATAAATCAGTGGTTTCAGTTGTGGCTGGCCAAGTTTCATAGTTTCCTGCAAAGGATATATTTTGTTCTGGGGTGAAATTCAATTGCCAAAATAGCAATACCAAAAATCAGTGGTTGCAGCTCTGGCTGGCAAACTATAATAGTGTCCGCCAAAACATATATTTTGTTCTGGGGTGAAATTCAATTGCCAAAATAGCAATACCATAAATCAGAGGTTTAAGCTGTGGCTGGCCAAGTTTCATAGTGTCCTGCAAAGAATATATTTTGTTCTGGGGAGAAATTCAATTGCCAAAATATCAATACATTAAATCAGTGGTTTCAGCTGTGGCTGGCCAAGTTTCATCGTGTCCTGCAAAGTATATATTTTGTTCTGGGGTAAAATTAAATTGCCAAAATAGCAATACCATAAATCAGTGGTTTCAGCTCTGGCTGGCAAACTATAATAGTGTCCGCCAAAACATATATTTTGTTCTGGGGTGAAATTCAATTGCCAAAATAGCAATAACCTAAATCAGTGGTTTCAGCTGTGGCTGGCCAAGTTTCATAGTGTCCTGCAAAGGATATATTTTGTTCTTGGGTGAAATTCAATTGCCAAAATAGCAAAACCATAAATCAGTGGTTTCAGCTGTAGCTGGCCAAGTTTCATAGTGTACTGCAAAGAATATATTTTGTTCTGGGGTGAAATTCAATTGCCAAAATAGCAATACCATAAATCAGTGGTTTCCGCTCTGGCTGGCAAACTATAATAGTGTCCGCCAAAACATACATTTTGTTCTGGGGTGAAATTCAATTGCCAAAAAGCAATACCATAAATCAGTGGTTTCAGCTGTGGCTGGCCAAGTTTCATAGTGTCCTGCAAAGAATATATTTTGTTCTGGGGTGAAATTCAATTGCCAAAATAGCAATACCATAAATCAGTGGTTTCTGCTCTGCCTGGCAAACTATAATAGTGTCCGCCAAAACATACATTTTGTTCTGGGGTGAAATTCAATTGCCAAAAAGCAATACCATAAATCAGTGGTTTCAGCTGTGGCTGGCCAAGTTTCAAAGTGTCCTGCAAAGGATATATTTTGTTCTGGGGTGAAATTCAATTGCCAAAATAGCAATACCCTGAATCTGGTGGTCCAGCTGTTGCAGGCCTAGTTTAAATCTGTCTGTAACAGGGTATATTTTGTTCTGGGGTGAAAATCAATTGCCAAAATAGCAATTCCCTAAATCTGGTGTCCCAGTACTGGTTGGCAAACTATAATAGTGTCCGCCAAAACATATATTTTGTTCTGGGGTGAAATTCAATTGCCAAAATAGCAATACCATAAATCAGTGGTATCAGCTGTGGCTGGCCAAGTTTCATAGTTTCCTGCAAAGGATATATTTTATTCTGGGGTGAAATTCAATTGCCAAAATAGCAATACCAAAAATCAGTGGTTTCAGCTCTGACTGGCAAACTAAAATACTGTCCGCCAAAACATATATTTTGCTCTCGGGTGAAATTCAATAGCCAAACTAGCAATACCATAAATCAGAGGTTTAAGCTGTGGCTGGCCAAGTTTCATAGTGTCCTGCAAAGGAAATATTTTGTTCTGGGGAGAAATTCAATTGCCAAAATATCAATACCTTAAATCAGTGGTTTCAGCTGTGGCTGGCAAACTATAATAGTGTCCGCCAAAACATATATTTTGTTCTGGGGTGAAATTAAATTGCCAAAATAGCAATACCATAAATCAGTGGTTTCAGCTCTGGCTGGCAAACTATAATAGTGTCCGCCAAAACATATATTTTGTTCTGTGGTGAAATTCAATTGCCAAAATAGCAATACCATAAATCAGTGGTTTCAGCTCTGGCTGGCCAAACTATAATAGTGTCCGCTAAAACATATATTTTGTTCTGGGGTGAAATTCAATTGCCAAAATAGCAATACCATAAATCAGTGGTGTTCCAGCTGTTGCAGACCAAGTTTAAATCGTGTACTGCAACAGGGTATATTTTGTTCTGGGGTGAAATTCAATTGCCAAAATAGCAATACCATAAATCAGTGGTTTCAGCTGTGGCTGGACAAGCTATCAATAGTGTCCTGCAAAGGATATATTTTGTTCTGGGGTGAAATTCAATTGCCAAAATAGCAATACCATAAATCAGTGGTGTTCCAGCTGTTGCAGGCCTAGTTTCATAGCTGTCCTGCAACAGGGTATATTTTGTTCTGGGGTGAAATTCAATTGCCAAAATAGCAATACCATAAATCAGTGGTTTCAGCTCTGGCTGGCAAACTATAATAGTGTCCGCCAAAACATATATTTTGTTCTGGGGTGAAATTCATGTGCCAAAATAGCAATACCATAAATCAGTGGTTTCAGCTGTGGCTGGCCAAGTTTCAAAGTGTCCTGCAAAGGATATATTTTGTTCTGGGGTGAAATTCAATTGCCAAAATAGCAATACCCTGAATCTGGTGTTCCAGCTGTTGCAGGCCTAGTTTAAATCTGTCTGTAACAGGGATATATTTTGTTCTGGGGTGAAATTCAATTGCCAAAATAGCAATACCATAAATCATTGGTTTCAGCTCTGGCTGGCAAACTATAATAGTGTCCGCCAAAACATATATTTTGTTCTGGGGTGAAATTCAATTGCCAAACTAGCAATACCATAAATCAGAGGTTTCAGCTGTGGCTGGCCAAATTTCATAGTGTCCTGCAAAGGATATATTTTGTTCTGGGGAGAAATTCAATTGCCAAAATATCAATACCTTAAATCAGTGGTTTCAGCTGTGGCTGGCCAAGTTTCATCATGTCCTGCCAAAACATATATTTTGTTCTGGGGTGAAATTAAATTGCCAAAATAGCAATACCATAAATCAGTGGTTTCAGCTCTGGCTGGCAAACTATAATAGTGTCCGCCAAAACATATATTTTGTTCTGGGGAGAAATTCAATTGCCAAAATAGCAATACCATAAATCAGTAGTTTCAGCTCTGGCTGGCAAACTATAATAGTGTCCGCCAAAACATATATTTTGTTCTGGGGTGAAATTCAATTGCCAAAATAGCAATACCATAAATCAGTGGTTTCAGCTCTGGCTGGCAAACTATAATAGTGTCCGCCAAAACATATATTTTGTTCTGGGGTGAAATTCAATTGCCAAAATAGCAATACCATAAATCAGTGGTTTCAGCTGTGGCTGGCCAAATTTCAAAATGTCCTGCAAAGGATATATTTTGTTCTGGGGTGAAATTCAATTGCCAAAATAGCAATACCCTGAATCTGGTGTTCCAGCTGTTGCAGGCCTAGTTTAAATCTGTCCATAACAGGGTATATTTTGTTCTGTGGTGAAATTCAATTGGCAAAATAGCAATACCATAAATCATTGGTTTCAGCTGTGGCTGGCAAACTATAATAGTGTCCGCCAAAACATATATTTTGTTCTGGGGTGAAATTCAATTGCCAAAATAGCAATACTATAAATCAGTGGTTTCAGCTGTGGCTGGCCAAGTTACATAGTGTCCTCCAAAAGATATATTTTGATTCTGGGGTGAAATTCAATTGCTAAAATAGCAATACCATAAATCAGGGGTTTCAGCTCTGGCTGGCAAACTATAATAGTGTCCGCCAAAACATATATATTGTTCTGGGGTGAAATTCAATTGCCAAAATAGCAATACCATAAATCAGTGGTTTCAGCTGTGGCTGGCCAAGTTTCATAGTGTCCTGCAAAGGATATATTTTGTTCTGGGGTGAAATTCAATTGCCAAAATAGCAATACCATAAATCAGTGGTTTCAGCTGTGGCTGGCAAACTATAATAGTGTCCCCAAAACATATATTTTGTTCTGGGGTGAAATTCAATTGCCAAAATAGCAATACCATAAATCAGTGGTTTCAGCTCTGGCTGGCAAACTATAATAGTGTCCGCCAAAACATATATTTTGTTCTGGGGTGAAATTCATGTGCCAAAATAGCAATACCATAAATCAATGGTTTCAGCTGTGGCTGGACAAGTTTCAAAATGTCCTGCAAAGGATATATTTTGTTCTGGGGTGAAATTCAATTGCCAAAATAGCAATACCCTGAATCTGGTGTTCCAGCTGTTGCAGGCCTAGTTTAAATCTGTCTGTAACAGGGAATATTTTGTTCGGGGTGAAATTCAATTGCCAAAATAGCAATACCATAAATCATTGGTTTCAGCTCTGGCTGGCAAACTATAATAGTGTCCGCCAAAACATATATTTTGTTCTGGGGTGAAATTCAATTGCCAAACTAGCAATACCATAAATCAGAGGTTTCAGCTGTGGCTGGCCAAATTTCATAGTGTCCTGCAAAGGATATATTTTGTTCTGGGGAGAAATTCAATTGCCAAAATATCAATCTCGTTAAATCAGTGGTTTCAGCTGTGGCTGGCCAAGTTTCATCATGTCCTGCAAAGGATATATTTTGTTATGGGGTGAAATTAAATTGCCAAAATAGCAATACCATAAATCAGTGGTTTCAGCTCTGGCTGGCAAACTATAATAGTGTCCGCCAAAACATATATTTTGTTCTGGGGTGAAATTCAATTGCCAAAATAGCAATACCATAAATCAGTGGTTTCAGCTCTGGCTGGCAAACTATAATAGTGTCCGCCAAAACATATATTTTGTTCTGGGGTGAAATTCAATTGCCAAAATAGCAATACCATAAATCAATGGTTTCAGCTGTGGCTGGCCAAATTTCAAAATGTCCTGCAAAGGATATATTTTGTTCTGGGGTGAAATTCAATTGCCAAAATAGCAATACCCTGAATCTGGTGTTCCAGCTGTTGCAGGCCTAGTTTAAATCTGTCCATAACAGGGTATATTTTGTTCTGTGGTGAAATTCAATTGGCAAAATAGCAATACCATAAATCATTGGTTTCAGCTGTGGCTGGCAAACTATAATAGTGTCCGCCAAAACATATATTTTGTTCTGGGGTGAAATTCAATTGCCAAAATAGCAATACTATAAATCAGTGGTTTAAGCTGTGGCTGGCCAAGTTACATAGTGTCCTCCAAAAGATATATTTTGATTTGGGGTGAAATTCAATTGCTAAAATAGCAATACCATAAATCAGGGGTTTCAGCTCTGGCTGGCAAACTATAATAGTGTCCGCCAAAACATATATATTGTTCTGGGGTGAAATTCAATTGCCAAAATAGCAATACCATAAATCAGTGGTTTCAGCTGTGGCTGGCCAAGTTTCATAGTGTCCTGCAAAGGATATATTTTGTTTTGGGGTGAAATTCAATTGCCAAAATAGCAATAACATAAATCAGTGGTTTCAGCTGTGGCTGGCAAACTATAATAGTGTCCCCCAAAACATATATTTTGTTCTGGGGTGAAATTCAATTGCCAAAATAGCAATACCATAAATCAGTGGTTTAAGCTCCGGCTGGCAAACTATAATAGTGTCCGCCAAAACATATATTTTGTTCTGGGGTGAAATTCAATTGCCAAAATAGCAATTCCATGAATCAGTGGTTTCAGCTCTGGCTGGCAAACTATAATAGTGTCCGCCAAAAAAGATATTTTGTTCTGGGGTGAAATTCAATTGCCAAAATAGCAATACCATAAATCAATGGTTTCAGCTGTGGAAGGCAAACTATAATAGTGTCCGCCAAAACATATATTTTGTTCTGGGGTGAAATTCAATTGCCAAACTAGCAATACCATAAATCAGTGGTTTCAGCTGTGGCTGGCCAAGTTTCATAGTGTCCTGCAAAGGATATATTTTGTTCTGGGGAGAAATTCAATTGCCAAAATAGCAATCCCCTAAATCTGGTGTCCCAGCACTGGCTGGCAAACTATAATAGTGTCCGCCAAAATATATATTTTGTTCTGGTGTGAAATTCAATTGCCAAAAGAGCAATACCATAAATCAGTGGTTTCAGCTCTGGCTGGCAAACTATAATAGTGTCCGCCAAAACATATATTTTGTTCTGGGGTGAAATTCAATTGCCAAACTAGCAATACCATTAATCAGTTGTTTCAGCTGTGGCTGGCCAAGTTTCATAGTGTCCTGCAAAGGATATATTTTGTTCTGGGGAGAAATTCAATTGCCAAAATAGCAATACCATAAATCAGTGGTTTCAGCTGTGGCTGGCCAAGTTTTATAGTGTCCTGCAAAGGATATATTTTGTTCTGGTTTTAAATTCAATTGCCAAAATAGCAATACCATAAATCAGTGGTTTCAGCTCTGGCTGGCAAACTATAATAGTGTCCGCCAAAACATATATTTTGTTCTGGGGTGAAATTCAATTGCCAAACTAGCAATACCATAAATCAGTTGTTTCAGCTGTGGCTGGCCAAGTTTCATAGTGTCCTGCAAAGGATATATTTTGTTCTGGGGAGAAATTCAATTGCCAAAATATCAATACCTTAAATCAGTTGTTTCAGCTGTGGCTGGCCAAGTTTCATTGTGTCCTGCAAAACATATATTTTGTTCTGGGGTGAAATTCAATTGCCAAAATAGCAATACCATAAATCAGTGGTTTCAGCTGTGGCTGGCCAAGTTTCATAGTGTCCTGCAAAGGATATATTTTGTTCTGGTGAGAAATTCAATTGCCAAAATAGCAATCCCCTAAATCTGGTGTCCCAGCACTGGCTGGCAAACTATAATAGTGTCCGCCAAAATATATTGTGACGAGACCAATCTCGCCACATTGCA
This sequence comes from Bufotes viridis, assembly GCA_033119425.1. NCBI lineage: Eukaryota > Metazoa > Chordata > Amphibia > Anura > Bufonidae > Bufotes > Bufotes viridis. The sequence goes on from CM065590.1 coordinate 319,693,422, forward strand.
TTGGAGAAACCTGGTTGCTCGCCTGCTGCCTTTGGACTATGGCCCCCTGTTAAAAGACATCTTTTACCTGCAGAAAAGCAATTCGTGCTTTTTCTGCCTGGGGTTCGAGTAGTTTTGGTTGAATGTGTTATACCCCAGATAGGAATCCCATGGAGCCCATTCGTATGAAACTGACTGTAAAGACTTTGGCTCCATGGCGATTAAACTAGTATTCGTGTGGTCTGGCGCCATTCACTTAATAATGTGCGCTCAGACCTGAGCTATCTGGGGATATGTTAAATGTATAGTTTTAATGTAATGTCTTACCTGGTGTATTTTAACAGTAATGCTTGTTCTGTGTCCCCATGTGCATAATGGAGTCTTGTCTCTGAAATGTCTGTGTGTATTGTAAAGGGTGGGACATTGTGTATTGAATAGTGATGTCTGTCCTATTGTCCCACATGTGTGTTGGCGATTTCACTTTGTCCTGAGAAATGATTGAATGACTCCTCAGTTGTCTCCAGGACAGAAGGCATGTGTGTATTCATCTGCCTGTAGTGATTGCATTACCCATGTAGGGTGATGGTATCACAGGCAGAGGAGAGATATGCTGAGGTGTCTGTATTGTCCCAATGTGTGTGATTGGCTGCTGTATCCCGTGTGCAGTCTTCCTTCTGGTCCTCTGAGAGTGTCCACCAGGTGGGAGCCTGGATAAATACCAGGCAGGTAGCACGTTAATAAATAGAGAATTCCTGTTTACCATCAATACGGAGCCTCGTCTGCGTTCTTGGGGGATTCACTGTATGCTGTTGAGACTGGTTGCCAGGATGTAAGCTGATTGTCTGCTTTTCCTGTTCGGTCTGCTAGCAGCTATTTGGGAGGTTCCAGTACTGGGAGTTGGAGTGCTATTTTGTATCAGTTCGGGAGTTTGGTGTTCTGCAGTAGCTGTGCCTATATCTCTGTAAAGGGGCGATCGCCTAAACGGTTTTACCCTTGTCTGCAGCAGCGGTCCGATTACCAATTGGTGGCGAGCAGCGGGATCGTTCACCACAGAAGGACAGCTACAGGGACACCATTTCCTTGGATTTGCATAGTGGGGCAGCGCGATGTCCCAGTACAGCGACCCTAAAAGCATCAGAATGGAACCAGCAGTGTCATACGAGGAGGAGGACCTGGATGGCGGGATGCAGTATGAGAAGGCATCTGTTGCCAGGCCCTGGACAATGTACAATTACCAGCGTGGGTGAGAGTCTCCCCAGTGAAGAGCACGGTGGCAGAAGCTAAGTGGCCTGCGGCTGCCCTTCTCTGGGAGAGCAGCCCCTGGATGAATGGGTGAAGGAACTGGAGCACCGGGTATGGCAGGAGCTATGGCTGGGAGATTGCCTACCAGGCGCTCTGGTGGTATATGGCACAGTATATCATCCTGGACAGCCGAGCATGACAAGCCAGAGGGAGAGGAGTTTGATGGTTCTGGCTTGTTATGGGGTCACTTTGCAGAAGCCTGACCGGAGTCCTGCAGCAGAACAGACTTCAGGACATTTTCTACGAGAGAGGAGGCTAGGCATGACGGGGATGACCCCATGAGGGTAGAGGCAAGACCCTGGCTCACCACCTGCACAACCCTGGAGTGGAAGCTGGACAGGACTGTCGAGATCTCTTCCACTCCATTGGGAAGGCTCAGCAGGACAGCAAGGTGACAGATCAGTTCCAGACCCATTCATGGGAAGATATTAGTGAAAGTTACTGGGAGGGACCCCAGGCAGGTGGAGATGGGACCGAGATCTCTCCACCCGATGTGCGGGGGGTGGGAGCCCTGAGCTCCCATGCCCCAGCGGGAGAGCTATTGCAGGGGAATTGGGGCCTGAGCTCCATTCCCAAGCCGAGTGAAGATATGTGCAGGGAGATTGGGAGCCTGAGCTCCATTCCCCCAGCGACGAGGCTGAGCTACAGAGGGCAGAGGTAGTTGTTCCTGCCCCACAGCTTGCAGTGATTTTTCGGGGTGGGAGCCGGTCTCCATTCCCCAGCTGGCAGTATTGTTTGTTGGGAGGTGGGAGCCCGGTCTCAGTCCCCAGCGGCAGAGTAACCGGCAGGGAATAGAGAGCCCAGTCTCCTTTCTCCAGCCCCAGCAGGACTCTGTATTGGGAGGAGGGCTGATCGGTCTCCCTCCACTGAGGAGAGGGAAAGGTATGTATGGGAGAGGAGCTTACTACCACCTCTCCCCAGCGGCGGATCATTGATGGGCAGGGAATAGAGAGCTCAGTCTCCTTTCCCCAGCAGCAGAGCTGTGTAACCAAAGGGAGACAGTCGGTCTCCAGCAGCAGAGCTGTGTAGCCAAAGGGGAGACAGTCGGTCTCCAGCAGCAGGACTGTATATCTAAAGGGGAGACAGTCGGTCTCCCTCAACAACCAGGCTTCAGCCAGGCTACCCTCCCAGTAGCGCTGGCAACAGGAGCAGAGTGACGTGGGTCTCTGCCCATGCAGCACCCACCAAGTCAGCGTACCCGTACCCAGCACAGCCGTGGTGAGGCACCTGGACATGGACAAGCTTCTCCTCTACCCAGTTGCAGTAACTATTTATTGTGGGTGGGCTGTGCTGATTGATTGTGTTTTGTGGGTGGGCTGCTGGACTAACAAGGGCACTGACCGGCAGGAGGTCAGATACCCTGTTAGTCTGTTTGGAAAAGGGAGAGATGTGGCGAGACCAATCTCGCCACATTGCATTGGAGAAACCTGGTTGCTCGCCTGCTGCCTTTGGACTATGGCCCCCTGTTAAAAAGACATCTTTTTACCTGCAGAAAAGCTTAATTCGTGCTTTTCTGCCTGGGGTTCAGTAGTTTTGGTTGAATGTGTTATACCCCAGATAGGAATCCCATGGAGCCCATTCGTATGAAACTGACTGTAAAGACTTTGGCTCCATGGCGATTAAACTGTATTCGTGTGGTCTGGCGCCATTCACTTAATAATGTGCGCTCAGACCTGAGCTATCTGGGGATATGTTAAATGTATAGTTTTAATGTAATGTGTCTTACCTGGTGTATTTTAACAGTAATGCTTGTTCTGTGTCCCCATGTGCATAATGGAGTCTTGTCTCTGGAAATGTCTGTGTGTATTGTAAAGGGTGGGACATTGTGTATTGAATAGTGATGTCTGTCCCTATTGTCCCCACATGTGTATTGGCGATTTCCCTTTGTCCTGAGAGATAATTGAATGACTCCTCAATTGTCTCCAGGACAGAAGACATGTGTGTATTCTCCTGCCTGTGATGATTGCATTACCCATGTAGGGTGATGGTATCACAGGCAGAGGGAGGGATATGCTGGGGGTGTCTGTATTGTCCCAATGTGTGTGATTGGCTGCTGTATCCCGTGTCGCAGTCTTCCTTCTGGTCCTCTAGGGAGTGTCCACCAGGTGGGAGACCTGGATAAATACCAGGCAGGTAGCCGTTAATAAATGAGAGAATTCCTGTTTACCATCAATACGGAGCCTCGTCTCGTTCTTGGGGGGATTCACTGTATGCTGTTAGAGACTGATTGCCAGGAGTGTAAGCTGATTGTCTGCTTTTCCTGTTCGTCTGCTAGCAGCTATTCGGGAGGTTCCAGTACGGGAGTTGGAGTGCTATTTTGTATCCAGTTCGGGAGTTTGGTGTTCTGCAGTAGCTGTGCCTATATCTCTGTAAAGGGGGCCGATCGCCTAAACGGTTTTTACCCCTTGTCTGCAGAAACGGTCCGTTACATATATATTTTGTTCTGGTGTGAAATTCAATTGCCAAAAGAGCAATACCATAAATCAGTGGTTTCAGCTGTGGCTGGCAAACTATAATAGTGTCCGCCAAAATATATATTTTGTTCTGGTGTGAAATTCAATTGCCAAAAGAGCAATACCATAAATCAGTGGTTTCAGCTGTGGCTGGCAAACTATAATAGTGTCCGCCAAAACATATATTTTGTTCTGGGGTGAAATTCAATTGCCAAAATAGCAATTCCATGAATCAGTGGTTTCAGCTCTGGCTGGCAAACTATAATAGTGTCCGCCAAAAAAGATATTTTGTTCTGGGGTGAAATTCAATTGCCAAAATAGCAATACCATAAATCAATGGTTTCAGCTGTGGAAGGCAAACTATAATAGTGTCCGCCAAAACATATATTTTGTTCTGGGGTGAAATTCAATTGCCAAACTAGCAATACCATAAATCAGTGGTTTCAGCTGTGGCTGGCCAAGTTTCATAGTGTCCTGCAAAGGATATATTTTGTTCTGGGGAGAAATTCAATTGCCAAAATAGCAATCCCCTAAATCTGGTTGTCCCAGCACTGGCTGGCAAAATATAATAGTGTCCGCCAAAATATATATTTTGTTCTGGTGTGAAATTCAATTGCCAAAGAGTAATACCATAAATCAGTGGTTTCAGCTCTGGCTGGCAAACTATAATAGTGCCTGCCAAAACATATATTTTTGTTCTGGGGTGAAATTCAATTGCCAAAATAGCAATACCCTGAATCTGGTGTTCTAGCTGTTGCAGGCCTAGTTTAAATCTGTCCGTAACAAGGTATATTTTGTTCTGGGGTTAATTCAATTGCCAAAATAGCAATATCATAAATCAATGGTTTCAGCTGTGGCTGGCAAACTATAAGGTCCCTTTCACACGGGCGAGTTTTCCGCGGGTGCAATGCGTGAGGAGGACGCATTGCACCCGCACTGAATCCGGACCCATTCATTTCTATAGGGCTGTGCACATGAGCGTTGTTTTCACGCATCACTTCTGCGTTGCGTGAAAATCGCAGCATGTTCTATATTCTGCGTTTTCACGCAGCGCAAGCCCCATAGAAATGAATGGGGCTGCGTGAAAACGCATTGCATCCGGATACACTGCGTTGCGTTGCGTTTTTCACGCAAGTAACTTAGCAACACTCAGGGATATCAGACAGGAAGTAGGAGTTGCTGTGTGTTTGGCTTGAGCTGCAGACAAGGCTGATCTTGGCTGCCGGAATTTTCCTCCCTTGCGGAGTCCTCCACAAGTGCAAAATGCCCAAGACACCCAGCGCAATGGATGTTGAGAAGCTAATAATCCTGGTGCAGGAAAGGCCCTGCCTCTGGGACCTGCGTTCAGCGGATTACCAGGACCGCTACAAGAAAGATGCGGCCTGGGTTGAGGTGACCAAGGAGCTGTTTGGGTCAATCTGGGAGCAAACCAAAGGCCAAAGGCGCAGCAATCTGAGTAAGTTCACAATATATACATGTTTGAGCTTTGTTACCCTCCCTAGTATACAGGGGCATGTTATACGTTATCCTCTGCTGTAATGTATATTTGTGTTTTTTTTTGTTGTTTTTTTCAAAGTGGAAGAGGTCAAGAATCGATGGCGAAGCTGCAGAGATCAGTTTCGCAAGGAACTAAAACAGCATGGGCGCAGTGGTTCGGGCCTACCCAAGAAAAGGGCATATATTTACAAGGAGCAACTAATGTTTCTCCGTCCTGTAATGGAGCTGCGTCCGTAAGTACAATCTACACACTGACCACTACTTATTTCTCAATGCACACTGTATGTAGATTATATTGTTATTCTGCTTGGTACCAGTTGTTAAAGTAGAAATGTCATAGTTGCCAATAGCAACCATTCGGATTACTTCACATAAAATCCAAAGTTATGCTACAGGCTGACCACAGCATTTTTATTTGTTTATATGTTCACCTATGACACTTCTAATATAACAAATCTTGATCAATGAACCCATAAGTCATGTGTTTTGAGCTTCTTGATGTAATTGTATTAAGCTTGAAATGATATTTCCATCCTTATTAAAGGGGTTGTCCAAGTTATATTTATTGATGACCTATCCTCAGGATAGGTCATCAATATCAGACTCGGCGGGGGTCCGACACCGGCACCCCGCCGATCAGCTGTTTGAAGAGAAGGCGAGCGCCGTGCCAGCACTGCCTCCTCGTCATTGTTTACATGCTGAGGATAGGTCATCAATAAATATAACTTGGACAACCCCTTTAACCCTAATCTAACTCAATTTGGGTGAACGGCACTTTAAACTGTCCCTGCTGGCCGTTGCTTTGTGCACATAGCAGCAAGGAGGTCACCATGCCAGCCATAGCTTCAGTTCCATCTTGGCTTCCATGTTAACTGATCGTAGCCTCCAGATTATATTCCTGGGGCTCAACACAAGCTGACACTCGACCACCAATGAGGACGGGAGGGGAAAGTGTACCCTTGGGCCCCTGGCCTCAATGTTTTTCATTGTGGGGATGGGGGTGGGGAAGGGACAGTATGACACCAATGACATTTTATGCTTATTATGTGTGTGGGCGCAAGCATAATTACACAGCTGCCACCCTGCCTCGGACAGGGCGCTGCAAACATCGTCAGTTAACCCCTCAGGTGTCGCATCTGAGGGATTACACTGTGGACGAACTATGCACCCTGTCACAGAGGGCGGCTAGCCATGTGATTGTGCCTGCGCACCCGCCTCATGTATCCGACATAAATTTACATGCTTGGAGCATTTCTCACGTCCTTCATCCACTCTATCCTCATTGTCAGCGGCACAGGGTGGATGGAGCGAGTGACTCTTTCTCCCCTGTTCGTGTGATGTGACCTTGAGCACCCAGAGAGTACCACGCTCCTTGATCTCTGATACTAGACTATGCGTTCGCTCAGGCCTGTATCGTTCCCAAACAAAGCGGAAAAATTAATCCTTCCCGGGAGCACAGTGTGCTTTGGTTAGATAATTGTGGATACCCAGAACTGCTCAAGAATGTAAACGTTGACTGTAATCTTGAAACTACTAAATAGTGATAATATAGTAAAACATTTTTATTTTGTTGTTTTCGCAGAACGGAGGACAACCTAGAGGAGGAAGGTGAAGAATCTTCGGCGCTACTCTCCAGTGCCTGCGAGGAAGAGACAACCACTGGTGTCCGACAAGTGGAGCTTGGGGCAGGAACCAGTATATCCGAAGCCAGGCCCCCACCGGCATCTGGTGGTGAATCCCCACCCCTTTGGCTCCACCCATCCGGCCTAGAAGACGGCCAGTGCCTCCTGCCGAGACAAGTGTAAACACACAGGTGCTGGATTATTTGTCGCGAGCTCGGCAGGAGGATCACCATGATCATTTTGGCCGGAGTATTGCTCATTTTTGCGGCAGCTGCCTCCCCATCGATTGCTCCGAACAAGGCGGGCCATCGAAATTGTTCTGGAGGAATCGACTCCCCCAATGATCCTACCCAAATGTATCGGGCCCTTGAAAATTTAAGCCTCCATGGCAACATGTTTGGCCCCCAACCAAGGCCACTTCCACCCGCACCACCACAATACCATCCTCCAAGGGATGATTATGTCCCACCTGTGCCCCCATGTGTGCCACCTTACCAGGGCCAACCCACATATGGCCATCATATGGCCTCTTCATCCTCCCAACCTGGCCCATCCCAGTACTCTCAGCCACCCTCCCAGCAAGCTCAAGCACCATTCCCTGGCCCTCAGTATCAGGGCCCACCCTCGCCATCTGCGCGGTATGTTAGTTTATAATTTGTTAAATATTTGTGCACAACGGTTTTTATTTGTACACATTATACCAAAAATACAAAAAGGTGAAGAGACTCTCTTTATTATGTGAATAAAAATACTTTTATTTTGCAAACGTGTATTGGGACGTAACTTTATTATGCAATATTATTCCGAAACATTACACTTCACGTGTTGTGCACATCACACATGCATTGATAATTTTTATTAAATGATAATCATGACTAGGCAACTTTGGAAAAAGAAGTAAAATTATTCATGCATTCACTATAAAACTTTGACACTTGCTAGTAATGAGGTATTAGTACATATTTCACATCACATGTTACCAAAAAGGTAGATAAGCAAAATATGTAAGCCCGCAACCCACGTCAAGGGTCCTCATTATCTTGCGAGTCCCTAACTAACAAATGGAAAAACTAACTAAAAATAACCATCCAGGTTCATCCAAAATACTGGGCACCCCAAAAAAAAAACTACTGGTGAGAAGGAAAAGAACCAATAGGGGACAAAAATAATCGGCATATAACTCTCTCACTCTGAGTCCAGCAAGTCCAGATCGTCCTAGTTGGATAGTGTCGCTTCCTGATGGTAGACTTTCGACTTGGGCGTCTTCATCAGGTGTGGCCTCATAGGTGCGTACGTAGTTATGTAGCACTACACACGCCTTGATAACCACATTGACATTTTGGGGGACCAGCTGGATGGGCGACAGGAAAACCCGCCACTTATGTGTCAAAATACCAAAGGCACACTCCACAAACCTTCTGGCTCTACTTAACCGATAATTAAAAGTGCGCCTCTTGGCATCCAACCCTCGTCTAGGAAAGGGCCGCATGAGTTGGCTAGAAAGGGCAAAACCCTCGTCCCCTACCACCACATAAGGCGCAGGTGGCCCAGTAGAGCCAGGAAGGTTTGCTGGCTGTGGTACGTCCAGTTGGTTGGACTGAAGCCAGCGACCCATCCTGGAAGCTCTGAAGATGCGAGCATCTGCAGTACTTCCATAGGACCCAATATCTACAATTATAAACCTGTAGTTTGTGTCAGCCAAGGCCAACAAAACTACAGAGAAAAACTGTTTATAATTATAGTATTGGGACCCGAGTTAGGTGGCTTCTTAACCCGTATGTGCTTCCCGTCAAGGGCACCAATACAATTTGGGAATTGAGCCCTCTCCAGGAAGCCCTGGGCTATATCAAGCCACTGCTGCCTGGTCGGATGTGGCAGCACCGAAGCCTTCAATCTCATCCAAATGGCGGAGCATGTAGCCCGTACCACGCCAGCTATTGTGGAGGTGCCCATACGAAACTCAAAATGTAACGCCGAAAAAGAATGTCCTGTCGCCAGATATCTGCAAAAAAATAAAAATAATAATTAGACATCTAGTACAATAATTAACATTATTTACAGCTAATGTCTATATGGCAAGTTGCATTTCAAATAGGCCCCATTCACACTTTGGCAGTGTCTAAGCTTTCTATTCCTATATAGGTTCATGTGTCCAACAAAAATTAGGCATAAAAACATTCAACAACACACAGGTGACGGATCCTCATCATAATAGCCAGGATTTGCATCATTTACCTAGGCAGAACTGAAATCTGTTGTGACTAGACAATTATTTGGTAGGACACCTACGGACTTTAAAACCAAATTGCCCCAGGAAAATGCACACACACTATATTTATTAAAAGGAACAAACGAAAAATCCTAAATTCATACTATTTAAGTACTTATACATAAAACACATTCAGTTCTGAAAAGACAGGGCATAGAACAAACAGCTAAGTATTTGCAAACAGTGGGTCATTCATGTATCAGTCAGATAATATATCGTCTTACCTTAAAGTTATAATAAGACGCTCTTCAGGTGATACACTCCGCCTCATGTTGGTGTCCTGGAAAGTCAAGGCAGGCCTCAACTCCCCCAACAGCCGATCAAAGGTAGCCACCGACATGCGGCAATAATTAAAGAACTTTGGAGGGTGCGCACGGAGGTCACTGTACAAGCCTGCAAATTGACCTTTGCTGGCCCGCTGCGAAATTATGGGATGCACCCACATCCGCTTCCTCCGCGGTTCCTCCTCAATCATTGCTGGTTGCTCGCCAAAACAGCGGAACACCAGCCAGTGCAACCACACATGGTCAGTTGTGGACAGGGTGAAAGTGGACATCCTGCAGAGGAAAATCCCAAAAACACACACCAACCAGACGTCCAAAACTCCCCAACAAATGGAGCAGTCAAAAAAACCATGCCAGCTGGAAGTATTTAAAGGGAATCTGTCACCAGGTTTGAGCCCTGTCAGCTAAACATATGCTGACGTTCAGGGTCTCATTAGCATGCCTAATATGGGCTCATCTAAACAAATGGTAGCGTTATTTTGTCAAAAAACAGGTTTAACTAACCTGTCAATCACACATATAAGGAGCCCAAGGGGAGGTCCAGCGATGCAGGGTGCCCGGCCGCAGACATCGCTGTATGTGGCCAGCGCCGCCTCCTAATGCTCCGTGCCGCCTCTCCCTCTCCCCTCCTCCTGCTGTGGCGCTGGCTCAAACGCACACGGCGCGTGCGCACTTCACTTGAAGAAGCCGATCCAAGAAGTCCGCACGGGTGCATGCCTGTGCGCACGCGCGGACTTCTTGGATCGGCTTCTTGAAGTGAAGTGCGCACGCGCCGTGTGCGTACGAGCCAGCGCTACAGCAGGAGGAGGGAGGGAGAGGCGGCACTGAGCATTAGGAGGCGGCGCTGGCCACATACAGCGATGTCTGCGGCCGGGCACCTGCATCGCTGGACCTCCCTTGGGCTCCTTATATGTGTGATTGACAGGTTAGTTAAACCTGTTTTTTGACAAAATAACGCTACCATTTGTTTAGATGAGCCCATATTAGGCATGCTAATGAGACCCTGAACGTCAGCATATGTTTAGCTGACAGGGCTCAAACCTGGTGACAGATTCCCTTTAAATGTGCTGACTGTCACAGGTGAATGTAGTGGATGGATCAGTTTTTTTTCACGCGCGTGAAAAACGCATGCTATCCGCATGTCACACGCGCGGGAAAAACGCATGAACGCGACGCAATCGCATACAAAACTGACAGCACTCGCAATCAAAATCGCACCTTTTTTCCTTAATGCACCCTGAACGCATCCGGAACAAATCCGTGACGCCCGTGTGAAAGAGGCCTAATAGTGTCCACCAAAACATATATTTTGGTCTGGGGTGAAATTCAATTGCCAAAATAGCAATACCATAAATCAGTGGTATCAGCTGAGGCTGGCCAAGTTTCATAGTGTCCTGCAAAGGATATATTTTGTTCTGGGGTGAAATTCAATTGCTGAAATAGCAATACCATAGATCAGTGGTTTCAACTCTGGCTGGCAAACTATAATAGAGTCCGCCAAAACATATATTTTGTTCTGGGGTGAAATTCAATTGCCAAAATAGAAATACCATAAATCAGTGGTTTCAGCTGTGGCTGGCCAAGTTTCAAAGTGTCCTGCAAAGGATTTATTTTGTTCTGGGGAGAAATTCAATTGCCAAAATAGCAATACCCTGAATCTGGTGTTCCAGCTGTTGCAGGCCTAGTTTAATTATGTCCGTAACAGGGTATATTTTGTTCTGGGGTGAAATTCAATTTCCAAAATAGCAATACCATAAATCAGTGGTTTCAGCTGTGGCTGGCCAAGTTTCATAGTGTCCTGCAAAGGATATATTTTGTTCTGGGCTGAAATTCAATTGCCAAAATAGCAATACCATAAATCAGTGGTTTCAGCTGTGGCTGGCCAAGTTTCATAGTGTCCTGCAAAGGATATATTTTGTTCTGGGGTGAAATTCAATTGCCAAAATAGCAATACCATAAATCAGTGGTTTCAGCTCTGGCTGGCAAACTATAATAGTGTCCGCCAAAATATATATTTTGTTCTGGGGTGAAATTCAATTGCCAAAATAGCAATACCATGAATCAGTGGTTTCAGCTGTGGCTGGCAAACTATAATAGTGTCCGCCAAAACAGATATTTTGTTCTGGGGTGAAATTCAATTGCCAAAATAGCAATACCATAAATCAATGGTTTCAGCTGTGGCTGGCAAACTATAATAGTGTCCGCCAAAACATATATTTTGTTCTGGGGTGAAATTCAATTGCCAAAAGAGCAATACCATAAATCAGTGGTTTCAGCTGTGGCTGGCCAAGTTTCATAGTGTCCTGCAAAGGATATATTTTGTTCTGGGGTTAAATTCAATTGCCAAAATAGCAATACCATAAATCAGTGGTTTCAGCTCTGGCTGGCAAACTATAATAGTGTCCGCCAAAACATATATTTTGTTCTGGGGTGAAATTCAATTGCCAAACTAGCAATACCATAAATCAGTGGTTTCAGCTGTGGCTGGCCAAGTTTCATAGTGTCCTGCAAAGGATATATTTTGTTCTGGGGAGAAATTCAATTGCCAAAATAGCAATACCATAAATCAGTGGTTTCAGCTGTGGCTGGCCAAGTTTCATAGTGTCCTGCAAAGGATATATTTTGTTCTGGGGTGAAATTCAATTGCCAAAATAGCAATACCATAAATCAGTGGTTTCAGCTCTGGCTGGAAAACTATAATAGTGTCCGCCAAAACATATATTTTGTTCAGGGGTGAAATTCAATTGCCAAAATAGCAATACCATGAATCAGTGGTTTCAGCTCTGGCTGGCAAACTATAATAGTGTCCGCCAAAACAGATATTTTGTTCTGGGGTGAAATTCAATTGCCAAAATAGCAATACCATAAATCAATGGTTTCAGCTGTGGCTGGCAAACTATAATAGTGTCCGCCAAAACATATATTTTGTTCTGGGGTGAAATTCAATTGCCAAAAGAGCAATACCATAAATCAGTGGTTTCAGCTGTGGCTGGCCAAGTTTCATAGTGTCCTGCAAAGGATATATTTTGTTCTGGGGTTAAATTCAATTGCCAAAATAGCAATACCATGAATCAGTGGTTTCAGCTCTGGCTGGCAAACTATAATAGTGTCCGCCAAAACAGATATTTTGTTCTGGGGTGAAATTCAATTGCCAAAATAGCAATACCATAAATCAATGGTTTCAGCTGTGGCTGGCAAACTATAATAGTGTCCGCCAAAACATATATTTTGTTCTGGGGTGAAATTCAATTGCCAAAAGAGCAATACCATAAATCAGTGGTTTCAGCTGTGGCTGGCCAAGTTTCATAGTGTCCTGCAAAGGATATATTTTGTTCTGGGGTTAAATTCAATTGCCAAAATAGCAATATCATAAATCAGTGGTTTCAGCTCTGGCTGGCAAACTATAATAGTGTCCGTCAAAACATATATTTTGTTCTGGGGTGATATTCAATTGCCAAACTAGCAATACCATAAATCAGTGGTTTCAGCTGTGGCTGGCCAAGTTTCATAGTGTCCTGCAAAGGATATATTTTGTTCTGGGGAGAAATTCAATTGCCAAAATATCAATACCTTAAATCAGTGGTTTCAGCTGTTGCTGGCCAAGTTTCATCGTGTCCTGCAAAACATATATTTTGTTCTGGGGTGAAATTCAATTGCCAAAATAGCAATACCATAAATCAGTGGTGTCAGCTGTGGCTGGCAAACTATAATAGTGTCCGCCAAAACATATATTTTGTTCTGGGGTGAAATTCAATTGCCAAAATAGCAATACCCTGAATCTGGTGTTCCAGCTGTTGCAGTCCTAGTTTAAATCACTCCGTAACAAGGTATATTTTGTTCTGTGGTGAAATTCAATTGCCAAAATAGCAATACCATAAATCAGTGGTTTCAGCTGTGGCTGGCAAACTATAATAGTGTCCGCCAAAACATATATTTTGTTCTGGGGTGAAATTCAATTGCCAAAATAGCAATACCATAAATCAGTGGTATCAGCTGTGGCTGGCCAAGTTTCATAGTGTTCTGCAAAGGATATATTTTGTTCTGGGGTGAAATTCAATTGCCAAAATAGCAATACCCTGAATCTAGTGTCACAGCTGTTGCAGGCCAAGATTTATAGTGTCCGCAACAACATATATTTTGTTCTGGGGTGAAATTCAATTGCCAAAATAGCAATACCATAAATCAGTGGTATCAGCTGTGGCTGGCCAAGTTTCATAGTGTCCTGCAAAGTATATATTTTGTTCTGGGGTGAAATTCAATTGTCAAAATAGCAATACCATAGATCAGTGGTTTCAACTCTGGATGGCAAACTATAATAGTGTCCGCCAAAACATATATTTTGTTCTGGGGTGAAATTCAATTGCCAAAATAGCAATACCATAAATCAGTGGTTTCAGCTGTGGCTGGCCAAGTTTCAAAGTGTCCTGCAAAGGATTTATTTTGTACTGGGGAGAAATTCAAATGCCAAAATAGCAATACCCTGAATCTGGTGTTCCAGCTGTTGCAGGCCTAGTTTAAATCTGTCCGTAACAGGGTATATTTTGTTCTAGGGTGAAATACAATTGCCAAAATAGCAATACCATAAATCATTGGTTTCAGCTGCGGCTGGCAAAGCTATAATAGTGTCCTGCCAAAACATATATTTTGTTCTGTGGTGAAATTCAATTGCCAAAATAGCAATACCATAAATCAGTGGTTTCAGATGTGGCTGGCAAACTATAATAGTGTCCGCAACAACATATATTTTGTTCAGGGGTGAAATTCAATTGACAAACTAGCAATACCATAAATCAGTGGTTTCAGCTGTGGCTGGCCAAGTTTCATAGTGTCCTGCAAAGGATATATTTTGTTCTGGGGTGAAATTCAATTGCTAAAATAGCAATACCATAAATCAGTAGTTTCAGCTCTGGCTGGCAAACTATAATAGTGACCGCCAAAACATATATTTTGTTCTGGGGTGAAATTCAATTGCCAAAATAGCAATACCATAAATCAGTGGTTTCAGCTGTGGCTGGCCAAGTTTCATAGTGTCCTGCAAAGGATATATTTTGTTCTGGGGTGAAATTCAATTGCCAAAATAGCAATACCATAAATCAGTGGTTTCAGCTGTGGCTGGCCAAGTTTCATAGTGTCCTGCAAAGGATATATTTTGTTCTGGGGTTAAATTCAATTGCCAAAATAGCAATACCATAAATCAGTGGTTTCAGCTGTGGCTGGCAAACTATAATAGTGTCCGCCAAAACATATATTTTGTTCAGGGGTGAAATTCAATTGACAAACTAGCAATACCATAAATCAGTGGTTTCAGCTGTGGCTGGCCAAGTTTCATAGTGTCCTGCAAAGGATATATTTTGTTCTGGGGAGAAATTCAATTGCCAAAATATCAATACCTTAAATCAGTGGTTTCAGCTGTGGCTGGCCAAATTTCATTGTGTCCTGCAAAACATATATTTTGTTCTGGGTGAAACTCAATTGCCAAAATAGCAATACCATAAATCAGTGGTTTCAGCTCTGGCTGGCAAACTATAAAAGTATCCGCCAAAACATATATTTTGTTCTGGGGTGAAATACAATTGCCAAAATAGCAATACCATAAATCAGTGGTTTCAGCTCTGGCTGGCAAACTATAATAGTGTCCGCCAAAACATATATTTTGTTCTGGGGTGAAATTAATGTGCCAAAATAGCAATACCATAAATGAATGGTTTCAGCTGTGGCTGGCCAAGTTTTAAAATGTCCTGCAAAGGATATATTTTGTTCTGGGGTGAAATTCAATTGCCAAAATAGCAATACTATAAATCAGTGGTTTCAGCTCTGGCTGGCAAACTATAATAGTGTCCGCCAAAACATATATTTTGTTCTTGGGTTAAATTCAATTGTTAAAATAGCAATACCCTGAATCTGGTGTTCCAGCTGTTGCAGGCCTAGTTTAAATCTGTCCGTAACAGGGTATATTTTGTTCTGGGGTGAAATTCAATTGCCAAAATAGCAATACCATAAATCAGTGGTTTCAGCTGTGGCTGGCAAACTATAATAGTGTCCGCTAAAACATATATTTTGTTCTGGGGTGAAATTCAATTGCCAAAATAGCAATACCATAAATCAGTGGTATCAGCTGTGGCTGGCCAAGTTTCATATTGTCCTGCAAAGGAGATATTTTGTTCTGTTGTGAAATTCAATTGCCAAAATAGCAATAGCATAAATCAGTGCTTTCAGCTCTGGCTGGCAAACTATAATAGTGTCCGCCAAAACATATATTTTGTTCTGGGGTGAAATTCAATTGCCAAAATAGCAATACCATAAATCAGTGGTTTCAGCTGTGGCTGGCCAAGTTTCAAAGTGTCCTGCAAAGGATATATTTTGTTCTGGGGTGAAATTCAATTGCCAACATAGCAATACCCTGAATCAGGTGTTCCAGCTGTTGCAGGCCTAGTTTAAATCTGTCCGTAACAGGGTATATTTTGTTCTGTGGTGAAATTCAATTGCCAAAATAGCAATACCATAAATCAGTGGTTTCAGCTGTGGCTGGCCAAGTTTCATAGTGTCCAGCAAAGGATATATTTTGTTCTGGGGTGAAATTCAATTGCCAAAATAGCAATACCATAAATCAGCGGTTTCAGCTCTGGCTGGCAAACTATAATAGTGTCCACCAAAACATATTTTTTGTTCTGGGGTGAAATTCAATTGCCAAAATACCAATACCCTGAATCTGGTGTTCCAGCTGTTGCAAGCCTAGTTTAAATCTGTCCGTAACAGGGTATATTTTGTTCTGGGGTGAAATTCAATTGCCAAAATAGCAATTCCCTGAATCTCGTGTTCCAGCTGTTGCAGGCCTAGTTTAAATATGTCTGTAACAGGGTATATTCTGTTCTGGGGTGAAATTCAATTGCCAAAATAGCAATACCATAAATCAGTGGTTTCAGCTGTGGCTGGCAAATTATAATAGTGTCCGCCAAAACATATATTTTGTTCTGTGGTGAAATTCAATTGGCAAAATAGCAATACCATAAATCAGTGGTATCAGCTGTGGCTGGCCAAGTTTCATATTGTCCTGCAAAGGATAAATTTTGTTCTGGGGTTAAATTCAATTGCCAAAATAGCAATACCATAAATCTGTGGTTTCAGCTGTGGCTGGCCAAGTTTTAAAGTGTCCTGCAAAGGATATATTTTGTTCTGGGGTGAAATTCAATTGCCAAAATAGCAATACCCTGAATCTGGTGTTCCAGCTGTTGCAGGCCTAGTTTAAATCTGTCCGTAACAAAGGTATATTTTGTTCTGGGGTTAAATTCAATTGCCAAAATAGCAATACCATAAATCAGTGGTTTCAGCTGTGGCTGGCCAAGTTTCATAGTGTCCAGCAAAGGATATATTTTGTTCTGGGGTGAAATTCAATTGCCAAAATAGCAATACCATAAATCAGCGGTTTCAGCTCTGGCTGGCAAACTATAATAGTGTCCACCAAAACATATTTTTTGTTCTGGGGTGAAATTCAATTGCCAAAATACCAATACCCTGAATCTGGTGTTCCAGCTGTTGCAAGCCTAGTTTAAATCTGTCCGTAACAGGATATATTTTGTTCTGGGGTGAAATTCAATTGCCAAAATAGCAATTCCCTGAATCTGTGTTCCAGCTGTTGCAGGCCTAGTTTAAATATGTCTGTAACAGGGTATATTCTGTTCTGGGGTGAAATTCAATTGCCAAAATAGCAATACCATAAATCAGTGGTTTCAGCTGTGGCTGGCAA
Organism: Bufotes viridis; assembly: GCA_033119425.1. NCBI lineage: Eukaryota > Metazoa > Chordata > Amphibia > Anura > Bufonidae > Bufotes > Bufotes viridis. The sequence goes on from CM065590.1 coordinate 319,710,572, forward strand.
ATTATAATAGTGTCCGCCAAAACATATATTTTGTTCTGTGGTGAAATTCAATTGGCAAAATAGCAATACCATAAATCAGTGGTATCAGCTGTGGCTGGCCAAGTTTCATATTGTCCTGCAAAGGATAAATTTTGTTCTGGGGTTAAATTCAATTGCCAAAATAGCAATACCATAAATCTGTGGTTTCAGCTGTGGCTGGCCAAGTTTTAAAGTGTCCTGCAAAGGATATATTTTTTTCTGGGGTGAAATTCAATTGCCAAAATAGCAATACCCTGAATCTGGTGTTCCAGCTGTTGCAGGCCTAGTTTAAATCTGTCTGTAACAAGGTATATTTTGTTCTGGGGTTAAATTCAATTGCCAAAATAGCAATACCATAAATCAGTGGTTTCAGCTGTGGCTGGCAAACTATAATAGTGTCCACCAAAACATATATTTTGTTCTTTGGTGAAATTCAATTGACAAAATAGCAATACCATAAATCAGTGGTATCAGCTGTGGCTGGCCAAGTTTCATAGTGTCCTGCAAATGATATATTTTGTTCTGGGGTGAAATTCAATTGCTAAAATAGCAATACCATAGATCAGTGGTTTCAACTCTGTCTGGCAAACTATAATAGTGTCCGCCAAAACATATATTTTGTTCTGGGGTGAAATTCAATTGCCAAAATAGAAATACCATAAATCAGTGGTTTCAGCTGTGGCTGGCCAAGTTTCAAAGTGTCCTGCAAAGGATATATATTTGTTCTGGGGAGATATTCAATTGCCAAAATAGCAATACCCTGAATCTGGTGTTCCAGCTGTTGCAGGCCTAGTTTAATTCCGTCTGTAACAGGGTATATTTGGGTCTGGGGTGAAATTCAATTGCCAAAATAGCAATACCATAAATCAGTGGTTTCAGCTCTGGCTGGCAAACTATAATAGTGTCCGCCAAAACATATATTTTGTTCTGGGGTGATATTCAATTGCCAAAATACCAATACCCTGAATCTGGTGTTCCAGCTGTTGCAAGCCTAGTTTAAATCTGTCCGTAACAGGGTATATTTTGTTCTGGGGTGAAATTCAATTGCCAAAATAGCAATACCCTGAATCTGGTGTTCCAGCTGTTGCAGGCCTAGTTTAAATATGTCCGTAACAGGGTATATTCTGTTCTGGGGTGAAATTCAATTGCCAAAATAGCAATACCATAAATCAGTGGTTTCAACTGTGGCTGGCAAATTATAATAGTGTCCGCCAAAACATATATTTTGTTCTGGGGTGAAATTCAATTGGCAAAATAGCAATACCATAAATCAGTGGTATCAGCTGTGGCTGGCCAAGTTTCATATTGTCCTGCAAAGGAAAAATTTTGTTCTGGGGTTAAATTCAATTGCCAAAATAGCAATACCATAAATCATTGGTTTCAGCTCTGGCTGGCAAACTATAATAGTGTCCGCCAAAATATATATTTTGTTCTGGGGTGAAATTCAATTGCCAAAATAGCAATACCATGAATCAGTGGTTTCAGCTGTGGCTGGCAAACTATAATAGTGTCCGCCAAAACAGATATTTTGTTCTGGGGTGAAATTCAATTGCCAAAATAGCAATACCATAAATCAATGGTTTCAGCTGTGGCTGGCAAACTATAATAGTGTCCGCCAAAACATATATTTTGTTCTGGGGTGAAATTCAATTGCCAAAAGAGCAATACCATAAATCAGTGGTTTCAGCTGTGGCTGGCCAAGTTTCATAGTGTCCTGCAAAGGATATATTTTGTTCTGGGGTTAAATTCAATTGCCAAAATAGCAATACCATAAATCAGTGGTTTCAGCTCTGGCTGGCAAACTATAATAGTGTCCGCCAAAACATATACTTTGTTCTGGGGTGAAATTCAATTGCCAAACTAGCAATACCATAAATCAGTGGTTTCAGCTGTGGCTGGCCAAGTTTCATAGTGTCCTGCAAAGGATATATTTTGTTCTGGGGAGAAATTCAATTGCCAAAATAGCAATACCATAAATCAGTGGTTTCAGCTGTGGCTGGCCAAGTTTCATAGTGTCCTGCAAAGGATATATTTTGTTCTGGGGTGAAATTCAATTGCCAAAATAGCAATACCATAAATCAGTGGTTTCAGCTCTGGCTGGAAAACTATAATAGTGTCCGCCAAAACATATATTTTGTTCAGGGGTGAAATTCAATTGCCAAAATAGCAATACCATGAATCAGTGGTTTCAGCTCTGGCTGGCAAACTATAATAGTGTCCGCCAAAACAGATATTTTGTTCTGGGGTGAAATTCAATTGCCAAAATAGCAATACCATAAATCAATGGTTTCAGCTGTGGCTGGCAAACTATAATAGTGTCCGCCAAAACATATATTTTGTTCTGGGGTGAAATTCAATTGCCAAAAGAGCAATACCATAAATCAGTGGTTTCAGCTGTGGCTGGCCAAGTTTCATAGTGTCCGGCAAAGGATATATTTTGTTCTGGGGTTAAATTCAATTGCCAAAATAGCAATACCATGAATCAGTGGTTTCAGCTCTGGCTGGCAAACTATAATAGTGTCCGCCAAAACAGATATTTTGTTCTGGGGTGAAATTCAATTGCCAAAATAGCAATACCATAAATCAATGGTTTCAGCTGTGGCTGGCAAACTATAATAGTGTCCGCCAAAACATATATTTTGTTCTGGGGTGAAATTCAATTGCCAAAAGAGCAATACCATAAATCAGTGGTTTCAGCTGTGGCTGGCCAAGTTTCATAGTGTCCTGCAAAGGATATATTTTGTTCTGGGGTTAAATTCAATTGCCAAAATAGCAATATCATAAATCAGTGGTTTCAGCTCTGGCTGGCAAACTATAATAGTGTCCGTCAAAACATATATTTTGTTCTGGGGTGATATTCAATTGCCAAACTAGCAATACCATAAATCAGTGGTTTCAGCTGTGGCTGGCCAAGTTTCATAGTGTCCTGCAAAGGATATATTTTGTTCTGGGGAGAAATTCAATTGCCAAAATATCAATACCTTAAATCAGTGGTTTCAGCTGTTGCTGGCCAAGTTTCATCGTGTCCTGCAAAACATATATTTTGTTCTGGGGTGAAATTCAATTGCCAAAATAGCAATACCATAAATCAGTGGTGTCAGCTGTGGCTGGCAAACTATAATAGTGTCCGCCAAAACATATATTTTGTTCTGGGGTGAAATTCAATTGCCAAAATAGCAATACCATAAATCAGTGGTTTCAGCTGTGGCTGGCAAACTATAATAGTGTCCGCCAAAACATATATTTTGTTCTGGGGTGAAATTCAATTGCCAAAATAGCAATACCATAAATCAGTGGTATCAGCTGTGGCTGGCCAAGTTTCATAGTGTTCTGCAAAGGATATATTTTGTTCTGGGGTGAAATTCAATTGCCAAAATAGCAATACCCTGAATCTAGTGTCACAGCTGTTGCAGGCCAAGATTTATAGTGTCCGCAACAACATATATTTTGTTCTGGGGTGAAATTCAATTGCCAAAATAGCAATACCATAAATCAGTGGTTTCAGCTGTGGCTGGCAAAATATAATAGTGTCTGCCAAAACATATATTTTGTTCTGGGGTGAAATTCAATTGCCAAAATAGCAATACCCTGAATCTGGTGTCCCAGCTGTTGCAGGCCAAGATTCCAAGTGTACGTCAAAACATATATTTTGTTCTGGGGTGAAATTCAATTGCCAAAATAGCAATACCATAAATCAGTGGTTTCAGCTCTTGCTGGAAAACTATAATAGTGTCCGCCAAAATATATATTTTGTTATGGGGTGAAATTCAATTGCCAAAATAGCAATACCCTGAATCTGGTGTTCCAGCTGTTGCAGTCCTAGTTTAAATCTGTCCGTAACAAGGTATATTTTATTCTATGGTGAAATTCAATTGCCAAAACAGCAATACCATAAATCAGTGGTTTCAGCTGTTGCTGGCCAAGTTTCATAGTGTCCTGCAAAGGATATATTTTGTTCTGGGGTGAAATTCAATTGCCAAAATAGCAATACCCTGAATCTAGTGTCACAGCTGTTGCAGGCCAAGATTTCTAGTGTCCGCAACAACATATATTTTGTTCTGGGGTGAAATTCAATTGCCAAAATAGCAATACCATAAATCAGTGGTTTCCGCTGTGGCTGGCAAAATATAATAGTGTCTGCAAAAACATATATTTTGTTCTGGGGTGAAATTCAATTGCCAAAATAGCAATACCCTGAATCTGGTGTCCCAGCTGTTGCAGGCCAAGATTCCTAGTGTACGTCAAAACATATATTTTGTTCTGGGGTGAAATTCAATTGCCAAAACAGCAATACCATAAATCAGTGGTTTCAGCTGTTGCTGGCAAACTATAATAGTGTCCGCCAAAACATATATTTTGTTCTGGGGTGAAATTCAATTGCCAAAATAGCAATACCATAAATCAGTGGTATCAGCTGTGGCTGGCCAAGTTTCATAGTGTCCTGCAAAGGATATATTTTGTTCTGGGGTGAAATTCAATTGTCAAAATAGCAATACCATAGATCAGTGGTTTCAACTCTGGCTGGCAAACTATAATAGTGTCCGCCAAAACATATATTTTGTTCTGGGGTGAAATTCAATTGCCAAAATAGCAATACCATAAATCAGTGGTTTCAGCTGTGGCTGGCCAAGTTTCAAAGTGTCCTGCAAAGGATTTATTTTGTACTGGGGAGAAATTCAAATGCCAAAATAGCAATACCCTGAATCTGGAGTTCCAGCTGTTGCAGGCCTAGTTTAAATCTGTCCGTAACAGGGTATATTTTGTTCTGGGGTGAAATACAATTGCCAAAATAGCAATACCATAAATCAGTGGTTTCAGCTGCGGCTGGCAAACTATAATAGTGTCCGCCAAAACATATATTTTGTTCTGTGGTGAAATTCAATTGCCAAAATAGCAATACCATAAATCAGTGGTTTCAGCTGTGGCTGGCAGAGTTTCATTGTGTCCTGCAAAGGATATATTTTGTTCTGGGGTGAAATTCAATTGCTAAAATAGCAATACCATAAATCAGTAGTTTTAGCTCTGGCTGGCAAACTATAATAGTGACCGCCAAAACATATATTTTGTTCTGGGGTGAAATTCAATTGCCAAAATAGCAATACCATAAATCAGTGGTTTCAGCTGTGGCTGGCCAAGTTTCATAGTGTCCTGCAAAGGATATATTTTGTTCTGGGGTGAAATTCAATTGCCAAAATAGCAATACCATAAATCAGTGGTTTCAGCTATGGCTGGCCAAGTTTCATAGTGTCCTGCAAAGGATATATTTTGTTCTGGGGTGAAATTCAATTGCCAAAATAGCAATACCATAAATCAGTGGTTTCAGCTGTGGCTGGCAAACTATAATAGTGTCCGCCAAAACATATATTTTGTTCAGGGGTGAAATTCAATTGACAAACAAGCAATACCATAAATCAGTGGTTTCAGCTGTGGCTGGCCAAGTTTCTTAGAGTCCTGCAAAGGATATATTTTGTTCTGGGGAGAAATTCAATTGCCAAAATATCAATACCTTAAATCAGTGGTTTCAGCTGTGGCTGGCCAAGTTTCATTGTGTCCTGCAAAACATATATTTTGTTCTGGGGTGAAATTCAATTGCCAAAATAGCAATACCATAAATCAGTGGTTTCAGCTCTGTCTGGCAAAATATAAAAGTATCCGCCAAAACATATATTTTGTTCTGGGGTGAAATACAATTGCCAAAATAGCAATACCATAAATCAGTGGTTTCAGCTCTGGCTGGCAAACTATAATAGTGTCCGCCAAAACATATATTTTGTTCTGGGGTGAAATTAATGTGCCAAAATAGCAATACCATAAATCAATGGTTTCAGCTGTGGCTGGCCAAGTTTTAAAATGTCCTGCAAAGGATATATTTTGTTCTGGGGTGAAATTCAATTGCCAAAATAGCAATACTATAAATCAGTGGTTTCAGCTCTGGCTGGCAAACTATAATAGTGTCCGCCAAAACATATGTTTTGTTCTTGGGTTAAATTCAATTGCCAAAATAGCAATACCCTGAATCTGGTGTTCCAGCTGTTGCAGGCCTAGTTTAAATCTGTCCGTAACAGGGTATATTTTGTTCTGGGGTGAAATTCAATTGCCAAAATAGCAATACCATAAATCAGTGGTTTCAGCTGTGGCTGGCAAACTATAATAGTGTCCGCCAAAACATATATTTTGTTCTGGGGTGAAATTCAATTGCCAAAATAGCAATACCATAAATCAGTGGTATCAGCTGTGGCTGGCCAAGTTTCATATTGTCCTGCAAAGGAGATATTTTGTTCTGTGGTGAAATTCAATTGCCAAAATAGCAATAGCATAAATCAGTGCTTTCAGCTCTGGCTGGCAAACTATAATAGTGTCCGCCAAAACATATATTTTGTTCTGGGGTGAAATTCAATTGCCAAAATAGCAATACCATAAATCAGTGGTTTCAGCTGTGGCTGGCCAAGTTTCAAAGTGTCCTGCAAAGGATATATTTTGTTCTGGGGTGAAATTCAATTGTCAAAATAGCAATACCATAGATCAGTGGTTTCAACTCTGGCTGGCAAACTATAATAGTGTCCGCCAAAACATATATTTTGTTCTGGGGTGAAATTCAATTGCCAAAATAGCAATACCATAAATCAGTGGTTTCAGCTGTGGCTGGCCAAGTTTCAAAGTGTCCTGCAAAGGATTTATTTTGTACTGGGGAGAAATTCAAATGCCAAAATAGCAATACCCTGAATCTGGTGTTCCAGCTGTTGCAGGCCTAGTTTAAATCTGTCCGTAACAGGGTATATTTTGTTCTGGGGTGAAATACAATTGCCAAAATAGCAATACCATAAATCATTGGTTTCAGCTGTGGCTGGCAAACTATAATAGTGTCCGCCAAAACATATATTTTGTTCTGTGGTGAAATTCAATTGTCAAAATAGCAATACCATAAATCAGTGGTTTCAGCTGTGGCTGGCAGAGTTTCATTGTGTCCTGCAAAGGATATATTTTGTTCTGGGGTGAAATTCAATTGCTAAAATAGCAATACCATAAATCAGTAGTTTCAGCTCTGGCTGGCAAACTATAATAGTGACCGCCAAAACATATATTTTGTTCTGGGGTGAAATTCAATTGCCAAAATATCAATACCTTAAATCAGTGGTTTCAGCTGTGGCTGGCCAAGTTTCATTGTGTCCTGCAAAGGATATATTTTGTTCTGGGGAGAAATTCAATTGCCAAAATATCAATACCTTAAATCAGTGGTTTCAGCTGTGGCTGGCCAAGTTTCATTGTGTCCTGCAAAACATATATTTTGTTCTGGGGTGAAATTCAATCGCCAAAATAGCAATACCATAAATCAGTGGTTTCAGCTCTGGCTGGCAAGCTATAATAGTGTCCGCCAAAACATATATTTTGTTCTGGGGTGAAATTAATGTTCCAAAATAGCAATACCATAAATCAATGGTTTCAGCTGTGGCTGGCCAAGTTTTAAAATGTCCTGCAAAGGATATATTTTGTTCTGGGGTGAAATTCAATTGCCAAAATAGCAATACTATAAATCAGTGGTTTCAGCTCTGGCTGGCAAACTATAATAGTGTTCGCCAAAACGTATATTTTGTTCTTGGGTTAAATTCAATTACCAAAATAGCAATACCCTGAATCTGGTGTTCCAGCTGTTGCAGGCCTAGATTAAATCTGTCCGTAACAGGGTATATTTTGTTCTGGGGTGAAATTCAATTGCCAAAATAGCAATACCATAAATCAGTGGTTTCAGCTGTGGCTGGCAAACTATAATAGTGTCCGCCAAAATATATATTTTGTTCTGGGGTGAAATTCAATTGCCAAAATAGCAATACCATAAATCAGTGGTATCAGCTGTGGCTGGCCAAGTTTCATATTATCCTGCAAAGGAGATATTTTGTTCTGGGGTGAAATTCAATGTGCCAAAATAGCAATAGCATAAATCAGTGCTTTCAGCTCTTGCTGGCAAACTATAATAGTGTCCGCCAAAACATATATTTTGTTCTGGGGTGAAATTCAATTGCCAAAATAGCAATACCATAAATCAGTGGTTTCAGCTGTGGCTGGCCAAGTTTAAAAGTGTCCTGCAAAAGATATATTTTGTTCTGGGGTGAAATTCAATTGCCAAAATAGCAATACCCTGAATCAGGTGTTCCAGCTGTTGCAGGCCTAGTTTAAATCTGTCCGTAACAGGGTATATTTTGTTCTGGGGTGAAATTCAATTGCCAAAATAGCAATACCATAAATCAGTGGTTTCAACTGTGGCTGGCCAAGTTTCATAGTGTCCTGCAAAGGATATATTTTGTTCTGTGGTGAAATTCAATTGCCAAAATAGCAATACCATAAATCAGTGGTTTCAGCTCTGGCTGGCAAACTATAATAGTGTCCGCCAAAACATATATTTTGTTCTGGGGTGAAATTCAATTGCCAAAATACCAATACCCTGAATCTGGTGTTCCAGCTGTTGCAAGCCTAGTTTAAATCTGTCCGTAACAGGGTATATTTTGTTCTGGGGTGAAATTCAATTGCCAAAATAGCAATTCCCTGAATCTGGTGTTCCAGCTGTTGCAGGCCTAGTTTAAATATGTCTGTAACAGGGTATATTCTGTTCTGGGGTGAAATTCAATTTCCAAAATAGCAATACCATAAATCAGTGGTATCAGCTGTGGCTGGCCAAGTTTCATAGTGTCCTGCAAAGGATATATTTTGTTCTGGGGTGAAATTCAATTGCCAAAATAGCAATACCCTGAATCTAGTGTCACAGCTGTTGCAGGCCAAGATTTATAGTGTCCGCAACAACATATATTTTGTCCTGGGGTGAAATTCAATTGTCAAAATAGCAATACCATAAATCAGTGGTTTCAGCTGTGGCTGGCAAAATATAATAGTGTCTGCCAAAACATATATTTTGTTCTGGGGTGAAATTCAATTGCCAAAATAGCAATACCCTGAATCTGGTGTCCCAGCTGTTGCAGGCCAAGATTCCTAGTGTACGTCAAAACATATATTTTGTTCTGGGGTGAAATTCAATTGCCAAAATAGCAATACCATAAATCAGTGGTTTCAGCTCTGGCTGGCAAACTATAATAGTGTCCGCCAAAACATATATTTTGTTCTGGGGTGAAATTCAATTGCCAAAATAGCAATACCCTGAATCTGGTGGTTCCAGCTGTTGCAGGCCTAGTTTAATATCTGTCCGTAGCAAAGGATATATTTTGTTCTAGGGTGAAATTCAATTGCCAAAACAGCAATACCATAAATCAGTGGTTTCAGCTGTTGCTGGCAAACTATAATAGTGTCCGCCAAAACATATATTTTGTTCTGGGGTGAAATTCAATTGCCAAAATAGCAATACCATAAATCAGTGGTATCAGCTGTGGCTGGCCAAGTTTCATAGTGTCCTGCAAAGGATATATTTTGTTCTGGGGTGAAATTCAATTGTCAAAATAGCAATACCATAGATCAGTGGTTTCAACTCTGGATGGCAAACTATAATAGTGTCCGCCAAAACATATATTTTGTTCTGGGGTGAAATTCAATTGCCAAAATAGCAATACCATAAATCAGTGGTTTCAGCTGTGGCTGGCCAAGTTTCAAAGTGTCCTGCAAAGGATTTATTTTGTACTGGGGAGAAATTCAAATGCCAAAATAGCAATACCCTGAATCTGGTGTTCCAGCTGTTGCAGGCCTAGTTTAAATCTGTCCGTAACAGGGTATATTTTGTTCTGGGGTGAAATACAATTGCCAAAATAGCAATACCATAAATCATTGGTTTCAGCTGCGGCTGGCAAACTATAATAGTGTCCGCCAAAACATATATTTTGTTCTGTGGTGAAATTCAATTGCCAAAATAGCAATACCATAAATCAGTGGTTTCAGATGTGGCTGGCAAACTATAATAGTGTCCGCCAAAACATATATTTTGTTCAGGGGTGAAATTCAATTGACAAACTAGCAATACCATAAATCAGTGGTTTCAGCTGTGGCTGGCCAAGTTTCATAGTGTCCTGCAAAGGATATATTTTGTTCTGGGGTGAAATTCAATTGCTAAAATAGCAATACCATAAATCAGTAGTTTCAGCTCTGGCTGGCAAACTATAATAGTGACCGCCAAAACATATATTTTGTTCTGGGGTGAAATTCAATTGCCAAAATAGCAATACCATAAATCAGTGGTTTCAGCTGTGGCTGGCCAAGTTTCATAGTGTCCTGCAAAGGATATATTTTGTTCTGGGGTGAAATTCAATTGCCAAAATAGCAATACCATAAATCAGTGGTTTCAGCTGTGGCTGGCCAAGTTTCATAGTGTCCTGCAAAGGATATATTTTGTTCTGGGGTTAAATTCAATTGCCAAAATAGCAATACCATAAATCAGTGGTTTCAGCTGTGGCTGGCAAACTATAATAGTGTCCGCCAAAACATATATTTTGTTCAGGGGTGAAATTCAATTGACAAACTAGCAATACCATAAATCAGTGGTTTCAGCTGTGGCTGGCCAAGTTTCATAGTGTCCTGCAAAGGATATATTTTGTTCTGGGGAGAAATTCAATTGCCAAAATATCAATACCTTAAATCAGTGGTTTCAGCTGTGGCTGGCCAAATTTCATTGTGTCCTGCAAAACATATATTTTGTTCTGGGGTGAAACTCAATTGCCAAAATAGCAATACCATAAATCAGTGGTTTCAGCTCTGGCTGGCAAACTATAAAAGTATCCGCCAAAACATATATTTTGTTCTGGGGTGAAATACAATTGCCAAAATAGCAATACCATAAATCAGTGGTTTCAGCTCTGGCTGGCAAACTATAATAGTGTCCGCCAAAACATATATTTTGTTCTGGGGTGAAATTAATGTGCCAAAATAGCAATACCATAAATGAATGGTTTCAGCTGTGGCTGGCCAAGTTTTAAAATGTCCTGCAAAGGATATATTTTGTTCTGGGGTGAAATTCAATTGCCAAAATAGCAATACTATAAATCAGTGGTTTCAGCTCTGGCTGGCAAACTATAATAGTGTCCGCCAAAACATATATTTTGTTCTTGGGTTAAATTCAATTGTTAAAATAGCAATACCCTGAATCTGGTGTTCCAGCTGTTGCAGGCCTAGTTTAAATCTGTCCGTAACAGGGTATATTTTGTTCTGGGGTGAAATTCAATTGCCAAAATAGCAATACCATAAATCAGTGGTTTCAGCTGTGGCTGGCAAACTATAATAGTGTCCGCTAAAACATATATTTTGTTCTGGGGTGAAATTCAATTGCCAAAATAGCAATACCATAAATCAGTGGTATCAGCTGTGGCTGGCCAAGTTTCATATTGTCCTGCAAAGGAGATATTTTGTTCTGTTGTGAAATTCAATTGCCAAAATAGCAATAGCATAAATCAGTGCTTTCAGCTCTGGCTGGCAAACTATAATAGTGTCCGCCAAAACATATATTTTGTTCTGGGGTGAAATTCAATTGCCAAAATAGCAATACCATAAATCAGTGGTTTCAGCTGTGGCTGGCCAAGTTTCAAAGTGTCCTGCAAAGGATATATTTTGTTCTGGGGTGAAATTCAATTGCCAACATAGCAATACCATGAATCAGTGTGTTCCAGCTGTTGCAGGCCTAGTTTAATATCTGTCCGTAACAGGGTATATTTTGTTCTGTGGTGAAATTCAATTGCCAAAATAGCAATACCATAAATCAGTGGTTTCAGCTGTGGCTGGCCAAGTTTCATAGTGTCCAGCAAAGGATATATTTTGTTCTGGGGTGAAATTCAATTGCCAAAATAGCAATACCATAAATCAGTGGTTTCAGCTCTGGCTGGCAAACTATAATAGTGTCCACCAAAACATATATTTTGTTCTGGGGTGAAATTCAATTGCCAAAATAGCAATACCCTGAATCTGGTGTTCCAGCTGTTGCAGGCCTAGTTTAAATCTGTCCGTAACAGGGTATATTTTGTTCTGGGGTGAAATTCAATTGCCAAAATAGCAATACCATAAATCAGTGGTTTCAGCTGTGGCTGGCCAAGCTTATAATAGTGTCCGTAACAGCATATATTTTGTTCTGGGGTGAAATTCAATTGCCAAAATAGCAATACCATAAATCAGTGGTTTCAGCTGTGGCTGGCCAAATTATAATAGTGTCCTGCAAAGCATATATTTTGTTCTGTGGTGAAATTCAATTGCCAAAATAGCAATACCATAAATCAGTGGTTTCAGCTGTGGCTGGCCAAGTTTCATAGTGTCCTGCAAAGGATATATTTTGTTCTGGGGTGAAATTCAATTGCCAAAATAGCAATACCATAAATCATGTGGTTTCAGCTGTGGCTGGCCAAGTTTTAAAGTGTCCTGCAAAGGATATATTTTTTCTGGGGTGAAATTCAATTGCCAAAATAGCAATACCCTGAATCTGGTGTTCCAGCTGTTGCAGGCCTAGTTTAAATCTGTCCGTAACAAGGTATATTTTGTTCTGGGGTTAAATTCAATTGCCAAAATAGCAATACCATAAATCAGTGGTTTCAGCTGTGGCTGGCCAAGTTTCATAGTGTCCAGCAAAGGATATATTTTGTTCTGGGGTGAAATTCAATTGCCAAAATAGCAATACCATAAATCAGCGGTTTCAGCTCTGGCTGGCAAACTATAATAGTGTCCACCAAAACATATTTTTGTTCTGGGGTGAAATTCAATTGCCAAAATACCAATACCCTGAATCTGGTGGTTCCAGCTGTTGGCAAGCCTAGTTTAAATCTGTCCGTAACAGGGTATATTTTGTTCTGGGGTGAAATTCAATTGCCAAAATAGCAATTCCCTGAATCTGTGTGTTCCAGCTGTTGCAGGCCTAGTTTAAATATGTCTGTAACAGGGTATATTCTGTTCTGGGGTGAAATTCAATTGCCAAAATAGCAATACCATAAATCAGTGGTTTCAGCTGTGGCTGGCAAATTATAATAGTGTCCGCCAAAACATATATTTTGTTCTGTGGTGAAATTCAATTGGCAAAATAGCAATACCATAAATCAGTGGTATCAGCTGTGGCTGGCCAAGTTTCATATTGTCCTGCAAAGGATAAATTTTGTTCTGGGGTTAAATTCAATTGCCAAAATAGCAATACCATAAATCTGTGGTTTCAGCTGTGGCTGGCCAAGTTTTAAAGTGTCCTGCAAAGGATATATTTTGTTCTGGGGTGAAATTCAATTGCCAAAATAGCAATACCCTGAATCTGGTGTTCCAGCTGTTGCAGGCCTAGTTTAAATCTGTCCGTAACAAGGTATATTTTGTTCTGGGGTTAAATTCAATTGCCAAAATAGCAATACCATAAATCAGTGGTTTCAGCTGTGGCTGGCAAACTATAATAGTGTCCGCCAAAACATATATTTTGTTCTTTGGTGAAATTCAATTGACAAAATAGCAATACCATAAATCAGTGGTATCAGCTGTGGCTGGCCAAGTTTCATAGTGTCCTGCAAATGATATATTTTGTTCTGGGGTGAAATTCAATTGCTAAAATAGCAATACCATAGATCAGTGGTTTCAACTCTGTCTGGCAAACTATAATAGTGTCCGCCAAAACATATATTTTGTTCTGGGGTGAAATTCAATTGCCAAAATAGAAATACCATAAATCAGTGGTTTCAGCTGTGGCTGGCCAAGTTTCAAAGTGTCCTGCAAAGGATATATAATTTGTTCTGGGGAGATATTCAATTGCCAAAATAGCAATACCCTGAATCTGGTGTTCCAGCTGTTGCAGGCCTAGTTTAATTCCGTCTGTAACAGGGTATATTTGGGTCTGGGGTGAAATTCAATTGCCAAAATAGCAATACCATAAATCAGTGGTTTCAGCTCTGGCTGGCAAACTATAATAGTGTCCGCCAAAACATATATTTTGTTCTGGGGTGATATTCAATTGCCAAAATACCAATACCCTGAATCTGGTGTTCCAGCTGTTGCAAGCCTAGTTTAAATCTGTCCGTAACAGGGTATATTTTGTTCTGGGGTGAAATTCAATTGCCAAAATAGCAATACCCTGAATCTGGTGTTCCAGCTGTTGCAGGCCTAGTTTAAATATGTCCGTAACAGGGTATATTCTGTTCTGGGGTGAAATTCAATTGCCAAAATAGCAATACCATAAATCAGTGGTTTCAACTGTGGCTGGCAAATTATAATAGTGTCCGCCAAAACATATATTTTGTTCTGGGGTGAAATTCAATTGGCAAAATAGCAATACCATAAATCAGTGGTATCAGCTGTGGCTGGCCAAGTTTCATATTGTCCTGCAAAGGATAAATTTTGTTCTGGGGTTAAATTCAATTGCCAAAATAGCAATACCATAAATCATTGGTTTCAGCTGTGGCTGGCAAACTATAATAGTGTCCGCCAAAACATATATTTTGTTCTGGGGTGAAATTCAATTGCCAAAATAGCAATACCATAAATCAGTGGTATCAGCTGTGGCTGGCCAAGTTTCATATTGTCCTGCAAAGGAGATATTTTGTTCTGTGGTGAAATTCAATTGGCAAAATAGCAATACCATAAATCAGTGGTATCAGCTGTGGCTGGCCAAGTTTCATATTGTCCTGCAAAGGATAAATTTTGTTCTGGGGTTAAATTCAATTGCCAAAATAGCAATACCATAAATCATTGGTTTCAGCTGCGGCTGGCAAACTATAATAGTGTCCGCCAAAACATATATTTTGTTCTGGGGTGAAATTCAATTGCCAAAATAGCAATACCATAAATCAGTGGCTTCAGCTGTGGCTGGCCAAGTTTTAAAGTGTCCTGCAAAGGATATATTTTGTTCTGGGGTGAAATTCAATTGCCAAAATAGCAATACCCTGAATCTGGTGTTCCAGCTGTTGCAAGCCTAGTTTAAATATGTCCGTAACAGGGTATATTCTGTTCTGGGGTGAAATTCAATTGCCAAAATAGCAATACCATAAATCAGTGGTTTCAACTGTGGCTGGCAAATTATAATAGTGTCCGCTAAAACATATATTTTGTTCTGGGGTGAAATTCAATTGCCAAAATAGCAATACCATAAATCAGTGGTATCAGCTGTGGCTGGCCAAGTTTCATATTGTCCTGCAAAGGAGATATTTTGTTCTGTGGTGAAATTCAATTGCCAAAATAGCAATAGCATAAATCAGTGCTTTCAGCTCTGGCTGGCAAACTATAATAGTGTCCGCCAAAACATATATTTTGTTCTGGGGTGAAATTCAATTGCCAAAATAGCAATACCATAAATCAGTGGTTTCAGCTGTGGCTGGCCAAGTTTCAAAGTGTCCTGCAAAGGATATATTTTGTTCTGGGGTGAAATTCAATTGCCAACATAGCAATACCCTGAATCAGGTGTTCCAGCTGTTGCAGGCCTAGTTTAAATCTGTCCGTAACAGGGTATATTTTGTTCTGGGGTGAAATTCAATTGCCAAAATAGCAATACCATAAATCAGTGGTTTCAGCTGTGGCTGGCCAAGTTTCATAGTGTCCTGCAAAGGATATATTTTGTTCTGTGGTGAAATTCAATTGCCAAAATAGCAATACCATAAATCAGTGGTTTCAGCTGTGGCTGGCCAAGTTTCATAGTGTCCAGCAAAGCATATATTTTGTTCTGGGGTGAAATTCAATTGCCAAAATAGCAATACCATAAATCAGCGGTTTCAGCTCTGGCTGGCAAACTATAATAGTGTCCGCCAAAACATATATTTTGTTCTGGGGTGAAATTCAATTGCCAAAATACCAATACCCTGAATCTGGTGTTCCAGCTGTTGCAAGCCTAGTTTAAATCTGTCCGTAACAGGGTATATTTTGTTCTGGGGTGAAATTCAATTGCCAAAATAGCAATTCCCTGAATCTCGTGTTCCAGCTGTTGCAGATCTAGTTTAAATATGTCTGTAACAGGGTATATTCTGTTCTGGGGTGAAATTCAATTGCCAAAATAGCAATACCATAAATCAGTGGTTTCAGCTGTGGCTGGCAAATTATAATAGTGTCCGCCAAAACATATATTTTGTTCTGGGGTGAAATTCAATTGCCAAAATAGCAATACCATAAATCAGTGGTATCAGCTGTGGCTGGCCAAGTTTCATATTGTCCTGCAAAGGATATATTTTGTTCTGGGGTGAAATTCAATTGCCAAAATAGCAATACCATAAATCAGTGGTTTCAGCTGTGGCTGGCAAACTATAATAGTGTCCGCCAAAACATATATTTTGTTCTGGGGTGAAATTCAATTGCCAAAATAGCAATACCATAAATCAGTGGTTTCAGCTGTGGCTGGCCAAGTTTCAAAGTGTCCTGCAAAGGATATATTTTGTTCTGGGGTGAAATTCAATTGCCAAAATAGCAATACCCTGAATCATGGTGTTCCAGCTGTTGCAGGCCTAGTTTAAATCTGTCCGTAACAAGGTATATTTTGTTCTGGGGTGAAATTCAATTGCCAAAATAGCAATACCATAAATCAGTGGTTTCAGCTGTGGCTGGCAAACTATAATAGTGTCCGCCAAAACATATATTTTGTTCTGTGGTGAAATTCAATTGCCAAAATAGCAATACCATAAATCAGTGGTATCAGCTGTGGCTGGCCAAGTTTCATAGTGTCCTGCAAAGGATATATTTTGTTCTGGGGTGAAATTCAATTGCCAAAATAGCAATACCATAAATCAGTGGTTTCAGCTCTGGCTGGCAAACTATAATAGTGTCCATCAAAACATATATTTTGTTCTGGGGTGAAATTCAATTGCCAAAATAGCAATACCATAAATCAGTGGTTTCAGCTGTGGCTGGCCAAGTTTCAAAGTGTCCTGCAAAGGATATATTTTGTTCTGGGGAGATATTCAATTGCCAAAATAGCAATACCCTGAATCTGGTGTTCCAGCTGTTGCAGGCCTAGTTTAAATCTGTCTGTAACAGGGTATATTTTGTTCTGGGGTGAAATTCAATTGCCAAAATAGCAATACCATAAATCAGTGGTTTCAGCTGTGGCTGGCAAACTATAATAGTGTCCGCCAAAACATATATTTTGTTCTGGGGTGATAATTCAATTGCCAAAATACCAATACCCTGAATCTGGTGTTCCAGCTGTTGCAAGCCTAGTTTAAATCGTGTCCGTAACAGGGTATATTTTGTTCTGGGGTGAAATTCAATTGCCAAAATAGCAATACCCTGAATCTGGTGTTCCAGCTGTTGCAGGCCTAGTTTAAATATGTCCGTAACAGGGTATATTTTGTTCTGGGGTGAAATTCAATTGCCAAAATAGCAATACCATAAATCAGTGGTTTCAGCTGTGGCTGGCAAATTATAATAGTGTCCGCCAAAACATATATTTTGTTCTGGGGTGAAATTCAATTGGCAAAATAGCAATACCATAAATCAGTGGTATCAGCTGTGGCTGGCCAAGTTTCATATTGTCCTGTAAAGGATAAATTTTGTTCTGGGGTTAAATTCAATTGCCAAAATAGCAATACCATAAATCATTGGTTTCAGCTGTGGCTGGCAAACTATAATAGTGTCCGCCAAAACATATATTTTGTTCTGGGGTGAAATTCAATTGCCAAAATAGCAATACCATAAATCAGTGGCTTCAGCTGTGGCTGGCCAAGTTTTAAAGTGTCCTGCAAAGGATATATTTTGTTCTGGGGTGAAATTCAATTGCCAAAATAGCAATACCCTGAATCTGGTGTTCCAGCTGTTGCAGGTCTAGTTTAAATCTGTCCGTAACAAGGTAGATTTTGTTCTGGGGTTAAATTCAATTGCCAAAATAGCAATACCATAAATCAGTGGTTTCAGCTGTGGCTGGCAAACTATAATAGTGTCTGCCAAAACATATATTTTGTTCTGGGGTGAAATTCAATTGACAAAATAGCAATACCATAAATCAGTGGTATCAACTGTGGCTGGCCAATTTTCATAGTGTCCTGCAAAGGATATATTTTGTTCTGTGGTGAAATTCAATTGCTAAAATAGCAATACCATAGATCAGTAGTTTCAACTCTGTCTGGCAAACTATAATATTGTCCGCCAAAACATATATTTTGTTATGGGGTAAAATTCAATTGCCAAAATAGTAATACCATAAATCAGTGGTTTCAGCTGTGGCTGGCCAAGTTTCAAAGTGTCCTGCAAAGGATTTATTTTGTTCTGGGGAGAAATTCAATTGCCATAATAGCAATACCCTGAATCTGGTGTTCCAGCTGTTGCAGGCCTAGTTTAATTCTGTCCGTAACAGGGTATATTTTGTTCTGGGGTGAAATTCAATTGCCAAAATAGCAATACCATAAATCAGTGGTTTCAGCTCTGGCTGGCAAACTATAATAGTGTCCGCCAAAACAGATATTTTGTTCTGTGGTGAAATTCAATTGCCAAAATAGCAATACCATAAATCAATGGTTTCAGCTGTGGCTGGCAAACTATAATAGTGTCCGCCAAAACATATATTTTGTTCTGGGGTGAAATTCAATTGCCAAAATAGCAATACCATAAATCAATGGTCTCAGCTGTGGCTGGCCAAGTTTCATAGTGTCCTGCAAAGGATATATTTTGTTCTGGGCTGAAATTCAATTGCCAAAATAGCAATACCCTGAATCTGGTGTTCCAGCTGTTGCAGGCCTAGTTTAAATCTTTCCGTAACAGGGTATATTTTGTTCTGGGGTGAAATTAAATTGCCAAAATAACAATACCATAAATCAGTGGTTTCAGCTGTGGCTGGCAAACTATAATAGTGTCCGCCAAAACATATATTTTGTTCTGGGGTGAAATTCAATTGCCAAAATAGCAATACCATAAATCAGTGGTTTCAGCTGTGGATGGCCAAGTTTCATAGTGTCCTGCAAAGGATATAATTTGTTCTGGGGTGAAATTCAATTGCCAAAATAGCAATACCATAAATCAGTGGTTTCAGCTGTGGCTGGCCAAGTTTCATTTAGTCCTGCAAATCATATATTTTGTTCTTGGGTGAAATTCAATTGCCAAAATAGCAATACCATAAATCAGTGGTTTCAGCTGTGGCTGGCAAACTATAATAGTGTCCGCCAAAACATATATTTGGTTCTGTGGTGAAATTCAATTGCCAAAATAGCAATACCATAAATCAGTGGTTTCAACTGTGGCTGGCCAAGTTTCATTGTCTCCTGCAAATCATATATTTTGTTCTGGGGTGAAATTCAATTGCCAAAATAGCAATACCCTGAATCTTGTGTTCCAGCTGTTGCAGGCCTAGTTTAAATCTGTCCATAAAAGGATACCTTTCATCCAGGGCCTAAATACTAGCCTTAAAAGAGATATTCCCCTAAATCAGTGGTTACTGCTGTGCCTTGATTAGTGTAATACGCTACATAAATAAATAGGCAGATAGTGTTAGTTGCCTGTAAAAAAAAAAGCCTGAATTTGAAATCAATACATTGGGCCAAATATCTTTTTTCTTATTGTGGTTCTTGGTTAACGGTAACAATGAGGAAAACATCTAGTAAGGGACGCGGACGCGGTCGTGGTGGTGTTAGTGTACCCTCTGGTGCTGGGAGAGGACGTGGCCATTCTGCCACAGCCACACGTCCTAGTGAACCAACTACCTCAGGTTCCAGTACCCACCAGAATTTAAAGCGATATTTGGTGGGGCCCAATGCCGTTCTAAGGATGGTAAGGCCTGAGCAGGTACAGGCACTAGTTAATTGGGTGGCCGACAGTGGATCCAGCACGTTCACAACATTATCTCCCACCCAGTCTTCTGCAGAAAGCGCACAGGTGGTGCCTGAAAACCAAGCCCATCAGTCTGTCACATCACCCCCATGCATATCAGGGAAACTGTCTGAACCTCAAGTTATGTAGCAGTCTCTTATGCTGTTTGAAGACTCTGCTGGCAGGGTTTCCCAAGGGAATCCACCTAGCCCTTCCCCAGTGGTGGAAGACATAGAAGGCACTGATGCACAACCACTGATGTTTCCTGATGATGAGGACATGGGAATACCATCTCATCGCAGTTCGCACGTCTCTGATGATGAAGAAACACAAGTGCCAACTGCTGCGTCTTTCTGCAGTGTGCAGACCGAACAGGAGGTCAGGGAAGAAGACTGTGTGGAAGACGATGCAGGGGACGATGAGGTCCTAGACCCCACATGGAATGAAGTTCGTGCCACTGACTTTCATAGTTCAGAGGAAGAGGCAGTGGTGAGACCTAGCCAACAGCATAGCAAAAGAGGGAGCAGGGGGCAAAAGCAGAACAGCCGCCTCCAAGAGAGTTCGCCTGCTACTGGCCACCGCCACCAGGGACCGAGCACCCCAAAGGCAGCTTCAAGGAGTTCCCTGGCATAGCACTTCTTTAAACAATGTGCTGACGACAAGACCCGAGTGGTTTGCATGCTGTGCCATCAGAGCCTGAAGCGAGGCATTAACGTTCTGAACTTTAGCACAACCTGCATGACCAGGCATCTACATGCAAAGCATGTACTGCAGTGGAGTAAACACCTGAAAAGCAAGGAACTCACTCTGGCTCCCCCTGCTCCTTCTTCTGCTGCTGCCTCGGCCTCTTCCTCCGCCTCGGGAGGAAATTTGGCACCTGCCGCCCACCAAACAGAGGATGTGCCACCGACACCACCACCTGCGTCACCAAGCATCTCCACCATGTCACACGGCAGCGTTCAGCTCTCCATCTCACAAACCTTGGAGAGAAAGCGTAAATTCCCACTTAGCTACCCTCGAGCCCTGGGCCTGAATGCCACCATTTCTAAACTACTGGCCTTTGAAATGCTGTCATTCCGGCTGGTGGACACAGACAGCTTCAAACAGCTGATGTCCATGGCTGTCCCACAGTATGTTCTTCCCAGCCGCCACTACTTCTCCAAGACAGCCTTGCCTTCCCTGCATAACCAAGTATCCGATAAAATCAAGTGTGCACTGCGCAAATCCATCTGTGGCAAGGTCCACCTAACCACAGATACGTGGACCAGTAAGCACAGCCAGGGACGCTATATCTCCCTAAGTGCACACTGGGTAAATGTAGTGGCGGCTGGGCCCCAGGCGGAGAGTTCCTTGGCGCACGTCTTTCCGCCGCCAAGGATCGCAGGGCATCATTCTTTGCCTCCTGTAGCCTCCTCCTCCTACACGTCTTCCTCCTCCTCCTCCTCTGCTTCCACCAGCTCATCCAGTCAGCCACACACCTTCACCACCAACTTCAGCACAGCCTGGTGTAAACGTCAGCAGGCCATTATGAAACTCATATGTTTGGGGACAGGCCCCACACCGCGCAGGAGTTGTGGCGGGGTATTGAACAACAGACCGACCAGTGGTTGCTGCCGGTGGGCCTCAAGCCCGGCCTGGTTGTGTGCGACAATGGGCGAAATCTCGTCGCAGCTCTGGGACTAGCCGGTTTGGCGCACATCCCTTGCCTGGCGCATGTACTGAATTTGGTGGTGCAGAAGTTCATTCACAACTACCCCGACATGTCAGAGCTGCTGCATAAAGTGCGGGCCGTCTGTGCGCGCTTCCGGCATTCACATCCTGCCGCTGCTCGCCTGTCTGCGCTACAGCGGAACTCGGCCTTCCCACTCACCGCCTCATATGCGACATGCCCACCAGGTGGAACTCCACCTTGCACATGCTGGAGAGACTGTGCGAGCAGCAGCAGGCCATAGTGGAGTTTCAGTTGCAGCACGCACGCGTCAGTCGCACTGCGGAACAGCACCACTTCACCACCAATGATTGGGCCTCCATGCGAGACCTGTGTGCCCTGTTGCGCTGTTTCAAATACTCCACCAACATGGCCAGTGGCGATGATACCGTTATCAGCGTAACAATATCACTTCTATGTCTCCTTGAGAAAACGCTTAGGGCGATGATGGAAGAGGAGGTGGCCCAGGAGGAGGAGGAGGAGGAGGATGAGGGTCATTTTTAGCACTTTCAGGCCAGTCTGTTAGAAGTGGCTCAGAGAGAGGTTTTTGCAACAGCAGAGGCCAGGTACAAATGTGGCCAGCCAGGGCCCACTACTGGAGGACGAGGAGGATGAGGAGGAGGTGGAGGAGGATTAGGATGAAGCAGGTTCACAGCGGGGTGGCACCCGACACACCTCAGGCCCATCACTAGTGCGTGGCTGGGGGTATACGGAGGACAATGACGATACGCCTCCCACAGAGGACAGCTTGTCCTTACCTCTGGGGAGCCTGGCACACATGAGCGACTACATGCTGCAGTGCATGCGCAACGACAGCAGAGTTGCCCACATTTTAACGTGTGCGGACTACTGGATTGCCACCCTGCTGGATCCCCGGTACAAAGACAGTGTGCCCACCTTACTTCCTGCACTGGAGAGTGAGAGGAAGATGCGCGAGTACAAGCGCACGTTGGTAGACGCGCTACTGAGAGCATTCCCAATGCCACAGGGGAACAAGTGGAAGCCCAAGGTGAAGGCAGAGGAGGAGCAAGAGGAAGCCAACACAGCTGTGTCACGGCCAGCTCCTCTGAGGGCAGGGTTAGCATGGCAGAGATGTGGAAAAGTTTTGTCACCACGCCACAGCTAACTGCACCACCACCTGAAAAGGAACGTGTTAGCAGGAGGCAGCATTTCACTAACATGGTGGAACAGTATGTGTGCACTCCCCTCCACGTACTGACTGATGGTTTGGCCCCATTCAACTTCTGGGTCTCCAAATTGTCTACGTGGCCAGAGCTAGCCTTTTATGCCTTGGAGTTGCTGGCCTACCCGTCGGCCAGCGTTTTGTCTGAACATGTTTTCAGCACGGCAGGTGGCGTCATTACTGACAAACGCAGCCGCCTGTCCACAGCCAACGTGGACAAGCTGACATTCATAAAAATAAACCAGGCATGGATCCCACTGGACCTGTTCACCCCTTGTGCAGAATAGACATTTATAACTACCTCTCCTACCATATATTCTTGTACTCCGGGGCACTTCTTTATTGAATCCTCTTTTTTTAATTTTACCATTATTTTGTGGGGCAACCCAAAGTTGAATGAACCTCTCCTCCGTTTGGGTGCCAGGGGCCTAAATATCTGAAAATGGCCTTCTCCATTGGTGGGTGACATGAAGCCTGGTTCTCTGCTTTGGGACCTCTCTCCTCTGTCTGGGTGCTGGGGCCTAAATAACTAAAAGTGGTCTTCTCTGTTGGTGGGTTTTGCTGCTATGGGACCTCTCTCCTCTGTCTTGGTGTCAGGATCTTAACGTTCACGTACTTGCTTGCTGTATTGGTGGCAGACATTTAACTCTTTTTACTGTCTAATGACCGCCCTATTGTCTGGGTTTCAGGGGCCTATATTTTGTTTAATTGCTTGCTGACTGGGTGAGAGACATTAAACTCTTTTTACTGTCAAATGACCTCTCCTCTGTCTGGGTGTCAGTGGCCTACATAAATGATAATGGCCTGTTCCATTGCAGGTTGACCTGAGGCCTGTGTGTCACTACCAGAGTTTTGAGGTGTTCTCACAAATCTGTTTCTCTGCCCCTGTGATGAGGTCTTTACTTTCAGTTTCCCTCCTCCCAGCTGTCCCTCCTGTGATTGATTCCTCTTCCTATAAAACACCCCTCTTCCTGTTTAATCGTGCGGATTATATTTCTCATCTGAGTTCTGTCAGCTGCTGGAGTATCTACACTTGTGTGGTCTCTTTACACTGGACCTGTGTTCTGCTGAGTTTGGCTCTGTCTTCACTGCTGCTGCAGCTCCTACAGATAAGTTTGCAGACATTCTGTGTTTTGGTTTGTTTGCTGACTGGATCCGAGGCGACCCCGGTTCCGTCCATGTTCTGAGCAGGGCGCCGGTGGCCATGCCCCTCCCACTATTGTAGGGGTTTCAGCTATCACCAGCCTTAGGTACGCGGGCATGCCACGACCCACCATCAGGGTCTGGGCATGGGCATAGCAGCATAGGGAGAGCTCTTAGGGTCTGACAGGGGTAACCCTTTATGCTCCCTAGTTTGGGTCCGGTCAGTAGCTTCTGCACTGTTTATGCTCCTGTTGTTCACATATACCCGTGACATTATAATCCGCCATAACCGTCTTTTGACATGGATCCGCTTTCTGTCCTGGTTGACCGCATGCATGGTCTTTCTTTGGAGGTAGCGGATCTCCGTCAATCTATGACTCAGCTTCAAGCTTCTGGCTCTGCTCGGGTCCATGGAGTTTGTTGCGAGCCGAAGGTCTCACTTCCGGAAACGTTCTCCGGGGGCAGTGAGAATTTTGTTCGCTTCAGAGAGGCATGCAAACTTCATTTCCGCTTGTTTCCCATTCCTCTGGTGATGAGGAGCAGAGGGTGAGGATTGTCATCTCCTGCTCAGGGGTAATGCTCAGACTTGGGCTTTTTCGCTACCATCGGGGGCACTCCCCTCCGATCAGTGGATGGATTTTTGTGGCCCTGGGGCAGATATATGATGACCCAGATCGTGTTGCTCTGGCTGAATCTAGCTTACGTTTTTATGCCAGATCAAACTGTCTGCTGAGCTTTATTGTTCTGAATTTCGGAGATGGGCAGCTGATTCAGGTTGGAATGATGCTGCACTCGGAGTCAGTTCTGTCATGGTCTCTCAGAGAGATTAAAAGATGCTTTTGCTTTCCATGAGAGACCAACGTCCTTAGAGTCTGCCATGTCTCTAGCGGTATGCCTGGACAGGCGCCTTAGAGAAAGAGAGGAGACTTCTCTTCCTGCCATTTTCAGCCTAGGGGCAGTGGGGCGGACTCATTCAATGTGCAGGGGCCTCCTCCTGCCTCGGTCCCCTCTGAGGAGGAGGCTATGCAGCTAGGTCGACTTGCCCCTGATAAAGGAGGATTTAGTTCTCAGAGAATGATGTGTTTCTGTTGTGGGGGCATTGGTCATTTGGCAAATGTTTGCCCCTCTAGGGAATTCATGAACTTTACTAAGGGTGATAATAAAAGAAAAATCTCAAAAGGTAAAAAAATCTTTGCTACCCTGGGCAAAGTTGATGTAGGAATAGATGCTTTTCCTCTGGCCTGCAGTTCCCGTTTTCTCCTTTCTGCCAGGGTGGTGCTAGGGAGCAAAGTCATTTCTTGTGAAATTTTTGTTGATAGTGGAGCAGCCGTCAATCTTATTGACAGTGAATTTGTAGCCATGCATGGTTTTCAGGTTTGCACATTAGAAAAGGTTATACCTGTTTTTGCTATTGACTCTGCTCCACTCTCACAGAGATCCCTGAAGGGCATTGTTCACAATATCCAGTTGGCTGTGGGTGACGCTCATGTGGAGGATATATCTTGTTTTGTCCTTAACGGATTGCCTACTCCTCTAGTCTTGGGGTTACCCTGGCCCACTAGACATAACCCCACTATTGATTGGCAAGCAAGGCAAATAAATGAATGGAGTGAGTTTTGTAGAGAGAATTGTCTCACAGCGACTTTTGCAGAGGTTACTACTAAGTCTGTGCCATCATTTCTCTCTGAATTTTCGGACGTGTTTTCCGAGAGTGGGGTTCAGGAGCTACCTCCTCACCGGGAGTATGACTGTCCCATTAACCTCATTCCCGGCGCCAAGCTGCCAAAATCACGCCTGTACAATCTCTCACATCCGGAAAGAATCGCGATGCGTACCTATATTTCTGAGAGTCTGGGTAAGGGGCATATCCGTCCCTCAAAATCACCTGTTGCTGCTGGCTTTTTCTTTGTTAAAAAGAAAGATGGCTCTTTAAGACCTTGCCTGAACGATTCGTGATCCCGATCCCCTTCCTCTGATCCCGGACCTCTTCAATCAAATTGTTGGGGCCAAGGTTTTTTCCAAATTGGATTTGAGAGGCGCATACAACCTGGTCAGGGTCAGAGAGGGGGATGAATGGAAAACTGCCTTTAATACCCCTGAGGGGCATTTCGAGAATC
This sequence comes from Bufotes viridis, assembly GCA_033119425.1. Classification (NCBI taxonomy): domain Eukaryota; kingdom Metazoa; phylum Chordata; class Amphibia; order Anura; family Bufonidae; genus Bufotes; species Bufotes viridis. The sequence continues at coordinate 319,736,388 of CM065590.1, forward strand.
TCGTTATGCCTTTTGGCTTGATGAATGCTCCGGCCGTCTTTCAGCATTTTGTTAACAGTATTTTCTACCATTTAATGGGGAAATTTGTGTTGGTGTATCTTGATGATATTTTGATTTTTTCCCCAGATGTCCAGACCCATCAGGATCATCTTTTTCAGGTTCTGCGGATTCTGCAGGAAAATAAATTATACGCCAAGCTGGAGAAATGTGTGTTTATGGTATCGGAGATTCAATTTCTGGGTTTTCTCCTCTCTGCTTCTGGTTTTCGCATGGACCCGGAGAAGGTCCGTGCTGTGCTTGAGTGGGAGCTTCCTGAGAATCAGAAGGCATTGATGCGCTTTCTGGGTTTTGCAAACTATTACAGAAAGTTAATTTTGAATTATTCCTCTGTTGTCAAGCCACTCACGGATATGGAGAATAGAACGTGGGAATATTACAAGAGTTAAAACATAACCTTTACTCTATAATCAATTTAAAACATGATCCCTTTACAATAACAAAAAGTCATGAACATAGCAAAAAGGTATTACTTAGGACATTGATCAAATACCTGCTTGTTCAGGTGAAAAGAAGTGCTCGGCGGCACCAAACAAGACAAAACCGTTAGTCCTACCTTTGTGATGACACATATGGTGGTAGGAGACGTAGAGCGGTACAGGGCCGGACGAGTTGGGTGGAGGACGGCAGGGGAAAGAGGAGGGTGCAATTAGATATATGTACACCTAGACGTCCCTACAATATGGGACTGCCCTTTCCCTGTAAGCCTAACCACAGGGTAACCGCCCTGAAAAGAACGACCCCGTCCGGAACCTGACCCTCAGCGGTTGTAGACCCTGTTATACCCTAGTGCAGCTAGACCCTACATGCATGTTTCATCAATCAAGAATCATCAGGGGGACAAAAGTGCACAGGGAGACAGACAAAATAAAGGCAGCATAGAGTCAGTAAGCAGTATCATGCAAACCAAAGCTAAACATAAAGTTTGTTATAATAGGGCATTGGTCACATGGAGATGTACATTCTGACCATCATACAAGTACTAGGGGTCAAATAGAAGATGCCCAAGAGTGCAGGCATACAATAAAAAATAGCCTAGAGATGCAGGCTTATAGGAGACCAGAGGGGCTCCAGTGTATGATGAACACCGAGCCGTCCGGTCAGTTTCAGGGCCGCTAGTGAGGAGGCAGATGAGGACACTGCTCGGACGGGGTCGTTCTTTTCAGGGCGGTTACCCTGTGGTTAGGCTTACAGGGAAAGGGCAGTCCCATATTGTAGGGACGTCTAGGTGTACATATATCTAATTGCACCCTCCTCTTTCCCCTGCCGTCCTCCGCCCACCTCGTCCGGCCCTGTACCGCTCTACGTCTCCTACCACCATATGTGTCATCACAAAGGTAGGACTAACGGTTTTGTTTTGTTTGGTGCCGCCGAGCACTTCTTTTCACCTGAACAAGCAGGTATTTGATCAATGTCCTAAGTAATACCTTTTTGCTATGTTCATGTCTTTTTGCTATTGTAAAGGGATCATGTTTTAAATTGATTATAGAGTAAAGGTTATGTTTTAACTCTTGTAATATTCCCACGTTCTATTCTCCATATTGAACTCTCGTGGTTGAATAAGCCACCAGGTCGATACTTATCTGGTTGATACCACTCACGGATATGACAAAAAAAGGGGGCAGATTTTTCCTCTTGGTCGGAAGAAGCGCTTACAGCCTTTTCTAAGATTAAAGAGAGTTTTGCGTCTGCTCTCATCTTGGTGCATCCCGATGTTTCTTTACCTTTTATTGTTGAGGTGGATGCTTCCGAGGTGGGTGTGGGTGCGGTTTTGTCCCAAGGCCCCTCTCCTGCCAAATGGCGACCCTGTGCCTTTTTCTCTAAAAAAAACTCTCCCCTGCAGAGAAAAACTATGATGTGGGAGATAGGGAGTTGTTGGCCATCAAGTTGGCTTTCAAGGAATGGCGCCATTGGTTGGAGGGGGCCAGGCACCCTATCACCGTTTTTACCGACCATAAGAATCTGGCGTACTTGGAGTCGGCCAAGCGTATGAATCCGAGACAGGCCAGATGGTCTCTGTTCTTCTCCAGATTCAATTTTGTGGTTACATTCCGCCCTGGGATTAAAAATGTGAAGGCGGATGCCCTCTCTCGCTGTTTTCCAGGAGGGGGAAACTCCGAGGACCCGGGTCCCATTTTGGCGGAGGGGGTAGTTTTTTCTGCTCTGTATCCTGATTTGGAGGCCGAGGTCCAGGCTGCCCAGACAGAGGTACCTGCTCGTTGTCCTTCTGGGAAGTTGTTTGAACCTCTTGAGTTACGTCACAAACTTTTCAAGGAGCATCACGATACTGTTCTTGCTGGTCACCCCGGGAGTAGAGCCACTGTAGATCTCATTACTCTGAGATTTTGGTGGCCGGCTCTTCGTAAGTCAGTGGAGGGTTTTGTGGCAGCTTGTGAGACGTGCGCTCGCGCTAAGGTCCCTCGTTCAGGGCCTTCAGGTCCCCTTCTCCCGTTACCCATACCTTCCCGTCCTTGGACACACCTGTCCATGGACTTTATCCTGAACTTCCTCGTTCCTCAGGGAAGTCCGTGATCCTGAGTGGTGGTGGACCGTTTTAGCAATATGGCTCATTTCATACCCTTCCCTGGTTTGCCCAATACTAAGGCGTTGGCGCAAGCTTTTGTCGACCACGTTGTTAAATTGCATGGCATCCCCTCTGATATTGTTTCCGATAGAGGCACGCAGTTTGTGTCCAGATTCTGGAAGGCTTTCTGTTCTCGCCTGGGGGTTCGGCTGTCCTTCTCTTCTGCTTTTCACCCGCAGTCGAATGGTCAGACTGAGCGCCTCAATCAGAATCTGGAGACATATTTGCGCTGTTTTGTGGCAGAAAACCAGGAGGATTGGTGTTCGTTTTTGCCTCTTGCTGAGTTTGCTTTGAACAACCGTCGTCAGGAATCTTCTGATAAGCCACCATTCTTTGGTGCATATGGGTTTCATCCGCAGTTTGGGACATTCTTGGGAGGGGGCCCTTCTGGTTTGCCTGAGGAGGAGAGATTTTCCTCGTCTTTGTCTACTATTTGGCAAAAGATTCAGAGTAATCTAAGTAAGATGAGTGAGAAATATATGTAGCGTGTGGCTGATAAGAGGCGTGTGCCTGGTCCGGACCTGAATGTGGGTGATCTGGTGTGTTTGTCTACAAGAAATATTAAACTGAAGGTTCCCTCCTGGAAATTGGGTCCCAAGTTTATTGAGCCTTATAAGATCCTGTCCATCATCAATCCTGTTGCCTTCCGTCTTGATCTTCCCCAGGTTTGGAAGATACATAATGTATTTCACAGGTCAACCTTAAAACCATATGTCCACCCCACGGTACCCTCCTCTTTGCCTCCTCCTCTGATTTCGGTTGATGGCAATCTGGAGTTTGAGGTTTCCAGAATTGTGAACTCTCGCCTTGTCCGCGGTTCTCTTCAGTACCTCGTTCATTGGAAGGGTTATGGTCCTGAGGAGAGGATGTGGGTTCCGGTGTCGGACATTAAAGCCACTCGCCTCATCAGGGCTTTTCATAGGGCTCATCCTGAGAAGGTGGGTCCTGGGTCTCCGGAGTCCACCCGTAGAGGGGGGGGGGGTACTGTCACTACCAGAGTTTTGAGGTGTTCTCACAACTCTGTTTCTCCGCCCCTGTGATGAGGTCTTTACTTTCAGTTTCCCTCCTCCCAGCTGTCCCTCCTGTAATTGATTCCTCTTCCTATAAAACACCCCTCTTCCTGTTTAATCGTGTGGATTATATTTCTCATCTGAGTTCTGTCAGCTGCTGGAGTATCTACACTTGTGTGGTCTCTTTACACTGGACCTGTGTTCTGCTGAGTTTGGCTCTGTCTTCACTGCTGCTGCAGCTCCTACAGATAAGTTTGCAGACATTCTGTGTTTTGGTTTGTTTGCTGACATTCGTTGCGAATTGAATTTTTCCTGAAATTCGGATCAAATTCCACTTAGTCTAATTCGATTCGCTCATCTCTAGAAGCGACCATGAAAAAAATAAGTATACATTGCTCATTTAACAAATGACAAAAATGCTACATGCACATTTGCATACCCTGCCATGAGCTAAGCTACTTATAAGCATGTAAGGGGGATACACTGCCCTTTAAATAGCGTTGTTGGAGTTCATCATTTTGTAGGCATTAGAACTCTACAGCCTAGCCAGAGATCTGTGTGCACCTTTAATTGGTTCTGACAGGGAGAGTTAGCGCTGTATTACACTAGCTGAGGGTCGGGCAGATCATCGCTAACAATCGTTCATAGGAACACTTATTAACAATGATCTGCCTTTGTTAAAGGTGCTGCCAATTACCCATTGGGTAATCACATCTTTTATGTGGTCACAAAAAATCTTTGCTTACTGGTGGCAGATCATGCTGCCTAATCACGCTCTGCTGACAGCAATGATTCTTTATGAGGACGAGCTAATAGCATTAGCGATTACTCTTCCCCATACTGTGGAGGAGATTGCTGCATGTAATTGCAGCACTCTTTTTCACTGAAGAGCAGGTGATTGTTGAGAAGGAATGCTTTCTTCCCGACATTTGTCAGCCTCATCTGCCAGTGTAATACAGCTGTTAGTGAGGAGCTAGTGACACTTAAGGTCCCTTTACATGGTACACTTTAGCAGCTGATTGTCGGGAAGGAAATGTTCCTTCCTGGCAAGTGCCCATTCATCGGTGAAAGAGAACACCACATTTACATGCAGCAATCTCCTCCACAATATGGGGAAGAATGATCGATAATGCCATTGCTCGTCCCCATAAAGAATCATTGCCGGCACCAGTGCCATCTGAACATGTTTTGCTGCCGGCAATGATTCTTTATGGGGACAAGCGATGGCAAATGACGATTATATTACCCGATAACCAAGCATTTCTCTCGTTTATCGCGTAATCGGCAGCACTTATAGACCACCAGATAATCACTAATGAGCGTTTGTATGAGCGCTTATTAGCAATTATCTGCCTGATTCTTGGCCTGTGTAAAGCGTCCTTTACAGTGAGAGATAGATTAGGCTTGTGATTACTAGATATTACTCTTTGTGAGCAGTGATGAGTGGAAGGGGCAATATTGGAATTTGTAATACTTCGCAAATATTCGTTAGAATATTCATCATATATTCGCGAATATTCGTATTCAAGATTATTTTATTGATTGCAAAAAATTGGCAATGGAATTTTCGCGTAATGCGAATATTCTAAAACTCGAATATATAGCACTATAGAATATAGTGCTATATATTCGTTTTTTAGAATATTCCTAATTTTTTCCAATTTAATGTGGACAGTGATTAGCCCAAAAGCAACTTATGCAGGGAGGAATCATGACTTCAGTTGGAAAAAAATGACGAATATTCTAAAAAACTAATATATAGCACTATTTTCTTTAGTGCTATATATTCGTGTTTTAGAATATTCGCATATGCGAATATTACATTGCCGATTTTTCACTTACGAGAAAACAAATTAAATAATGAAGAATATTCTAATTCATTACATACTTCAATATTGCAGCCTTCTCACATTGGTCCACAAGCAAGAAGCAGGTAAGCATACTAGGTAATGGGTTCAGATGAAAAAAAACAAAAAAATAACGAATATTCGTATATACGAATATATATCACAATATTCAAAATATTCGTGAATTCTCAAAGTGCTGATATTCGCAATAAAAATTTGAAAATCAAATATTCGCGCTCAACACTATTTGTGAGTAAGCTGTGACCTTGTGGGACCCTAGTGCATAGTACAAGTAGTACAGACTGAGCAACAATGCTGCTACAAGGGAGAAGCTGCTTATTATAAAGAGCTGCTGCAGTTCAAAAGACAGAGGTTTAGCACTTGAGTATAGTGCCCGCAGGAGATAGTGCCTGAGTGAGTGACAAGAGATCACAAGCTACAAGTGTCACCAAACGGTGAGTGTGTAAGGCTGCATTCACACGAGCGTGATTTCCGTGATGTGAACGCATTGCACCCGCACTGAATCCTGACCCATTCATTTCAATGGGGCTGTGTACATGAGCGTTTTTTTTCACGCATCACTTCTGCAACGCGTGTAAATCGCAGCATGCTCTATCTTATGCGTTATAAACGCACCCGCAGCCCCATAGAAGTGAATGGGGCTGCGTTAAAAACGCATTGCATCCGCAAGCAAGTGCGGGTGCGTTGCGTTTTTCACTGATGGTTGCTAGGAGATGTTGTTTGTAAACCTTCAGTTTTTTATCACGCGCGTGAAAAACCCATCAAAACGCATTGCACCCGCGCGGAAAAAACTGAACAACTGAACGCAATCGCAGGCAAAACTGAATGGCTTTGCCTGTGAAATCGCACAGTTTTCACTGAACGCATCCGCAACGCATCCGGACCTAATCCGGACACGCTCATGTGAACCCAGCCTAAGACTGGTGAGAGTCTGATTTCCAGTATATTATTACATATTAGTCTCTCCACAGGAGGGTATGGTGCACTTTTAAAGTTGGGTACACATGCTTTATGGTGATGAGCGAGCACCAAAATGTTCGTGTGTTCGGGCACTCGGTCCAAACACATAGGTCCATTGGAAAAGGTCTGAAAGTGACAGAAACACCACAGAAAGGGATTGGGAACAGCATAGGGACGATGTATAGATGCATCTTGGACTCCCAGGTCGCTGCTGGGAACTATGTTGCCTGAGTTGTATGCCCCATTTACAGACTGACAAAAATATGCACAAAACCCCCCCAAAAAAACTATTTCACTATTTCAATTGTTAGGAAACATTGTTTCCTGTATATACCATTGTATATAAAGTGCAAGTGCTGCCAAAAATTACAAGCAAGAGGCACTCCAAAACAGCCTGTATACCACATAAAGGAGGGCCCCGTTCACATTGCGGTACAATTGTTCAGGTAGTGGGACTCCTACGCTCATAAAGCCTATGCACTAAGTGAAAGGACTGCCAAAAATTACAAGGAACCACAACAGCACTACAATACACTCTTTATTACACACAAAGGAGGGCATCATACACACACTTGAAAAATTATGATTGGTGGCCTGCTGGCGACCCTCAAAAACATTTTGAGCAAGGGCCTGCTGGTGACCCACTAAAACAGTACGGGTGAGGGCCTGCTGCTGAGCTGACCCTTTAAAACATTTTGGTTGAGCTCTTTAACGATTTTTGAGAAAGTGGAGCGGAATCGATAGCAAAAACAGGTATAGCTTTTTCCAAAGTGCACACCTGGAAACCATGTGTTGTAGCAAATTGACTATCAATGAGATTGACAGCTGCTCCACTATCAACAAAAATTTTACAAACAAAGTTCTTGCTGTCTAGCGCCACCCTGGCAGGTAGGAGAAAACAGGAACTACAAGCAAACGGCAAATCTTCAATTTCCGCATTAACCTTGCCAATTGTAGCAAATGGAAAGTTATTAGAGGGTTTCTCCATCTTTTTCTTTTTATTACCTTCAGGAAACCCCATGAACCTCCTAGAAGGGCAAACATTAGCTAAATGGTTAATACCTCCACAACAGCAACATACCCTCCTCTGAAAGCTGAATCATCTAGTATCAGAGGCAATTAAACCCAGCTGCATGGGGCCCTCCACAGAGGGTATAGAGACAGAGTGAGACCGCTGCGCACTGCATGAGACAACTTCAGAGTCCTTGGGCTGAATATGACAGGAAAGAGTAGTCTCCTCTCTCTGTCTCAGACGCCTGTCAATACGAACAGCTAGAGACATGGCAGACTCCAAAGACACTGGCCTCTCATGAAACGCAAATGCATCTTTTAATCTCTCAGAAAGACCATGACAAAATTGACTTTGGAGTGCAGCATCATTCCAACCAGTATCAGCTACCCATCTCCGAAATTCAGAACAATATATCTCTGCGGAATGTTTACCCTGGCATAAAAGACGCAGTTTAGAGTCAGCCAGAGCAATACGATCCGGATCATCATATATATGACCCAGGGCTATAAAAAATTCATCTACCGATCAGAGGGAGCGTGCCCCCGCCGGCAGCGAAAAGACCCAAGACTGAGCGTTATCCCTGAGCAGCGAGATGATGATCCTCACTCTCTGCTCCTCATCACCAGAGGAATGGGGATGTAAGCGAAAATGGAGTTTGCCAGCCTCTCTAAAACGAACAGAATTCTCACTACCCCAGGAAAACGTATCCGGAAGAGAGTTTTTAGGCTCG